>QLNU02014176.1:112033636-112064799 GCA_006491805.2 Dysdera silvatica
ACTTTCTTCCCATCGCTGTGCTCCTTTCTAAATTGCTGATTCCCTTTATGGTCTTTTATGTCGTATCCAAACCCATAAGGATGCGGTGGGTACTGAAACAGCAAATCAAGTACTAGTTTATCGTCAATGGGAATATACTACAATACAGGACTCCTTAAAGTATGGGTCGGTATCCCACCTGGGGTCGCGTAACTAAATTTAGGGGTCACCGAAATTTTAGCAAATCTGCTAAAATTTTCATGGAAGCCAGACGACGGATATATTTTCCAAAACCAGTTGGCAACACTATATGTACTGCCGTTCACAAAAAGAAGTCCGGTGAATAAGTTGGAAATAACAGATGTTGACGTCACAAACCGGCCAGAAACTTACAACAATGTAAGACTCAGAATGTAGGACTCAACAATGTAGGACACTTTGTGTGAAGTTCTACACTCGTTTTTGGCACTGACAAATGTTCGCTAAAATACAAGTTCTAAAATTGGAGTCCTACTCTGCTGTAAACAGCTATCCCTTTGTGACGTCACCTTTCATTATTTCTAACTCTTCCACTTGACATTTTTTGATGAATGGTAGTACATATCTGTGCGTTTAAGATAGTGAAATAGCGCTTGCGCCAACTCGCCAAATACCACTGATTTCCGTAACCCCACAGCTTGATCAAAATGATGTTAAGTTTATGACTTTATAAAGTCAACTTACGACTTTATAACTTTACTTTATGACGTCTTACGATGGGCGTTTTGCTGCGTGGTTTGACTAACCAGTAATAGCAAATGAACTGAAAACGTTTTACTGTGAGTTAATTTTATTTATGGTAGAAGTTTAGCTCTATGCGTCTTGCGGAAGTGAGGTATTGCCACAGCGGGAAAGCTGAGGGTCCTTTGCAAGAAAATTTAGAGGTCCTTTTCAAAATCAATGTAAGATTATTTACCACTGCAGCATTTGTATATGATAATTATTTAAATTAAAATATGGAGTATTTATGTATGAAGATGAAGTTGTGTAGATATGAAAATGAAGTTGTGTAGATATGAAAATAGTTGTGGGTGCCAGAGTTATAACTGCACTCTTGACTGTGATGAACCTAAAAAGCTTTTAATGGAAGTGAAAATCGATGGAAAAATGGGAAAAGCATAATAAATTTGAGCAATGACTGCAACGAATAAATGAATTGTCATTGCACTCCATTTCGTGACACGCTTGGTATGTGAAATTAAAACTAATTTATTGCACATTGAAGAATTTTTCAGCGCTTAGGTACAAGCTACGTTGATTTCCATCATTTACATATCTCGGTGAGCTGCATCTGCCCTGCAATTTGCATAATTTTCTGCCCACTCCTTCTTGGTGTTGCATTTTCACCTTCAAGTAGTATATTACTGGTTGGTTCTTATAGCGCAAGGACAGCAGTGGTTATTCTGCGTCTCTGCAGAATACAGCAGGGAAATTAAATGGCAAAAATCAATTTAACGAAAGCAATTTACATTTACTTTACTTATCTCTTCTTTTATATTGTGTATAAATTATACACAAAATATGGAAAATAGAACATAAAGAAAAATCATAGAATAGTATATTAAATTCGATTATATTTTGTGTGTGTACTTAATATCGAAAAGCAGTTATTATTTTCGAGCACTAAATTTCTCGAAAGGGAACATTCAAGAGAAAATAATTTCTCGACAAAAATAAACGTACTTTTTAAAAACTGGAAAAACAGGAGAGGTTTACGAAATTTTGATATAATAAAAAAGGAAAGTCATTTACATGGTTATTTTTGCACACAGTTTCTTTTAATACAGATATTTTTGTCCATGATTTCTTTTAATACAGATATTTTTGTCCATGGTTTCTTTCAATGTAGATATTTTTGTCCATAGTTTCTTTTAATGCAGTTATTTTTGTATATAAAAATGTTAAAAATTCGGATACGGTCTGAAAATAAAGTAAATGATATCATGAAAATAGAAATATCATTTTTATGTAACAAGGTGTGGAAAACCAAATGTAATAAATTTTCTAATGTCACTAGTTACAGCTCCACCTAAATAAATCTAACTATAGATGTTGTACCTTCATATTTACACGTTAATCACGATATTGAAAGAATATAAATTTCATTTCCATCAATAATTGGTTGTACTTTAAATAATAACTATTAATTATCGAGCTTAATTATAATTAATTAATAATTTCCTAACGTTAAATTGAATGTAGCACTAAGAGTACCTAATACGGTATAATTAAGTATTTTAATTTAGCTAGTTGTTGTGTCCAATATTCGTACTTTGAATTTAAACTCTTTTCTTCTGACCGTGAAAGCAGCCTTAAACTTTTATCCAAATCTTAATCCAACCAATTAAAGCAGTTTTCACAAATAAGGCCTCTAAACATTGGCGTAGGCAGGGATGTGTTGATGGGGATCGTAACCCCCCATTGCAATGAAATTTTGTATATTTAACATAGGAATATGTGAGTTGTAGCTCAGTAACCCCCCATTTAACCTATAACCCTCTTCACGAAATTTCTGTGCACGCCTATGCCTCTAAATCAACTGTATTTTCTATAATATCTAACTAAATTCGAACCAATAAACTCATTGATTTGAAGAAATCGTTAAAATAATAGAATATCGAATACCCATAAATGGAATTACCGCTTCTCCAAGAAAGCGATTCTTACACCTCGGGAAGAGATTCGTATAACCAGCTATGCTTTCAGTTCTCTTCCATTTCTAACCCGTTTATTAGAATCGAATTATTCCTATATTAAGTCAAATAATTCAACGTGTATAACTTAAAAACTGTTACAATATGCAGTAGATTCTCGAGTTTTCAAACCTGCATGGATCTAAAGAAAAGCAAAAAAAAAAAAAATCGTAGAACTGTAAGTTCGTAAATAAGAATTATTATTAAGTCTATGGGATATTATTCGGGATTAATACAATAGATTGTTAAAACATGTAATTCTGGAATTAGAATTTCGTAAAAACGCGAGTCACTGTATAACTATACACGCATAACACAGCATAACGCAGGTTGAGTAAATTATTATCATTATCATTACTTTGATCTCATGGTGATCATAGCCCCCGTCACCGTATCCTCCGTATTCCGCAAAAACAGAAACCGTCAGACTTAATACACAAAGCAGTGCCTAAAATGGAAAAGTATATTTTATACACCTAGAAACTTAAAATGAAAGGTATCATTATTTCCTCCTATTGCAAACGAAGGGGTTTGAAGTAAAACTAATATCCTCCATTGTTGGTTCGGGGAATAGTTTAGAGAATATTAGTGTTCCTCCAAAATACAAGTTTAAAAAAAAATCTATAACTGCCTTTTTAACTCCTGTGTTGCAACACAAAACCTCTATGTTTAACTTTCTATTTCTCATTGGTGTAGGTGGCGTCTTTATATCTAATGTAGGGGCACTGTCGTACGCAGGGGGTTTGCTGAGGTTCCTAAAACTCCTTCGTTGCAATGCAATTTTGTATATATGAATATATGGAGTTGCATCTCTCTAACTCCCCCATTAGAAGCCTGTAGCTCTCCCACTATAAGCCTGTAGCTCCCCATTATAAGCCTGTAACTCCCCCTATGAAATATCTGCCTACCCTATGTCTGAGGCTAGGGCCCCACTCCAATGCACATACCGTTTATTCGCAATTTTCATTTTCTGGGTGGGGTTAAGCTCTCCCCCCTCCCCCGCCAGAATTGATCTAAAAGTTAAAATTGCAAATAGAGATTAAGCAACTCATCTGTGGTACACACGAGGGAAACCTGTAGACTATCAGAGATCGATTTTTCTGTTTTTTGGTTTATAGGCCAATATGATTACGTGAAGGATAAAAAATCAAATGTGTTCCAATCGCCTTGAGGGCCGAGCTAGGAACCACTGTAAATAGAGCTCACCCTAGGATGATGCTTCGCAGCAAAGCGTCATCCTACGATAACTGCTTTGCTAAATGGATTGGCTAACTAGTAATAGCAAATAAACTGAAAGCGTTTTACTGTATGTTGCTTTTATTCATGTCAGAAGTTTAGCTTTCTACGTCTTGTAGAAGTGAAGTCCTGGCGCATCGGAAAAGCTGAGGGTCCTTTGCAAATAATTTTAGAGGTACTTTCCAAAATCAATTAAAATTATTTACCGCTGCAATATTGACATATGGAAATTATTTAAATTAAAATATGGGATATTTATGTATGAAAATGAATTTATGTAGATATGAAAAAAAAATTGAGTTACCTAACTGCGGGGGTTTCCAGAGTTATAACTGCGCTCTTGGTTGTTATGAACCTAAAACGCTTTTAATGGAAATGAAGATCAATAAAAAAAATGAGAAAGCATAATAACTTTGAGCAATGATTGCAACAAATGAATGAACTGACATCACAGTCCATTTCGTGACACACTTGGTCCGTGAAATTAAAACAAATTTCTTGCACATTGAAGAATTTTTCAGGCTTGGGTACCTGGTACGTTGATTTCCACCAAGCATAGATTATCATATTTCGGAATTTTGGGGAAGACAGCTGATTGTGAATGAGTGAATGCAGTTTTGTGATGTTATTGTTTTCTAATAAACTTATATGATCATAATAATGCAAAAGGCAAAATCGTGTTAAGCGTTTAGCGAAATATTTCCATTGAAGAAAAAAATATACGTCGTATGACTGTATGAATGGTATCGTTCCAAATGATATAATTAATTTCTATTGATCTGGAGAACTGGATTGAGCAAATGCATTATCAAATATATTTTTGCCCATTTGACCTGTCCACGAATCCATGATTAGTAGAACTTTTGATGTTACGTTCGGTTTGAGTACTTCGCTGAGGAACACCTCATGTACTTCGGTAAAGGTTTTACCACATTTGGAACATTCCAGAATAACATTAGGAGATTAAATAACTTTTCCTGTGCACATAGACTGAAGACACCCGGTTTTCCTGATGGATAAGCAAAAATTGTGGCAATAAATGTCCAGAAGCTGAAATAATAGGTTGAATTGTTATGGAATGATGTACGGCGGAAGAAGATTGAATAGTCCTCGGAGTATGTGTTTTTTCCCCCTTAATCGACAAAGTGATCGTAGATATCAATTCTTTAATGAATCCGCCCTAGTCAGTGTTTAAAACCTCATCAAAAGAATAGTTGCTCATTGCATCTGTAACTATGTTGACGAATTCTATAGCTCTATCTTCCAAAGCCGTTCTGTTCGTAGTACGTTCATGCGTAACGAACTTGGTAATACTTCTACTTGTTATGCCGCACTCATTTTAAATTTTAATAGAAAAGCATCACTTGCGCTAAAGTTTGTGAGATTTTCTCTCATTGCAATGCTCAGAAACCGTAACTTTAAATCGGAATCGTGAACTGTTAATAAAGCATGTTCCTGGGCGTTTTTAAACTTTTCAAATATTTAGACTTTCATGTTAGAAATCCTAAATTTCAGAATTAGGAAAGCTGTAGCCGAATCCGAAATGTTGTTTTGAAGTGGAAAAAAAAACTGCGGTTAGAAAAATCAACACCACGCAATCTCATATTATTATTTTCGTGATATGACTGCATTCTTCGTTGATGGTTAATACACCATGCATGATATGCAGTCTTAAAATCAAATTTCTTACTCTCTAGCCCATTGATTGATATATTCATCAGATGGTTTACATTAGTGATATGGGGTCTATTGCAAATATACATCGCCTCTCCAGTTTTATTTGGAGCTTTTTGGTGAATTGCTCAGCAGTTTTTCTAGCCAAATTGTGGCCAAATCAGCTCCTTTCAACGGAAAGGCTAACAACAGGTTAATCCCTGGTTCCAAGTATTAGTTATTGAGTGTTTCTTATTTTTCAAGCATCAATACCTTCTTAACCATGCCACTTTTGATTTTGTAAATGTTAGTCTTTAAATGAAGGGCAACGTATTTAAAAAGTGGCATAAACGTTTTACAAAAACGGAAACGTAGTTTATTTTATTCGTTTTTTATGGATATATGGATATTGAGGTGGAAATTTTGTTTCATGTTAAAACGAACCCGTTTAACACACTTATTTCAATCCAAAAAAAAATAAGTTCTTTCTTTTCGTATTTTTTAATACCTAAAATAATATATAACATACAAAATAAACATGTAATAAATAAAATAGACATATGATATATAAAACTTGACTTAGTATTGGCTTGAGTTTCTAATCTATTTTTAATGTGAATGTCATAGATTCCTTTGAATTTATACAAGGTTTTCTGAAAATAACAAGTACATTTATAATGTACTGAGCATTTTGTGAAAGTACTTTCTGATCGTATCTCACGTACAACCACATTAAATCAGTAATTGAAATTTAGAAAGCATATTTATCATAGCAAAGATGAACAAATAAAACAATATTTCATAAAAAATTTAGGGAAAAGAATTTTAAAACCAGATGCTCATTTTTCTACTTTAAAGCATTTTAGATTTTATAAATCCCAATCGCCAAGCATTATAGTTATATAGCGATATATTCATCCGATGTAACGCTACATATAGATATATGTAATTTTATATACGCAGAAATGATACTCATATATAACCAAATATAAATAAGTGTGATTTTCCTGATAAACCAAGTGAATGTATTGCTGCATTGTATGTTTGAATTAAGCACTTTTTAATCTTGTTAAAAAACTACTTTCTGCATATACTTTGATTATCGATCACTGCTTATAGGTTAAATTATATTTTCAAAAAAGTTTCCAAGTCTAGGAAATGTGGAAAAATCATTTTTATAAAAAAAATATGTCCTACCCAATTGAATTTAGTCGGAAATTTGGAACTTAAATGAACAAAAAGCATGTTATGGAAGGCAAATACAATAAAAGTTAAATCCTACAGAAGCATTCTGAAACAGCATTAAGAAAAATAAAATGATTCGATAAAAATATGCGGCAAATAGCGAAACGGAATTCCTTCCGGGACAGGGAAGACTCAACTAAGATGTGAAAAAAAAACATGCACTTACCCGGAATACTTTCATCTTCGGCAGAGAAATCCTTTTTGTATACAATTAGTGCTTTGTGGCGGTTGCACCCGATGAGGAGGTGAGAAGCAGAGACGCGCCATCAGGCCAAATATTGGTATTTATACCTGGATGTACAAAAGGTGCTGAACGTGCTCAGTGAGGTGGAGAAAGTGTGTTTTTTGGGTCAGTGGACGTTATAAATTGAGAGATTGCTAGCAAGCACGTAAGGACGGCTCTCATCAACAAGAACGATGTTGCAACACCACTTCACGATTCGCTTTCGTTCCCAATGAGTTATGCCTAATCGTCTTTACATATTGAAACCCATTTGGAAAGTAGCCATTAAGATCGGAATTTTCGAGGGTTAGAAACTTTAAAACGGTTAATATATCCGGGTGGGCATATTATACAAAAAAAAAATACATGTCTAAAGTTTTATTAAGCGTATAGGTAAAATGGATTCTGATACTGGTTTAGTATAACATAAAATATGTATTATGCCTTTAATGAATTTTATGTTGTGAGAATCGAATTAGGAGATGAGGTAACTCCCATTTTACACCTAACTTTCAACACACTTCCCAACCAATTGTTACATTTTCTTTAGATTACTGTGTGATTATTAAAAGGAATTCTCCTCGATTAAAGAAGTCATTATCGTTGTGAGAATTTCTGGCAGAAAGAAAGAGACGGACAGACAGGCAGTTTTGGCAGAGAGGGGGGGGGAAGCATCAGAGACTAGAGGTTGTTTACGCAACAAGTGTCCCATGAAATCCCACATTCATATTTTGTTAGTATTTGCCAATAAACCAAGTCACTCAACTTTTATATATTTCCACGTTTATCGATCCTTTTATAGAAAAAATAAAATATGGATAATCCTTGTTACATTGTAGCATGGTTACATTTTGCATAGTTACATGGTTGGCGCAGTATAGTCCAGATGCTCTTGCGCCAGAAAAAAGCCAAACAAACAAACATTGTAGCATCATATGATTAATCAAGGCAAACTTAGTAGATATCTGAGAGTGGGGAAGAAGAAGCCAGTGGAAATAAAGCGTTCGTATGTCATAGTTTACGGACACTATATATCATGTAGATGAGACTATTATAAGTAGTGAGGCAAGTATCCTTATATACGTTTGTTGTTTGGTGGATTTTTTATGGCGCAAGAGCATCTGGGCTATACTGCGCCAAACATAGTCTATATATCGTGAAAGGATTCAGAGATAAGGAGAGAGAAGAGGGGGGGGGAGAGAGAGAAAAAAGAGTTATGGAAGAAAAACACAAGGATATAAAACCATTTTAAAACCTTATAGTAAATGGAATGAGAGAATATATTTCTAATCTTTTCAAAAATTACATTTCTTTAATTTTACATTTCTTATCATATTTATAAAAATGGTGCGCCTACTAAATAGACATTCATAAAACGTCACACTTCTACAACAAAAGTAATGGAACTAGAAATTGTTTAATTTTCAATGGCTAATAAGCTCATAAGTTTTAACACCGCACTTAATCTCGAACTAGAGCTGCTTCTACTTTTGTAAAGAAGTTAAAAACACATCACCCTGGACAGGAGTCGAACCAGGAACCCTCCATATATAAACCGGTATTCCCTAACCTACCTGTTTCCTCTCTGGTGACTCTATGCAAGGCCAGATTATCTAGAGAACCCTGAAACTCACCATGGCAACCATCACGCTAAAAAAATAATATTTGTATTTTTAGAGCATTTCTTTTCCGAATTAAATTTTTACTCCCGAAGGCTGATAGCATTAAAAATCAATCATGGGCTACTCTATTATAAAAATTTATACAAGGAGAGAAAGAGCAATAATGTATGAAGTCAAAACTTTTATCTCCAGACTTCTGCGCAAAGTTTGTGCTTTCTTTTTTATCCACTGAATTGGATTTCACTGCAAAAATAAAAGCTAATTCAGCAGACATTATTAAAAAATTTACTGCAACCAAAGCCCGCGAAGTATGAGTTTACGAGTAGGCTGTTCGTCTATTTGCTGAGTAAATTAACGGAATTAATAAAGTTTTAAAATATTAGTACATTGTTGAGTCTGAATAAGTGAATTTTATCTATGCAATACGGAGTGGGGTAAGGGTCCATATTTTTCCTTGTGCTCTGGGACCCACTGTGGTCTTTATCCGACTCTGGTTCCATATGTTTATCATGTGGTAATTAATAACATCTTATAAACTTTTAATTCTCAAATCGTGCATTAATTTTAAATGTGTTATTTCCAATGAAATGTGTTATTTCCAATGAAATGTGTTATTTCCAATGAAATGTGTTATTTCCAATGAAATGTGTTATTTCCAATGAAATGTGTTATTTCCAATGAAATGTGTTATTTCCAATGAAATGTGTTATTTCCAATGAAATGTGTTATTTCCAATGAAAAATTAAACAAATTTAGATTAAAAAATGCTCTCAAAAGATAATGCTATGCGTAACTATAGTTACAATACAATACAGGATAATAATTTCACCCCAATTGCTTGTAAATCCCTTAACTGCTTCCCGTGTTTTCCCATCGTTTCTCAATGTTCTCCTCCAGATGTCGTATCGTGGTCCACCCCTTTCTCTCTTTTCTTGAGGGATATAGTCCAGTGATTGTCTGCTAACATCGTTTTGTCGAGTAAAAGCATTTTTCATATTAAAAAAAATAAATTTCAGTTAAGAACTAAAACGTGAAAATGCTTGTAAGTAAAAAAAAATGTGTCAATTGAAAAATTTCGAGTGCTAATTCAGTGATGATTATTCTCAGCACGTAATACAATATCATTCCAAACTACTCGTTCATCGATTATATCGATTAATCCTATGAATCGTAATCGCAGTCGAATTGATGTAAAGCAATCGATTAATCGGATTAAAACTGATTCCGATCAAATTCATCATAATTTACTATTGATTGGACGCTCGCCTGCAATTCGATCTAAAAATAATGATGATGGCTCCGAATTCGGATAAGAAAACATAAGCGGCTTTCAAAACAGCATTTTTGAAAGCCATTGAAAGCTTTATATTTAAAAAAAAGAAAGCCAAGCAGAAAGATAGCAAGAGCCAATGTCCTGTAAAAGAATCTTTTGTTCACGAAATAGAGGCGAAGATCAATCGGCTGACCATGGCAATGGCTAAAGAAAACATTATCTTCCTTGCCATCAATTTCTGCTTTTTTTAAAGGCTCTTCTCATCAATTTCTTTCAAGCAGAACTTTGCGGTTGGCTTAGGCTTGGAGACTTAATCTTAACCTTTAATCTTGTGAAATATATTTTAATGACTATGGAAGACAAATTCTGGGAATATTTAAAATTGAGACGCTATCTTCGTTTTCCCCTGGTTGGTTGTAGTCCCAGTGGTATCTAATAAAAACTGTGACCGTCGACTCCTTATCAGTGCTGGATTTATAAATTGTCACGTTGGGCACTTGCTGAGGGCGCAAAATTTCTAGGGGCGCAAGAAGCTGTGGATTTTTTTTTTAATTGCAAATTATTTACCGTAGAATTCTGTCGATCAGCTCTCCCCGAAAAGGCGCCCTCTACCTTTTTTTCTAAATCTGAAATTCTGAAAAATTGTGTGAAACTACCCTTACACCCCACCAAGGTCCGACTAGGCCGAGGGTATGCGCCCCTTCGAGAATAGTAAGTTACACTAAAAATGATTGTTTTCAAGTAAAAAATACTTAAAACTAAACTTACAAGTGAAATTTTCAAGCTTTGCGCCCTCCCTTAAAAAAAAAAATGGTTTTTTTTTTTGCATCCACCCTTGCCCCCTCGCTCAATATAAATAAAAAAATCCAAAAAAATCATCGTCAAATAAACTAAATTTGTTTATAAAAATATCATTATTATATCTTATAATAATGCACATAAGGTAGGCTAACCATAAATGTCGCTCCTTCCCTATCGTCTGCGATTTTTCGTCGAATTTGAGGGGGCGGAAGGACAGAGTTTTATTTCTTTCTGCTAGTACGGCAGGAGAGGTGTCATGGGTGTAACTAGCTTCGAAGTCTAGGGAGCTGATATTTTCCAAGGGAGCTAAACCGTATACCTCAATGCTTAGAAAAAAATTTCTAGCGGGGTTAGCCCCTTAGTTACGGCAGTGGAGTAGGCGCCCAAAGTCGTTTTGCCCAGGGCGCCTCGTACCCTAAATCCCACCCTGCTAGTTACTATAACGCAGTAGTAATGCCTTTGACTACCTCGCAGTTAGCCAGCGTTCAACCCCCAATAGGGCTTGATATAGAACATTCACTGTCCAACTGATCACTAAAGTTCCGGGCACTAGCGGACCCGGGGGGGGGGGCAATGGGACGATCGTACCCCTGGAGCAAGGGTTACATCATGGAGAATGAAATGAAACGTATTGGGCATTTGGCAAAAAACAGGACTGGGAAACAAATCCCCCCCTCGAAAGATTTATGGGTCCGCCGCTGGTTGCTGTATAGGGTTTAAGGCGGTTCGGAATCCTCGGAAAATGAAGATCTCGGCACAGAGTGACCTTTGTTGTCCTTATATCTTAAAATAAAAAAAATAGGTCAACCATTGTTGACCTGTTATCTACATCTATCCATCGTATCGCTATCTACATTTTTTTTTAATTTTCTGGTTCTCTGTAGATTAGGGGCTTATTTACCTGTGGTGTAATATGGGATTTCAAGGATTGCGACACAGGGCTGCTTGTGCTCTCGAATGACGTCACAAGCCATCGCTCAGTCAGCTGCTAGTATATCTTGAAAAGTATTAATACAGGAAATTGGACTCTAATTGTACAATTTATATTTGCAGTTTATGTGCAGAGTTAAAAGCCTGTGTTCGTTTTTTGTTTTTAATTGTTTACCCGCAGTATTTTCTGTGTGGCGCAGTATAGCCCAGATGCTCTTGCGCCATAAAAATCCAAACAAACAAACAATATTTTCTGTAGTTCAAAAATTAGAATTTGGATTTCAACTTCAAATGTGATCTTAGTTTTTCAAAAGGGTCGGGGGTGAACCTCGCATTTCTTAGGGATGTGGGGAATTTCCAAGATATTGGAAACCCCTGTCCTGGACTTGAGATTAATAACACATTCAACTCCTATCTGCCCTGGTAACCACACACTTCTTTCACAGTTTCTTCAAGGTATTCCAATCCTGCTTGCTTCAACATACCTCAGAGTTGTTTGGTATTTCCGTATTACTTTTACGGAATCCAATAAAAATAAAAAAAAGAATAAAATACATCAATTAAAGGATTTTTGTCTCAAAATACGCCAGTGATTATAAACGGTACCCTCAAGCCGCTTGGGTTGGTTTGCCTTTCAGTAAGTGTTGATATGTGCAAATGTCTCGTGGTTCAAAGGTCACACGGAGTCGTCAATCTCGTCCCAGATGGGTCATAAGGCGGTCGTTGGATGGAAATTATGCACATTTCTTCTCTCTCAAAAGCAACAATATCAGTGGCATAGTAAAGGGGGCCTCGGAGAGATCAAGCCCCATTGGTTATCAAAACACATTATTTTCTCACCACATGTCATTTTTTAAAGCCACTTGTGGAACCCCCCCCCCATAACCACTTAATCCTCCCCCATAATTTTTAAATTGCTACGCCCCTGATCAGTATTATTTTCAGGCTAAGATGGTTTCATTCAAATGTACTCCAAAGGTGATTATCTCATCTATAAAATTTGTCCATGAAGTTGCTTTCTATTGATATAGATTAGTCAAGGTGGATACGATAGGTTCCATAAAAAATTGTTTGTTTGTTTGTTTGGTTTTGGGTTTTACGGCTCAAAGACTACAGTGGTCATGCTGCGCCGGGACCTACTGTTTTCCGAGGAATCCGAACCTCTTAAGGCCTGGGGAACCAAACCCCGGACTACAGTGAGATAAAAAATTGATACTTTCAATAAATATTGCATTGATAAACACAATAAGAACAATTGCACAAATTTAAATAAGCTTTAAACTTTTTTCGATGGCTCTCAACCATCATCGGGGGAGCTTTCATAATAACAAACGTTGAGGCACTTGTTCAAGCATCGCTATGAAAGGCATTAAAAAAACGTCTAAAGCTTAGTTAAATTTTCACAACTGAGCCCATTGTGCTTATCACAAAATTATTTATTGAGTATATCGCAAAATAAATCGTTCTCCAGTTTCATTTAGCACCTTGTTCAGTGCATTTATTTTCTCTTCACTGAATTGAGTGGAGATTTTTTGCATAATAAAGTAGTTACTTGAACAACATAGAGTAGTTTTTCGAACAATAAAGCAGTTTTTTCTAGAGTGGATAAAGTAATGTATAAAGTAAAAAAAAATTACTTTATCTGCTCAAGGAAAAGGATCCCAAGTAAGTTTAAAGTACCTTACAAATGTGAATGCGTAATTATTACTTATATTTTCTTATTATATCCCACACCTTCTCTCTTCTTTTGTTCTATATCATATGATCAGATTTGCATACTTATGGATAACCTCCTTCCTGTTCATGAATTTGAATTTTTCAAATCCAGGAAAAACATTAAACGCTTATTATAATTTCCAATTGCCAAGTCATCGATTGCATGACAAGACTAGTGGTGTTATCACTTGCGCCTTCAGCTAAGTGGACTATTAAACGATTCCACCGTAGATTCCAGGAAACTATTAAGCCTATCGTATATGCATAAATTGGCGTAATTTTCAAGGATTTACGTCAATGGTTTTATTAGGCGGAAGGGAAACCATTACGACCAAATGTCATTCATCCTTGTGAATGGCAACGAAAGAGATCAAACGTCGGGCATGTAGGTCAAGATTCGCTGACAATTTGGCCTGCTGACGCGTTTATGCTAATGTAAACGCAACTCGTGACTCCGTCGAAATTCCTTTTGTCAATTTCCACAGTTTATTGCGACGGTGACAAGGTCGTACCATGACTAGGTCACACTTGGTGGAGAAATTTAATGCGTGGTCAGTGAGAGTTTCAGACTGTTTAGTGAGACAGCCGACATGATGCTCACTTTCGTTGCAATTTGTACTGAATTTTAAAGCAAGACACACACACACACTCTCTCTTTCTCTTTCCCTCTCTCCGTTTAGGTCTATGGCCAGCGAGCTAAATCTAGCCTTCCGAATAGTTCCATCTGGGCTGTCGTTATCTCTGATTGACAAGACTCTAAAAATTGCATGGTGTGAAACAGAGCATAAGTATACAAACAATCATATACATGCAACATTATGTTTTGCAATTACAGCTGAACTTCATTAAACACCGTTTTTTTTTTTCACAGTGAATATTTTTCACCGTAAATTGTTTTTCACTGTGAACATTCACGGTGATAAAAAAATTGCTGATGTCAGAAGTTGTTCACATTGGCTGTGTGTCGAATCGTTTAAATGACCGATTCATTAAATGGGTCTTCTCGTTTGTGATCGATGGGCAAAAGTGTTCACTGGTTCATTGAACAATTTAGCACACTCATAGTTCACTTCGACCAGAAAGAACAGGAAAATCATAAATATTAACAATTAATACATTTTATATGTTATGACTTTGACCTTAACTATATTGTTCAGTTCTTTTTAATTAATTAATTAATTTAATTAATTGTCCATTGATTTTGGAAAAGCCTGGCCTCCAATAGATATTCGAAGACCGAAAACACTTGTGGCTCTTAAAGTTAATGTTTCTGCGTGTACAAAACTGTAAGAGATATAAGGATGATTTCGGAAAAATAATTAAAAAAATTTTAGGGCATTATTATGGTAATTTAGAAAATCGTGAGAATATTTAAGGGTCAAATCCTATATTACGGAATCTGGAAAAGTCTAAAATACGAAACCTCCTCCTCCTTTGGTCCCAAGTATTTCAAATTAAGTATTATACATACCTGTATTATACATATATTCCAAGTTGAAAAAAAACCCATATTTTTATAGCTTCTGAATAATTTCATAGTTTACTTATACGCATGCGCGGTAGAAATTCTCAGACTGTTTAATTTCTATTACATGTAGCCTATCAGAAATTTAAATATGTCAAAGTAATAGGTTCTGCGAATTTCTAAATTTAAATATGGAGAACAGCTTTCTGCAAGATTACTTTGTCAACAGGATTGGTTGATTTGTTTTATTAAATAATTTGATGTTAAAAAAGTACAGAAGCACACTTCATAGAAGCATGTTCATAAATATTTTAATTTATCTATTCATCATCTTCTCCGTAAATACTCAGAAACGTAGTGAGACAAATTTATTAATAGCAGTATAACAATACTCTGACTAATTGGTATATAAATAAGTACTCTAAAAATCGTTTCCATAATCTTTTAATCTCACCACTGACTCTCCGAAATTTTGATGTGAGATTTCTGAGTCTTCTTTCTAGCAGCGCATCCCACCTTCCAGTTTTTCATTGCTCATTCACTCAAAGCCCATTTTCTTCTTTTGTTCAGCCGCATTGCCGAAGGTTGACCACACAATTAACTTGCTGTTTGTGTGGATTATTTTTTCAACCACCAACAAAGGACTCAAAATAATAACCTCAACAGTGGAGCAATGCGATCTTTTAATAACTCTGTTCTTTCGGTTTTGGGTTGATGAACCTTACCATCAGATGTTGAACTTCAAGGAGGTTGAGGTGCAAAAGCAGCAAGAAAACGCTTTCGTCAGACGATGAATATCTCAAAAAAAAAATTATTTCTACGATACAGTATGAATATCAAAGAAAATATATGATTGAAAGAATTTGGTAATAAAAAACTTCATTCATTGCTTAAAATGTAGAATGAATGAATGAATGAATGTATGTATGTGTGTGGGGGGGAGCAAAATTGTAGTATGATTGTGACATGTAGTACCTTCTAATGTAATATACATGAATACACTACACTTAAGCATATATTAATTTAGACAAAGTTAAAGTAGAAAAGTAATATAACACTAGGTAGTCAAACCAAGTAAATTTAAGTAGTAGAAACATCTCAGAATAAAAAATGCAATTGTAGTAGTAAAACGTGAAGAGGAGTAAAAGATTAAACAATACCAAGAATTTTGTTCTTCATCAGAGACTGCACAAAATATCTGTTATTGGGAGGGCCTGTTATATTATATATATATATAAATTATGTCAATTATATGTATTATAGTAATTATATGTATTATATTAATTATATATATTAATGTACTCTCGTATCCAAAATTAAGCATAATTTTAAAATATTTGAAGAATTCCAAATCTAAATGGAAGGAAATGTGGTATGAGGGTGTAATAAGGTTAAAGAAGACTGAAACAATGAAAAGCAGGGATAATATTGGCATTTATTATCCAAATAAAATGTCTGAAAGAAAAATGGGCATAATACTAGTTTCAACTTCAGTGAAAATAATTATTAAAAAAGGTTCTGCTGAAGTTCAGTAAGATGTGTGGTTATCTTTGATAGCCGTACATGCTGTGCAATGATTTTCACATACTTTCGATGAAGGTGTTGACGAGTTGTATGCTCAAAGAATTCCAAACCTCAAGGAGAATTGTTTTCAATTCCGAAATAGAGCTTGGTGGGTGCAGAAGGGCTGCAAGTCGTCTACCGAGCAGAACCGTTTCTAGGTATTTTACCACCCTAGGCGAGAATTAAAAATTCCGCCTCCACCCTTTTACTACCATTACTCTTTCGACTAGATCTCCCTCTCTACCACCACCAACACCCAGCGGTAGAACAATGTAAATCTTCTATTATACTTTTAATAATTAAACCCGTTACTGATTTAAATAAATCGAACACTACGCAGATTAAATTAAATGAAAAAAGAAAAAATAGTGGAAGTCCCACCGAACGCAGAAATATTTATTTTCTTTCGAACGTTTCACCATCTAATCACGCCATAACATCGGCGCTGGTATCACTACGCCAATAAACGTTGATTTATATTATTATTTTACTAGTTAATGATATTTACCATTAGTTATTTTGTAATATTAGGGTATTGTGAATAGTAAAACAATTGCTACATGTTATAATTGTTTAATTTCAACATTTTATATTTTTAAAACCGAGATGTTAACGGGAGAATATTTCAAAACACAATGTTGTGGTTATCAGAGCTGAAGGTTAAGAAGTTTAGAAGAAGAAGAGCTAACTGGTTTTTCGCACAGACAAACGTGCGAGAAGCTTTAAAGCAGAAATGACGCCCTTCCCTCTACTGTAATGAATCAACCCGTTTGTGACGTCAGCTCCCTTGAATTCTACCCAGTATCACTGGTCAACTTCCCCGAACAGACTGGCATTAGCTTTCTCTGTTTACGTTTGTTTTTTCAAAATGAATCACGCTTTGGTATCTCTTTGTTTTAAAAATAGAATTTTTCTTAAAAAATCATTCCACTGTTTTTCTGTTGTAATTAAATTCTTCTTATATGAGCATAGAAAATATCGTTTTATTATAATTTCTATGAAATAAAACATAGAGAGATTATGTTTCACTTTTGGACCCCCAGTGTATTATAATTGTTATAAATATTATGTATGTTGTAAATCGGTATTATATAAATTATATTAACGTTAATTTTAATTTATCATGGTTATTAATTTCTTCAGTGCTTCATTTTGATTTTCAATTTTCTATCTATAAATATTTTTATAAATTCATAATTAACAGTTACATTAATTACAGAAATCACATCTTTTCATTTAAATTTCGTATTTCCAATAATATACTGCCATTGCAATACACTCTCTCATTAAATAAATCGGCCCCAACGGCGCCAAACTAGGCTGCTTATCGAAAAACTGCACATTGTAGTCTGGGGTTTGGTTCCCTAGGCCTTAAGGGAACATGGGAGTTTTAAAATTTCAAAAAATCATATTTGTTTAAATTTTTAAAAAAAAATCTGCCATTTTATGAATAATTTAAGATCAAAATTATGTTTTTACCTCAAGTATTTCAGAAGTTTACGTTTAAATTTGTGATATCGATGTAGCTTAACTTTATCGTAACTTCAATCTTTAATCGCGATTTTCTCATTTCGCTGATTTTGGAATTCGTCCGTAAGATTAAAAAAAAAACCTATATGATATTTAAACATGAAACTTTAAAATATTAATAACTTATAAAACTAATATATATAATAACCACATATATAAAACTATATTATAAAACTATATTATATAAAACTATATTATATATAATAACTATATATAAAACTATAATATATATAATAACTATATATAAAACCATATTATATATAATAACTATATATAAAACGACATTATATATATAATAACTATATAAAACTATATATTATATATAATAACTATATATAAAACTATATTATATGAGTATAACTTATAAAAACAAGGTTTAAGTAATTTTTCCATAATTGATAATAACGAAACGATACAGAGTTTCACCAGGAGATCATAACAAATAAGTTTCTGACACTGGCGTAAGGCTTAAAACACGACGTTCAGTTGTGTGAATGTTAAGACCTACTACAAACCTGTCTACACCCTGCGTGATCTATTACTTAAAGTTAAGGATCGCGTCCCTGAGGAGGAAAAATCTGGTGCTATTTACCAAATACCGTGTGGAGACTGTGACAAGGTGTATGTTGGACAGACGGGAAGATCGATACGTCTACGAGGGAAGGAGCATATGCGTGCGGTAGCTAGGGGAGACGATTCAAACCAGTTGGCTGAACATGTCTTCAGGGAGGGTCACGAACCAGATTGGCATTCGATGAAAATATTACATCAGAATGTGACGAATCTGGGGAGTAGACTTTTTCTGGAATCATGGGAAACCTACGGTTTGAGGAGTCGTGCAATAAACATCGCAAAACCTCTACCAGAACCTTACAGGATTTTTGCAAAACCTCGAGTTGGGGGTGTTCATCTGACATCGTCGGGTGCGGGGGCTTTCCCGGCGAGGGTTTCCCCAGCTGGAAATGCTCCGCACCAAATGGCGTCAGATGGGGATTCCCAACATGCGGGTATATAAGCTTAGGACTTTCACGAACTCTTCATTCTGCCTTCACTTGACAAAGGGAGCAGTTGGCTCCCGAAACGTCGTGTTTTTAAACCTTACGCCAGTGTCAAAATAACTGTTTGTTATAATTGATAATGTAATAAAATGTAAATTTCATGTTAAATTATAAGTTTAAAATTCCGATGTTCGCATAAGGAGTTCGGATTCCACGAAAAACTGTAGGTCGCGGAGCAGCATGACCTTAAAATAACCAAGCTTAGCAATTTAGCAAATTTCAAGTGTCAGTTACATAAAATAGACACAGTAATTACTTTCCAAAATAAAATTTTAATATCAAAATTAAAAAACAAGAGAATTTTATTTCAGACCAAGCTTCAAAACCCGAAAATCTATAGAAAAGATAAAGAGCATGATAATAACAAACAGTTATTTCGACAAATGTCAAGTGAAGGCATTCTGCCTTCACTTGACTTTTCGGGAGCAGTTGGCTCCCGAAACGTCGTGTTTTTAAACCTTACGCCAGTGTCGAAATAACTGTTTGTTATGGAATCTCCTGGTGAAACTCTGTATTGTTTCGTTAGCATGATAATGTAATAAAAAATGAATCCTTGAATTTTCCATATAACATCCTCACGTAAGTTCTTGACGTAAGTTTCCGAATTTACGTGAGAAATGCCAAAAAATTGATCTGATACATTTCGGGCATTCTAAGCTACTATTCTTCGGTATTAAACATAAATTAACATAACCACCATTATCATTCATTATTATTGGTTCACGATAAAGCCGGTTGCGGTCAAAATTTGCCAACTATTTATACAAACTGAGCAAATGACGTAAGGGGCCTTAAAAGTTAGGAAAAAGAGCAAATCCGTTGTAAAACGAAAGGAGAATTCTATAGGGTTGGTTCATCCTTCAGAAAATTCTGGAATTGTCCTTCAAGGGTGACTGAAGTTAGGGGAGGATTTAAGGTCATTCACAATATTTTAATCTGAGTTCCAAGAAACGCCTGCTCTGACATATATATGATTGCATCCTTGGAAAATTCGATAGATTCCACAGCGTAAGAGGGGGGTGAAAATTTTGCCTTTTGTTTTAAATTTCGAAATTGTAGAAGTTTCGTTTCAATTTGACTAAACTTATCATGTACATTTTCCGAAGATAATTTTAAAACTTGGCTTCTTATAAATGGAATGCCGGTGTCGAACAACATCACAGAACAGGTATAAAATACCACCACAATGGTATATGTAGAAAGTGGCCATGTTTTGTAACAGAGTGGTGAATTTTGCTTTTAGCTGAAGACACCTCAATCATGTCTTCAATATAGCCAAAATGATAAACGATTTCTGTCTTCTTTTTTTTCAAAACGTGAGGATTTTAACGTAATGCTTTAAATGTCAGAATGACGATCTAAAGGAAGTGTGCTATTCTGTTCAATTTCTCTCGGATGAATAGATCCGTTTGCTGAATGTAACATCATTTGCTTTCCTAACGATATAGATCAAAAGACGGAAATCCGCTTATCAATGTAACCGGTATGTCTGGACATGTTATATCACTTTTACCACGCACACATAATCTTTCCTCCTCATTAAAGCAAAAAAAATGGCCACAGTCAACGCATACTTTTACCAGACTTTGCAAATTTTCTCACCCCTATATTTTCTTCCCAAGAAATATGGCTCTATAATCAATTCTAGTAATTTTGGATATTAGTATGGATGTGGATATGACATTTGCAAACATTTTAAACCTGTTTTAACCCATCATTCAAACACACCATTCCTACTAACATCTCCTGGATTTTTCTTCTCCCCCCACTTCCAAAAAAAAAACATCGCATCAACGATGTTTAAAAAATACAAGCGTTTACGTCATATTTCTTTCCACTTACGGAACTTCTAAGTTCAAAATAATATTCCAATTTTTTGACGCACGACATTTTACCTAATTGGTTATGATGCAATCTTTTACACTAGATAAGCTAAACTGTTTTGAAACAAGGATTAAAAGTGTACGAAATGTTGTAAAGAATACATTTTACAAAATTCACCATTACACCTAATTGGTCGGAGAATTACAATGTCATTCTAACGAACAGTATTATCTACCGATCAATTGGGTGTACTGATTGGATTTCTTTAAAGCCTTCTACATCAACTTACATTCGCACAACATCGTAAATGACCTTAAATCCATCCCAAACTTCATTTTTTCGTGGAGAACCTTTCAGAAAAGCTCCACAAATAATAAACCCTGCTTCTAACTGATCCAATCCCTTTTGTTTCACACTTGATTACTTCTTCTCTATTTGTTACAACACTCCATTTGCTAACACAATATTTTTCGCTCAGCAGATTTCACAACTTGCATCATTACCTAACATTGTCGTAAAAATGAATCTTTAGCATTGACTCTTGGTTAATTCCTGAAGAAAATTAGCTTCGAATGCCCTACACTGCGGATACATCTTTCACTTCATTACTTGGAATTTTTAATTTTAGAGCAAATGTTATTCAGTCCAAATGCAAATCGAGCAGCAAGTATCCCTAACTGTGCACCAGTTTGCCCTGAACCAAGAGCAGACCGACGGAGGTTCGATAACATCTTCCAAAAGATTTGCCTCATCTGCAAACTGCTCAATGGATGAGCTAAGCGATGTTGGTTGCATAGTCACAACCGTTATGTCTGCACTTTCTTCAACCTTAACCTCGCTTGGAGGCCTGCTATAATGACAAACGAGAAGAAGTGATCTATATCCTTGAGGATACTGGGTGTAGCTTCACTTTTCCAAGGATCACTTTGGACGTAGTTGGCTTCTTCTTCGGAAAAATCAAAATGTTCTTCCGGAATATCATAACTGCCTCGAGTGTCTTTTACAGAAGCATCATTTTTAAGAATTTTAATCAAATCCCTAACTTCCAGAAATTTGAAATTCTTCGGCTGAATACTCAGCAGGTATTGTGTATTGATTTCGTCCCGAAATCTTTGATATTGGTATTCACTAAGAAAAAGAGCATTCTTCTCGGCTTTTGTTACTCCCATATTTTGAAACTTGTGCAAGATCGTTTTGCCTTCATTGGGCATCGTCCACTGGCAATTCACTTTCTTTGAAATGCCCCACATCAAGCTCCTTTTGATCTAAAATTAATTCGCTACCATCCTCTATTGAACTGGCAGGTAGGTCTGGAAGCATAAAATATATATAATTTGTATGTATATAAATTTATATATCTGTCTTTCTTGTACGTATATATTTATTTCATTTTTCTAGTATAATTTTCGTAACAATACACATATACGGACATATATATTAGATTGCGAAAGCTTATTACGATTTATTAAGAAATACATGCTTTGCACCTTCCAATATTTGAAATCACTTTAAAAAATGTTAACAAATTTAATGAACCTTGAATTAAAAAAGAGAATTATTAACCCTAGTAAAAAAAGTTATCAATGGTATTTCTGATTTCCTACAATTTTTCCTCCCTCTTTCCCCGGAGGACATTAATTATTTGGGATTAACACAATTATTTAAATATTAACGTTTTAATCACTCAATTTGTCTCAGTACTTACCAAATTCCTCTTCACCAAAGGTGTCTATAGCCGTATAATATGAATTATCGCTCAAATCCGAGTCGCTCATTATTCTGTTTACCAATATAGACTTGAACTATCAAAAAGACTAATTTCGTCTACGATACATAGAACGCTGAAAGGTTACGAGTTGTTTAATGAGATTCAGACAAAAGTTTTCGTAACAAATGATTTGAAAATAAAATTTCTCTTCCGTTTTCGTTACTGCACTGTTGACAACAAAATTCTGATTTGTTGCAAATTCTTTGATTAATTTTTCTTTCTCACAATTTTAAATTAAAAAATCATAAAAACGTTGTTGGGCAATGGCAATAACGCGTTACAAAATGGCAATTTATGTCTTTAAATTAAATAGAAGTCTTTTAATTAAAAGGTATTTCTTAAGCTAGTCTAGGAATACTGAGTTAATAATAGCAGCCGGTTTTTGCGTTTTCTTCATACACACTTAACAGCACATTTCAGCAAATATTTACCATGTAAAAGAAAAAATATTAAACTGTCACATTTACAATGCATATCATAAATATGATCAATTTGCTATCTTGATGTCATAATAAATTTAATACTTCCTTAATATCATAATAAATTTAATGCTCCCCCTAATGCCATAATAAATTTAATGCTCTCTTACTGCTATAATAAATTTAATGCTCTGTAAATGCCATAATAAATTTAACGCTCCCTTAATACTATAATAAATTTAATGCTCTCATCATGTCGTCATAAATTTAATGCTCTCTTAATGCCATAATAAATTTAATGCTCTCTTAATGCCATAATAAATTTAATGCTCTATTAATGCCATAATAAATTTAATGCTCTGTTACTGCTCTAATAAATTTAATGCTCTGTAAATGCCATAATAAATTTAATGCTCTCATCATGTCGTCATAAATTTAATGCTCTCTTAATGCCACAATAATTTAATGCTCTCTTAATGCCTCCGTGTTTGGCGCAGTATAGCCCAGATGCTCTTGCGCCATAAAAAAGCCAAACAATCAATCAATCAATCTCTTAATGCCATAATAAATTTAATGCTCTCTTAATGTCATAATAGATTTAATGCTCTCTTACTGCTCTAATAAATTTAATGCTCTGTGAATGCCCTAATAAATTTAATGCTCCCTTAATACCATAATAAATTTAACGCTCTCATTATGTCGTCATAAATTTAATGCTCTCATCATGTCGTCATAAATTTAATGCTCTCTTAATGCCATAATAAATGTAATGCTCTCTTAATGCCATAATAAATGTAATGCTCTCTTAATGCCATAATAAATTTAATACTCTCTTAATGCCATAATAAATTTAATGCTCTCTTCATACCATAATAAATTTAATGCCATCTGACTAATGTAAGAAATTTAACGTTATCTTAATTTAGATAACAAAAGAAATCGGGATGGTGAACCAATATAAAGGTATTCTCGAAATAGTATGAAAGAATATGTTTTTATACCATGTAAAAAATAAACACAGATTTAAATGAAAAATATCAAGTTAGGATCAAATTATTGCCATCACAAGTTTATTTTTATTCGATTATTTAGAGTTTCATATCGTAAATTTTCAACTACTTAAAATTTGAATTTGATTCACCATTTCGTGCATTTCAAATACAGCTGAATTCCTTGTTGAAAATGTTTTCGTGTGTATAACATACTGTACGTACAACAGTGCAGTGAAAATCGGTTATAACGACCTTCAAGGGACCGTGCAAATTCGGTCGTTATAAACGATATCTTTTTAAAATCACAGTAGCCTATAGTATAATACACTCTAGAGTTTTATAAATTATTTTGATAGTAAAAAGTATTAAACTATTTGGTTTCAAAATTAAATAAAAATATATTTAATTGTAATGAATTGAATATTATATAAATCGAACACTACGCTGATTAAATTAAACAATGTCAAACAATCAACGTTTATTGGCGTAGTGATACCGACGCCGATGGTATGGCGTGATTAGATGGTGAACATACCATCGGCGTTGGTATCACTACGCCAATAAACGTTGATTGATCGACATTGTTGTTTGATTTAATCTGCGTAGTGTTCGATTTATATAAAATAAATACATATGCTGCAACGTGCATTTCGATCAATTTAATACCAGTCTCTTTGCAATTTGGTTTAAATAGTAGTCTATGTACTACACCATTCTGCGAAATAACTGGCAACAATATATATACGTTCGTAAAGAGATTATATATTGTCCTTCGTAGCTCAGTGGGTAGAGCCTCCGCCCGGCAAGTGGAAGGTCGTGGGTTCAGGTCCCACCGAAGGCAGAAATATTTATTTTCTTTCGAACGTTTCACCATCTAATCACGCCATACCATCGGCGTTGGTATCACTACGCCAATAAACGTTGATTGATTGACATGTTTGATACAATGAATTTAATTTCCGTTTATGTTAAATTATATTTATAGCCACACTAACTACATAACACTTTTTTTTTTTAAATTGACAAAAATTCTAGAAAATACTAAAGTATATAATGTCGAAAACAAATCTAATGAATTATATTTATTATATTATACTAATGACTTCCGAACAGTGCCGGTTTAAGAGTTTTATGATATATGAATATTAAGAATAGGACCTTCACGATCTTCAATTAATAAATCACGTGTGGTTTTTGGTTTTTTTTTGCTTTTGCTTAAAGTTCATTATCTTCAATATTCAGGTTTAGCAGTAATAAAAATTTCTCTTACATTTGTAAATAAACAAGATTAGAATAACGCTTAAATTTTGATAACTAATTTTAAATTTTAATAACTAACCCACGTGGTTCTGCTTTATGACTGTCAAGTCACGTCGTTATATCCGATACGAATTTCCCTAGTTAGAATCTACGTAGACTACAAAATCGCCGTCGTTATAGCAGGTTTCGTCGTTATATACGATGTCGCTATAACCGATATATTTAGTATGGAGTAGAATAGCAAACCAAACTTCTTGTAAAAATTCCGTCGTTATATGCGGTTGGTCGTTATAACAGGCGTCGTTATAAACGATCTTCAGTGTATATAGATTTGAAACCATTAAAGCCATTGCAGAATGATGGCAGTATTAAAAACAAAATGGAGCTTGTGTGTTGGGATTGCGTCCGTTAAATTGCTTTTACAACCGTAGCAGCAATTTTGGTTCTTAAAACAGTTAGGGTAAAAACAAACACTGTAAAAATTTTCATAACTCTCGCTTTGTCTTTGCATATTCATTATTTTTAATTCCATAAAATGAATCTTTTAGTAAATAAAATGATTGGTAATATCAAATAATTATCCATCGGCGTTTTCATGAAGGTTTTATTGAGTCCGTTGGATCCATTGAGTTTCATTGGTCAATTGAAAGAGCACCCTCTGAGTGTTGTTGAGTGCTATTATGGCCACAAAATGGCTGCCTGTGTGCGCATCCGCCAGAACAGTCCTGCTTCTAACCAAACCTAATATTGTATTATTATTAGATCTGTTGCACTTTAAACTCCGAATTTCCCCTCCTTTTCCATATCCCACACCCCAGGGAAAATCTGAATTACATCGCGTGTATCAGAGTAGAAACACATGCTGTAAAGGATTCAAAAACTTGATTGATTGATGGATGGATACGCACTCACGCATGCACGCACATACATACATACATTCATTCATTCAATCTTGGTTATAGAGGGCTCAGTTATAACGAAAACCCATTTATAGCTAGACAGAATAAGACATTTACTTGAATGCATTCAAAATATACAGGAACAAAACCTTTTATTGCGAGATAAACCCCATTATAAAAAGCAACAATCTACTAAATGTTCCCTCTAATTTGCTTATGTGAAGTCTAAAGGATTTTCTCCGAATTTTTCAAAGTAGAAGAAAATTTTCCTCATTATATGGAGTCATGATATCCGATATCCCCTGCTCCTGAAGATTTCGTCACTAAGCTATAAGTTACATACCATTCTGAATCAAATAATGTGAGTAATGAGGGTTGCTCCCAACCAACTTACACTACTTGAGAATCGCTAAGGAACAATTGGTTACTATCATATGCAGCGCCTCGTAATAGGCGCGCTGTCGCAGGAAAACCAAATAAAGAGAATTCTTTTCGCTTATCTATATAAAAAGCAACGCTTTACGAGCTGTTGTTCATGCAAAATTGGAAGCCGTGCAGCTTGGAGGTAAAACTCAGATTGCAGATTTTGGAAGATTGTATCGCAAATTTCCATTCAATATTTTGAATCACGGCAAAAATATTGCTTACAGAACATCTCTAAGGCATCATTTTTTGAGTGAAATAACTGAATTCCATAGAGGATGCCTGATACGCTCTTGGTAAACATGTGGCACAACGCACTCTTCTTCTCCAGAACTTTGCAGGGCCTACAAATTTTCTTGAAGGACGAATGGTAATGTATTCTCACAGATCTCCTCAACAGCTTAGTGGTAAGCAGTCCAAAGACATGCAGAACGTGTATGAATGTCCAAGGAGGATATATACCCTATGGAGGCACCCAAGTCTGTCGTCATTCACTTGAAAGCGAGCAATTTACTTGACTTTTGGAAGACGTTCTAAGAAACAATTTTTCATTTTTGCTAGCTTGTTTTTTTCTCTTATGCAAAATATATACCATTTTGCTTAATAATGATACCAAAGTGCAGTGGTTCCCAACCCGGGGATCGTGACACCCAGAGGTATCGCAACAGTTTTCTGGGGCATCGCCGCTACTACTACTACTTACAATTATTCTTATACAAAACTTTTCCAACGCTTTTATATTTCAACGTGGCTACACATATCTTAATAGTCTACTTTTAAATTTATATCTCTAATGTACATTAATTTATATAATTAATATAATATAATTTTGTATTTAATGTGTTTTCTTTACTCTGTTAAAAATGCTTTTATTATATGTATGTGGCGGCGGACAGAGGGGTTTAACGGATTACTTGGATAATATAAAAGTGGGTTGGGGCTTGAAAAATGTTGAGAACCAGTGCCATAGTGCATTTACTAAATATTTGGTAAGTTTAATTTCTTACAACAACGTCCACCATCAGTTATGACGAAAAACGTTTATGTTTAACAGTAATTGTCAGGCAATTTGTCTGTTTTCATTGTGACAGAAAGTCCCTCCGTTTAGCCCGGAGTGTCTTGGACCGCTAGACGAATGAGGACAGGAAACAACGCTCTCTTTCTCCGTATGTAAAGATGTTAAGGTATTATTACCCTCCGCAGGGATAACACAATTGCCAAATATGGTCAACACAAGAAAGCCTCCGGGGCGAGAATTTTGTGAGTTTTCGTGGGGGAAATTTATTATACTATAATTTTTGCCACCCACGTTTTAATTACAGCTCAAACTAGAGCTTGTGTAATTTTGGAGAAAAGAGATGCTTTTCCCTATCCCTGTGGATTCGAACCGGGGTCCCTCCGTTAGCCGGAGTGTCTTGGACCGCTAGACGAATGGACGAGTAATAACGCTCTCTTTCTCCGTACTCTTTCTTCGTCTTTCTTCGTCCGTTTGGAGAGCGATTACCACCTCATTCGTCTAGCGTTAGAACCTCCGGGTTAACGGAGGGACCCTGGTTCGAATCCAGGATGGGGAAAGCGTCTCTTTTTCTCCAAAATTACATAAGCTCTAGTTTGAGCTGTAATTAATACGTGGGTGGCAAAAATTATTGTATAATAAATTCCCCCACGAAAACTCACAAAAATCTCGCCCCGGAGGCTTTCTTGTGTTGACCATATTTGGCAATTGTGTTATCCCTGTGAAGGGTAATAATACATGGCGTACCTGATATTTAAATATTCGATATATAATGTATGTAAATGATGTGTTTTCTCTTTTTTGTGTGGTTTTCTCTTTTTTTTATTAATTTAATGGTAACCTTATTTCAACAAGACCCCGGATATAGCAAGAAAAGGTGCAGTTCAAGCTCATTACAAACGAGTTCAGTTGTACTTTTGAATCGAACATTTAATTGGTTTTTGTATGCGAATTTCATCTCACTAATGGATGTTTAGTTATTTAAAAGTGTTTTGTAATTAAAAGCCGGAGTAGTTTAATACCAATAAATAGTTTTTACTATGCCTTTGCCCCAAAATACGTAGAGAATAAATACTCACTAGGCCAAAACGGTTAACACTTTGTGATATTCCATTATATCGTTCTTCCTCAGAGATTTATTTTTACCACACACGTTGAACGTAAATGTGTCGAGAAACTGTTAATTGGTTGAACAAGTCTTAATTAAAGACAAATTAAAACAAATTTAATTGCTGCTATGTTTGTTTGGCAGATGTGCCATTAATCTAAACTGGATCTCTAAACATAATAATTAAATATAAGTTATAAATGATCATTTAAAAAATAACAAATTCACTGTTTAAATAATGAGAAAAAATCTATTTTCACAAAGCAAAGCTTACAGCAATAACAGGATTAATTTTGTTTAAGAAATTGATTTGCAGTCTATTTCATGCATTTTTCTCTTTGCAAACTTTTTTAAGTATTTCTTCTTTTTTTCTCATATAATAAAATCAGCTTATAACAATATTCAAAGGACTGGAAAAAGAAAAGCTATCGTCATAGACCAGGGTTGTCCGATATACGGTCCGCGGGCCACAATTCGGCCCGCCAACAGGGTTTATCCGGCCCGCCGACGACAGTTTGAAAAAAATTTTAAAAAAATTTAGATTTTTTCTTCAGAAGTCAGGAAAAAACCGCATGGGTGACAGCTTCCCATATCTTAAATTAGCAAATAACCGGAAGAAACTCTGAAGAGAGATTTTGCAATAATTTTTGTTACGAAACTCGCTGAAGCCGCTGGTCCGCGACATCTGCGAAAAATTTTTAAGTGGCCCGCTTCCCTAAAGGTTGGACAGCCCTGTTATATATAGGTATGTATGTAACAAGGAATTATTATGGCAATCCATAATATAGTGTAGTTATCTAATAATATTCTGGCAATTTACTAATAATAATAATCTGTTATAACGTAGCAATAAACATCAAATTATGATATTTAGTTAACTTCCATCGCCAGCAAAGCTACCCTCCCCTATTTAAAGCTGCATTGGATTACGACTAATGATCAGATAGTCTTTTACACTCAAACCTTTCATAGACTCTCACCTTTATAAGGGCCGTACACAAGGAATGGGTTTTAGGGTAAACTCATATTCCATTTAAACAATATTATTTGCTGTAAAATAAAATTCCTCAAGAGAAAATTTTTGTTTTCATGACAATATTTCTTCTTTTCATCAAAAACGCTCCTCTTTTAAAAAACAATAAAAAATCCCGAGGTATTGGTCTAATTTTTGTGGTGGATATTCAAGTCTCCACTTCTGAACCCCACCCCTCTCTTTGGTTACAGCAAAACGTTCGTTCATTTAAACTCTTAAATGTATTTGTAGGACTTATATAATGTCGTGGAAAGGGAGGATTCGGGGGCTGAAGCCTCCCATTATATATCAAAATATTATTTTCTCCAAGTCCGCATCACATAATCTTCCTTAAAGCCACTTGAACCCATCCATGAGTTCTGCATTTCTACGCTAGTGGACCTATATTATGGAAAACGACATAAAAGTGTTCATGAAATCCACATATGACTGTGTTCCAACGGACTGCTAACTACTCTGAACCAACAAATTTAAATGACTGTAAGCCCAGTGATCGCAGGTTCGGATTCAGTTTGAGTTCTTGAATAATCCTTTTCTTTTAAGAGCGTGTGAATACAAATAAACTCTACCTCTAATTAAATAATTATCGAAATTAATTCCGCTACAGTCTTCTCATTTTTAATTAAATTCGGTATATCTGTATTCTTTCAACCGCAGAATATCTTTATAAGTTCCTTCTGTCTGAGGTTATTGACTATGATGTTTAGTTTAACTTGCAATCTTACCATTCTCTCTGATTATTCATATTTGACTACGTAGCCTCCACGCCTCCCAGCCCACAGTTTCCGTCCTAGAAACTTTTTTTTTGACAAAATGTAGTCCATGAATTGTTTGTTTAAACGTAAACCAATTCTCGCAAATAGTTTGCTCTTTAAAATCAATTTTAGGAGCAAAATAACTGATTTTAAAACTCGTCGAATTAATTGATTTTTTAAGATTTCGTATTCTTTCTTTTATATACGTTTGAAAACATAATGAATTCGAAAAAGTTTGTTAATTTTTTGTAGAGATATGATCAAAGTGTGTATGCATGTTTTTGAAAATAACTAAACTTCGGGAACTCTTTCAACCACATATACATATATATGTATATAGTATATATATCATCATCATCATCATCATATTCAACCATTATCTATCCACTGCTGGATGAAGGTCTCTCCAAATGCTTTCCACACAAGTTGCTTGAGCAATTCGCTTCCACGTCACCCCAACCTGTTTCCTCATTTCATCCACCCATCCATCTAGTTTGAGGACGTTTTCTAGGTCTTCGGTGGTCTCTTGGAATCCAGTTCAGAATTTCTGTTGTCCATCGTTGATCAGTTCTTCTTGCAATATACCCAGCCCATCGCCATTTCAGCCATTTTACTTTAACAATGATGTCCTCTACTCTAGT
>QLNU02014176.1:112069728-112086599 GCA_006491805.2 Dysdera silvatica
AATACTAATAATAGTAATAATAATAATAAATTCATTTTATTTTAAGACCAAGGCAAGTAGCATTCCATGTAAAAAAAATCTTACAAAAACTGCATAAAATTGTATTACCTAAGCATTGCAGGAATTACATTACACATGAATTAAATATAAAAAATACATAAAATTACAATACTAATATATATAATCAATACAAAATTTACATATATTACATAATTAATTAATGATATCACATTGTCATAAACATTATTAATATTCAATATATATATTAGCAGGTTAATATTTTCGGTTAATGCTTTCTTGATTATAAAGGAAAAAAGATAGTAAAGGATTTTCAAGGTCTTGAAAAATATGGCACCCCATATAGTTCAGGACTTCCCCATATATTCCATATATTTCTCTTACTGAAGTAATTTGGAACTTTAAATGTTAGTTTAAAAGAGCCCCAAAGAATATACGAACCCAGCAGCCCCCCCCCTCCCCACGAATGTGTTACAACAGCCCCGTGCAACTGTATTAATTGTATTATTCAAATTAGAATTTTTCAGTGATCAAATTGTAGTTTTGCATGGTTCAAATTGCAGAACAAGTGAAAACTAGACACGCGCACACACAGACGAGGACTTTGTTAATAGTGGAAGTAATAAAATGAATAACAGAGGCAATATATACAAAAATTATTGATCTGTACAAAACAGCAACAAATAATAGACAGAGTACAGCAAGAAGGCCATATAATTGAATTTTGAGGGCCATTACGCCTCAAGTACTCTCCCAATTAACCAGGTAAAGAGTAATTAAACTGATGGTTGTTGATTCATATCCGATAAACCGAAAGAGCGAATAATGGTTTCTTTGTGTCCGAAATTTAATGTCGTTATATGTTACGAATCGAGTACATTAAAAATATATTTAAATAAAAAAAAATGCACGGAAGTGTCACAGCATCTGTTTTAGTTGCGGTATTTTCTGGCAACAGACAGAGAGAGAGAAGAACAAAGATATTTGGGGTTAATTGCCGCCCATTCTAAGATCATCGACACATCCATTTTTCAGTTTCGCTGTCATTATAAAGTCGTTAACTTTAGTGCTTCGCAATGAGGGCGGTAGCGAGGAGCAGACGATTTTTGTTTTAGCAAACTACTTTCGCAAGGGGCAATTAATTAATAAATTACGTACGAATCGTCTGGCCTAGTAGGTCAATTTGCGAATAGCTAAACATACCACAACATATCCTTTGTGAACTCGTATGCATCCCAAAAAAAAGTTCGAGTAACTGAAAGTTCGCATATGGGGTATAGTTTTCGGAACTCAACAGTTGGTAAAAATTTGGAGGTTCGTAAAAACGCAATTCATGGATTAATGGAAGATTAATTTGGGAAAAGGTTAATTATGCCAATCTAATTTATTTTTTAAAACCTTCTTTACTTCAAAAAAATAACCATAAACATATTTCGGAAGACTCGCGATTCGTAACTAAAATTACGCTAAAATACATCGATACTTATTATATAATGCTCATCTTAAATTAATAATTTATATGCAATTTATTTCCCGGCTAAAATGCACACTTAGTTACGATTGGTATTGCCTTTAAAAACACAGATGCCGAAGGGTATCTGCTAATAAGAGCAGCAATATCGTTTTGGAAAGCTTTTGATTAGCATTTTCCGTTACGACATATATCAAGCCATTTGTAGAGAATCTTTAAATGCTACGTAAATTTTGTAAAACATTTTCAGTTTTACACTGTAATCATTTTTTTTTAATTTCCTAGTACAGAATATTTAACAGTTGGAAAACATAAAAACAGGAAATCTAGTGATATAAACATCATTTAACCTGTGAATCACAATGCATCTGTTTACGTCCGTAATATTGGTTGGCGTTGCTATTTCCACGGTTAGAAATTTGTTTCGGTTAGTGAGGAATTCAGTGCATTGGTGGTGTCGTCTCTAGCCGTGAGGCACAATAGGGTTTTCTCAAGTCGGCAAGATGGGATCATTCAGAAGTTGGTTATTAAATATAATGTTGACATTGGACCGGATATGAAATGTTTGAAAAATGCTGAAATCAAACGCTGAGTTGACTTTTAATGGTATGTGCATTAGAGAATAAGAACTTGTGTTCGAATTCCCATGAGTGTTTTTCCAAAGCCGATTTGTAAGATTCTTGCATCTTGACATATGCTTCAGGTTCCTCTAATCTGAGATATAGTGGTCTCGTTGTATTTGACCGATATTAATGTAGCCACATACGCATGGAATGGAGTACATGCCCCAGCTGTCAAAAGCCGGGATAGTGCTGGATGTCTTACGTAGTGGCGGCATGACTGACGTTTGATCACAAAAGGTATTTATTTTGAAGAAACGCTTGGTTAAACTTTACAATTTATTAAACACTTCACTATATACAACATGCGAAAACGGTATTGATTCTTGGAGCGCATTCTAGCGTGCTCATTCCACGATTGATGGAGCAGGAATGTGTGTCTTAAAAATAATGAAGTTAAAAGTTCAACAGAGTATTGTAAACGCCCACACGATATGATTGGTCAGTTCGTTTGTGACGTGGGAGGTTTTAGTCCTTGATTGGGCCGAAAGAACTGGTCGAACATCCATCAGGGCCAGGCACCTAAACACATAAAGATGTCAAGTTTCTGTAGTTCGTGTGAGAAAAGCGGAAACATTCGCCATGGGGCACCTGCATTTCTCAGGATTTTAATTATCCAGATGCCTCAACTAGTCGTTAAATTTCTTGGGAAATACTAAAGGTGAGGAGGGATCTGACCAGGAGGACGAGAATCGCCTTATTAGTATCTTTGAAATGAGAAAAACTTTTTTGTTGGTTGGAGCGAAGGTAACACGAGAGTTCAATTTATGAAGAACAGCAGCGATTTTAGTAGAAATTTTAGGAAATATAAGGAATTCAAAGAGTGTTTTAAGGTGCAGAAGAATCATTGAAGAGAGGAAAGGCAAGTTTAAGTCCAGTGGTTCTTTTAAATGCATAATCAATGACTGTGTAAAATGTTGACTGATTGGGCGATATTGATTTGGATAAAACATTACTGTATTGTAAATTAAAAACACTTTAGCCTGTTATTAAAAATGTTCGTCGTAAACTTGCTTATATCAAAAAGCGAACTCCAACTTCTCTAACTGAAATTAACCAAAGGAGTCTCCAATTTTAGCGTTTGGGAAGAAAGAATTTATTTAAAATGCTAACGCATAAAGTGACACTTTATCCATTTAGAAAAATTCTCAAAATTCATCTATCCTCCGCCCAATCGGCGTCCATTTAGGAAGTTGCGGTTCAGAACCTTTCTACCACTTCACTTTTGGCATATAATTCGATAGTTGGCTTGTTGGTTGTATTTTTATGGTGCAAGGACAACAAGGTTTATTCTGCTTCAAATAAGGTATATCATCAAGCTTGCTCTCTTCAAAAATCAATTTAAGTTCAACATTCCATCTGTTGGTGTTTTTGCAAAGCGAAAAAATTTCTTCCTAACAACGACCTCATCATAACTAAGGCCTACAAAAGTGGTCAAGTCGTATGCTCGATAAGAAGAGGTATTTGAGTGGGGTTAATCAACTTCTTCAGGACGGAAATCCTTACATAGCTGTTAAGAAAATCCACTATCACTTCTCAACTTTCCAAGATTAATAAAGTTGTACAAACCTGGTGTCTTTTCTTTGATGAGAAAAACACAATTTTATCGTCTGTCTCCAACGTTGTCCAAATTTATTCCCTACTTTGTCACCAATGACGCGATGGCATTCTTTGTAAACCACCATGAATAAATTTTGTGATCTGTAAACATCATATAAACATCATGTAATATGTAAATTATCGTGAAAGCATAATATTATCTCTAAGTAACAAAGGCGTAGCCAGGGGGCGGTTTTGGGGGTTGTAACCCCCATCGCAATGAAATTTTGTATATTTAACATAGGAATATATGAGTTGTAGCTCTGTAACCCCTCATAACCTTATACCTCCCCCTTTATGAACTTTCTGCCAACGCCTATGCTAAGTAATCACATAAACATTTAATAACTTAAATTTTATTTCACATATTTCCAGTTTCATACCCAAAGACCACAACGGGATGACTTAGACAAGACAACTGCATTAACTTGACTATTAATCTATGAAATTAAAAGCTTCATCTGTACTACTAACTCATCTTAATATTCAAATGCAAGCAAAAAAATTCCCCATTGCATACAAACTTAAATACAAAATAATTATGTTGTTTTTCCAAAGGGAAAGAAAAAATAATTTTATTTCTCGAGTGTTTTTTTTTATGCAAAGAACAATTTCATATGCAAAGAAAAAAATTTATGTAAGAGGAAAAAAAAATTCATGCAAGAAGAAAAATTTCATGTGTGAAGTAAAATAACTTTATTTCTCTAATTTTAGTATTTACACTTTTCCGAGAACAGTACCTTATGCTTTTCTTAAAGAATATTAAACTACACTTTTCTTGAAGCACAGAATGCTATACTTTTCTTAAAATAGGATATGCTATACTTTTCTTAAAATAGGATATGCTATACTTTTCTTAAAATAGGATATGTTATACTTTTCTTAAAATAGGATATGTTATACTTTTCTTAAAATAGGATATGCTATACTTTTCTTAAAATAGGATATGCTATACTTTTCTTAAAATAGGATATGCTATACTTTTCTTAAAATAGGATGTGCTATACTTTTCTTAAAATAGGATATGTTATACTTTTCTTAAAATAGGATATGTTATACTTTTCTTAAAATAGGATATGCTATACTTTTCTTAAAATATGTTATACTTTTCTTAAAATAGGATATGCTATACTTTTCTTAAAATAGGATATGCTATACTTTTCTTAAAATAGTATGTGCTATACTTAACTTAAAGTATAGTAAACACACAGGGCATGTCGTCTTATGGCATATGAGGACACTGGGAATGATTTTGATTTTGGGGGTGGCGGCGTTTTACGCTAACCTTTCGGTATTAAACTTTTGCGACAAAAAGGTAAAATATGTAAACTTCGCCAATTAGGTGTCTTCGTTTGAGTCAGAGGCATGGGCTCGGGCCCCATTAACTCCCCCATTAAGATGGCACTGAGCATACGCCATGAGACAGTACAGTTTTTGTTTGGCTGGTACGGTTTGTCGCGATTTGTCGAACCGTGATTATTAATAATGAAGAACACCAATAAATATAATACTTCCATTAAGGAATTTTACTTGTAAATACTACAATATAATTATATACTATATATTAGATACTACACTATAAAAATATACTACATTTAGACACTACACTACAAATACAATACTCCGGTAAAGGTTTAAAATCGTGAAGCGATTTGGGGAATTTCCAGAACTCATGGACAGTATTTTTAAAGTTTAGGCAAAAATAAAAGAGAAATAAATCAGAAAATTATGTTAGCTGGTTCTTTAAGAAATATTTATTTATAGTATTGAGTATAAAATACTTCAAAACGGCATTCGCGTTATCGCTGCGCATCCGTAGCGAGTAAGCGTTCTCATTCGCAAAAGCCCACGAATTTTAAAAAGGTTAATGTTATTCGTACTAGTTGATGCTAGTTGCAATTTGAAATGATTTTTAAATTCAATAACAGTTAATTAATTAATTAAATGATTTATGCAGAAAGGACAGCAAGAGACTCTGCGTCAAATGGGAGTGAAAAATCCAAGGAGGAATAAGATCATTTAATGGCGTTCTCATCATTTTTTTTATCAGAATTTGATGCATTTAAAAATGAAAATACGTTTCTTCCTTCCTGCGCTTTTCTATTTTTTTAATTATTGCTTATTTTGGAGTCTTCGAAGATGCTTTAAGGTTATTAAGACTATAATATATAATAAATGTGTGTGTGTTCTTGAGAGAGAGAGAGAGAGAGAGGGGGAAGATGCAATCGTTCTTCATTAGATGTTGTGAAAGTGGTGCACTGTGTCGCCTCCCTTGTGAAACCACCTTGTCTTCTTGGTCCTCCACCTCAATTGTTCGACTTTGTCGCCTGAGAAAATAATGAGTGGTTGAGAAGATATTAGCGGCATTTTGTGGTGACAACTCCCAAACTGCAGTCATGGGGGCGGAGGGGGGAGGGCTTACAACCTACGTAAGAGTTCGCATTTTATGTCACCAATGGATGTGACGCTTGTATAAAAAGCTCCAACACTTTCACCTGACTCACAGTTTCAGTTCCACCTTCAGGGAATATAGACACAAGCAAAGGAACCATGTGGACACAGGTAATTTGACTATACTATAGCTGTTTTTAAACACTCTTTTAGCTTTTTCAGCTACATAATAGTTGTTCGTAGCTACTTCATTTCCAGTTTTTTTTGTAAGTCTGTTTTTTTTTTTAAATATTCTAAGAGCTGATTATTTTAAAATCTGGCCAGTAATAGAAATACCATATTTATTAGTGCTAAATTATATTTTTCAGTTCATAAAATACCGCCAAATCTAGTTATAAAATCGTTGACATAGGAAGGATGCTTTTAGTTCCTATCTATCCTTCACATGAGTATACCCTACAAATTATATACTATTATTTATCCGATATTGCCGCGCATGAAGTAGTTTATCTAGCCTTTAATGCACTGGTTCCTAACTGGTGGTCCGCAAAGGAATTCCAAGTGGTCCGCCAAAGAGTCCCAAGTGGTCCGCGAGACGGGTCATTATTTAAAAAGAAATAATAATTAATAAAAACGCTTATAAAAATTATTTATTAAATATTAAAATTAAATATAAAAATGAAATTGATAGTATATTTGTAGTATTTTACAATCTGATGGAACTTCAGAAAACGGTTCGTATTAAAAGTAATTCGTCTTAAGCGTGTTCATCTTAACGAGGTTTGACTGTATTATCATTAAATTTTTTTCCATTTATTATTTTTTTCCCCAAACTACGATTTTACAAACACATATTTCCCCAAAATAGACCTAGCTTCCTTTTTAATTAAGGTCTTGCAATCAGCTCGTGAGAATTTTTCAAAGTGGTCCGCGGGTACAATTGAAGTGGAAAAGTGGTCCGCGTGTAGAATTGAAGTGGAAAAGTGGTTTGCGTGTAGAATTGAATTGGGAACCACTGCTTTAGTGTATTATAGGGTTTAAGAGTAAACATTTTGGAATCTGGGAGTACATATTTTTACATTCGATATTTCTTGACATACAAATTAAATTCAAAGAAAATAATATTTTGAATTTTGAACGAAATTTCAGAATATATTATATATAATTACATTTACGTGTTGTCGCTTTTTGTCTTGAGTGCAGACAAATTTTTAACATAAATGTTCATATTTTTCTTTGACAATTCAGGCTGATGGTATTTTCGGAGACATATAGTGATATCTGTTTCTTTTATAGTGAAAAGAATTTTTTGTATGCTCAGCATGCGTTTCTCTTTCAAAGAAAATTTAGTGACACTTCTAGTTCTTTAAAATTTGAATGCTGGTATTTATTAAGACTATTATGGAGAACTAAGTTATTGCTCTGTCTTATTTTTAAGTTATTTAATCATTTTTGATAAATGTATTTTAAGCAATTTAGTGGCTGCATTTGAAATACAATTTAAAGCTATTCAGTAATTTTTTTAATTTAAAAATATCCGCACAATGGGTGTTATTTTATACAACTGTTTTTCTATTTTCTGCTAGTTCAGAGTTTTCCGTTTTTGAAATATTTTAACTTTTAAATGAAAGATGTGATAAGATTTAATAAAACTTAAAAAAAATGCAACTGGAAATTCGTTATATATATATAACATGTATTTAATGCAAGTCCAACTAAGCATGTTTTATGTTTTACTAATGTATATTTTATTTAATATGCCTTATAAACGTAAATTTTATTTAACATATTTAAGCTGTTCATTTACGAAAATTATTTTGGAATCGATTTTGCTTTTATTATGAGTGCACTCTTAATTTTAGAGAAGCTCTTAATGTATGATAGTATGTTGTGATAAGTCGCAAATAATTCAAACTCTTGAAATTTTTCAAAGTAAGTTACGGTTAGGTATAGGTGATTAAAGAGAAATTACGTAATTTAATGCATTTTTGTTTGTTTTTTGCACTCTATTTGAAGGCATTTAAATATGTTTTATACAGTTCTAGTGCAAATTATACATTTTCGTTGTAAATTATACATTTTTCTTGTAAATTACACACTATTATTGTGAATTATATATTATTATTGTAAATGATACATTATTATTGTAAATTACATATTATTATTGTAAATGATATTATTGTCGTACATATTATTATTATTGTAAATTATATTATTATTATTATTATTGTGTAAATTACATATTGCTGTTTATTATTATTGTAAATTACATATTATTATTATTATTATTATTATTATTATTATTATTTCATATTATTATTATATTGTAAATTACATATTATTATTAAATATAGTCAGTTTAAATTATACACATTCTTATTGTGACTGGGACAATATTCTTTTATAGTCTTTTATCGTAATTCTGTACATTCCTATTATAAATCTAATTAATCAGAATCACATAAAATATTAAATTTGTCTAATTGTGTTAGTAATTATGAATAATGTAAGAAAGTCCTAAATTCTGGCTAATAGTAAATTTCTAAATTTTTTCTAACAGCAAATTTCTAAATTTTGTCTCATAGTAAATTTGTAATTTTTGTCTAATAGTAAATTCCTAATTGTAAAAAAAGCAGTAAATTCCTATTTGTGTAAAAAGCAGTAAATTTCTATTTGTGTTAAAAGCAGTAAATTCCTATTTGTGTTAAAAGCAGTAAATTCTTAATTGTGTAAAAAATAATAGATTTAAAATTTCGTACAAATAATTAAATTATGCTTATAAATACTATTGAATTCATAATTGCATACAAATTAACGAAATCCCAATTTCATCTATTGCATTGAATATTTATAGTAAATACTTCGCGATTTTTACCGATTTCTTAATTATTTTGTTGAATTTTTATTCACAAATAAATATATAGGCTATCTATTCACTAAAAATGTTAATAGCATAAAAATCGATTATTTAAAGAATTTTGCTAGAATATTTACAAAATTTATATCTACATTAAATTTGAAAGGGTGGGCTTTTCAAGTTCTTCAAGAATTCTTCGAATTCTAAGAATACGTTTCAAAGGGAAATCTCAGCTACAAATTTATGAGTTCAGCTGCACAGAAATAGTTAAAAAACATAGTGTTCATGCTGATAGCTGATGCTCACCAATTTAAATTTAATAGCTAAACTAACCATAGTTTTCCAATTGAGTTTAAATTCGAATCCAAACTCATTATAGATGTTAACATCATTTCTAGTGAGTTGCTTCAAGTTGAGAGTTTAATCTTGGATAATCCTGTTATACGCCAGTATTCTGTTATAGATCAGTAAACAGACATATAACGGAAAAGTTAAAGATCTTACACAGTGATATGCATATCATTTAGGCACTTTATATTTTGAATATCTTTTCACAAATCCATATGTGTTATGTTAATATCGTCTAGTGTGAAATTTTAAACTGTCTTTCAGATGTAATTATTGACGTAATTATTGTCTTTCAGACGTAATTATTGACTTAATTATTGTCTTTCAGACTTCTACTGTTATTGTGCTGTTGTTTGGGTGCTGTTTAGCTCAGGATTATTCGGCACAAGAGTATGGGACAGATGATCAAGCAGCCAGAGCCCAACACCTAGCCCCCAACTATGTACACCACGATCCACATTTATATGTAAGTTCCTATTTTACTACCATGTTATAGAGTATATTTAGGAACAAAGTACATTCATTTATTGTGTCATTAGAACGATACAATAAAAGTTATTAAAATGATAGTGATGGCAAATTGTCTTTCCTTATATGTATTCTTATTATTCCAATGTTTAGGACCACGCCAAGGCTGAACCTTATAACTTTGGATTCGAAAGTACCGATGAGTTTGGCACTGTCATGAATCGTCAAGAAGCTTCTGACAACAGTGGTGCAGTACGAGGTAGCTACGGCTATACCGACCCGAACGGCGTCTACCGTCACGTTGACTACATTGCTGACGAATTCGGTTTCCGGGCTCAGGTGAAATCCAACGAACCGGGAATGGGTAGCCAAAGTCCCGCTAACGTAGAAATCTACGCTGAAGCACCACCAGCAGGTGTTGTCATCGACAGACCATACCACCACCATCATCCCAGTAATCCAGTTCCTGCACAACCCAGACATCAGCATGGCCGACACCCAGGTTCCGTAGCTGCTGCCACATCCGTTAATCCTTCTCGCCAAGTCAGGCCAGCCCAAGCAGCCTCACCAACAATCCGTAACCCAACTGTTGCCTCTTCCTCAGCTACATCATCTGCTGCAGGCAATAGGGGGGCTGGTGTAGGCCCATTTACTTTCGTGCCGACCAGACACAATCCATATCCCTCAGCAGCGGCCGTCACCAACCAAGACTATCCGCAGCCCGTCTCCAGATATGGTGGTCCCAACCCATACACACCACGAAGTAACTACGGTCAAGGTGTCGCTCAACAATCAAGCTCTGCAATCACATCCAGCTCTTCAACAACTTCCCAAGCTTCTGCAACAGGAGCCCAGACAGGATACAGATACCCGGCTGGAAACCCACACATCAGCAACTTCGTTAAGTCCGATGAAGAAAAGGTTGAAGGTGGTTCCATTGTTCTACCCACGGTTGTTACTTCAGGCAACCCAACCACCTTGGTGAAACATATACACACTTACCCTGTTGCCGTTTAAGAATACTGAACTTGTTGACTTTTAATTGATAGGACACACAGGACATACCCTACGACTTTCAGTCATCAGACTAAAGCTTCAAAACATTGACACACATTGCACAAAAATAGGCTAAGTATTGCTCTAGAGAAGAAGAGGCAAAAAATATAATATTGCATATATATAAGAACAGAATGCAATATATATTGTATTTATAAAAATTGATTTTACAAATCAAATATTATTTTTGAAATATTGTTTATTAGCTCAACCTTTGTTATTTATAGCGCCTTTTATTTATGTGACACATGTGACATTAAAGGGTGCCACATATATTGAAAACTCTCTTTTTTATTTCTCGAAGTATGCGTTTTTCATTTTCAGATTTTCCGATCGATATATAGAGAACTGGTGTTTATTCGAATGCTTTGTTAATTATATATTTATTATTATTATTTATTTTTGGTGTATATGGGATAAGGTTACGATTGTGTTTACAAATGATACTTGCATGGAACTATCTTATATGAATTTATATATTATAAAATAAATAAAAAATATTTGCTGACAAATTTCTTTGGAAATTATTTGTACTTTTGCTATGTAGAGCTCACTTGTAAACGAGACGATCTGAAACAAAACCTTAGCAAAAAAAATTTTCCACAAAATTATATAAAAAGCGCAAAAGACTAAATTTGAATTTAGATTTATAAAATTCTCTCGAAAAAATATTCTCATCTTTCAGGAGTATATACTTAAATATTTTTTGGTATTAATAAATATTTAATTGGAGAATTAATTAATTTTGTAAATAATCAATATTTGTACGATGCATAAAGCAAGGCAGAGGCACTAGTGGAACAACGAAGAATTATTTGTTAGTGCTTCATTATGCTTAAAAATTGCTCATTTCTTAAAATTATTACTTGAAAATTCGTTTAGTCCTCACATTTTTATCACAAGTAAAAAAGCTTACCCTCTTATTTTATGTCTCCATTCAAGACAGTAAAGAGCAATGGAGAACAGGAAACACTAGCCATTACATCGCAACAAAATTATATATGTGTGTGTTAGAGACAACTTATTGAAAAAGAAAAGTGATATCATGGAAGAAGTGGTATCATCAAAGTGATATCATGGAACGGGAGAAAACCTGAGTGTTTTACTGATTGTTTGGCTTATCTTTGTGGACACGATATTTAATTAAGTTTAATTAGTTTTCCCAATTCCAAAAGTACCCGGAATTACAATCATTATAAATAAAATTTTTTTGCCTTCAGTATACGTATACAATTTTGTGTATATAATTCTTCTGTTTCTGTAAGTATAATTAATGTATTGATTAATTAATTTATATCTATGAGACAACAAGTAAATTTCAATGGAAAACAACACACCAAACAAACTGAAAATGATTATTAATTTTAGCAAAATATTGATATATAATTATCTTTCTAGACTAGAATGTTTTAACGATAATGCAGGTAAGGTGACATTTAAAGCAAGAAATAAATTAACTCATTTTATTAAATAATTATTAAAAATTAAAAGCTTTCTTTTAAAATAATCAAAGCAGACTTTATTCAGACGTATACAATTTTTTACATGAGGTGACAATAATTCAAAATTTATTAGTAAGGTTAATCCGTTTAGGCAGCAAAGGGTAAAGACTGTGGGGTCTTCCAAAGCCCCTGCTGCCAGAATTGCATATCATTAGTGGAAGTGGAAATAATAAATAAATACATATATGCTTAAGCTAGTAGAATAAACATTATTTTTAATCATCTTTAGAATTTTAAAATTGAATCGAGTTATACGTATTTTTTAAATCACAAAAGGAAAAGGCTTTTAGATTAAGCTTAAATTTTTTGAGTAGTCTGCTAATTTCTCTTCCTATTTAGGGCATCTCCTGGCCCATAGGTATAGACAGAAAGTTCGTAAGGGGGTTATAGACTCAATGGGGGGTTACAGAGCTACAACTCGCATATTCCTATGTTAAAAATACAAAATTTCACCGCAATGGGGGGGTCACAACTCCCATCAACACCCCCTGCGTACGCCAATGGCTTAGCCCCAACTCTATACGAAAAATATTTCACAGCATATATATATATATGGCCTGCAAAAGGGTTGCTGGTATCTAACTGGAAGGAGACCCACACGCTGAACGTATGTGACGATGTGTGGAACCGGCCAGGCCAGTAACCTAGTGTCCTACCCCGCCTTCAAGTGGTGCAGGCTGAGCTTTCTATTTATGTGGCAAATTAATATTTGCTACACGGATAGAAAGGCGGAAGGGGAGGGCTAATTCACCAACCCGTCTAGCCAGCGTGGTGAAATTATGGCTAATTCCTCCATTATGTTGACACACCAGAAACCATGGCCCCTAGTCTCCAGGTGCTGGAGTGCTCCTGATCAAGGCAGCGGTCAGTGTGGCATGAAAGCAGGGGGTGCTAAGAATCACTGGAATGGCCCAGGCTGCCGTTTGTTATTGACCTTGGCTACGTTTAATGGACGATCCCTTGCTTCTGAAGCAAAACTTCAGGAATTGGAAGAAGAACTTGACAAGATCAAATGGGACATTGTAGGACTCAGTGAAGTTAGAAGAAAAGGTGAAGAGTTGGTGGAACTTAAAAGTGGACATTTGTTTTATTATAGAGGAACGGAAACTGGAAGAACAAGTGGTGTTGGCTTCTTAATCAACAAAAGAATTAAAGACTACCTTCTTGAAGTCGAAAGCACGTCAGATCGAGCAGCGAGGCTCGTTGTTCAACTAACCCAGCGATACCAACTTCAAATAGTACAGGTATATGCACCAACATCAAGCCATACCGACGAAGAGGTTGAAGAATTTTATGAAGAAATCAAAGAGTTACACACCAAAGGGAAACAACATATCAAGCTCATCATGGGGGATTTCAATGCAAGAATTGGACAACAGGAACAAGGAGAGACATCGGTTGGTAAATACGGATATGGGGAAAGGAATGAACGTGGCGATCAACTCATCGAATTTGCAGAAGCTGAAAATCTTAGCATCATGAATTCATTTTTTAAGAAGAAACCGCAAAGAAAATGGACATGGAAACACCCAAATGGGGGAACTAGCGAAATTGACTATATCCTGGCAAACAAGAAATCAATTATTGAAGATTGCAGTGTACTGAACAGATTTAATACTGGAAGTGATCATCGAATGGTGAGATGTAAAGTGCACTTAAATACTAAATTAGAACGACAGAAGCTCATTAGGAAACAAGTAAGTAAGAGGGTGGATTTAAAGAAATTAAAAGAAAATACCGAGGCATTCAAGTTGGAATTAAAAAATCGCTTTTCTGCACTGGAAGGACTTATTGATGAAAGTGATATCTCAGAAGCAAATGAAAACATTGTTAAGACAATAGTTGAAACTGCTGGGGAAATTGGTGGTGTAACCTGTAAAAAGCACAATAGCAAATTATCTGAGAAGACGAAACAGCTCATGAAAAGGCGAAGAGATATGAAGGTGGACAATCAAAATACCAGTTCCAGGATTGAGTACATAGAACTTTGTAAAACTCTGCGCAAAAGCATGAAAGAAGACATAAGAAAATTCAACTGTGAGCTAGTAAGGAAAGCCATTGAAAATAACAAGAGCCTTAGGGTTGTTAAAGGAAGTTTATCTGTTGGGAAGAAACACATCATTGCATTAAAAGGAGAGGATGGCACCGTAACAAGAAATAGGGAAGAAATACTTAGAAGAGTTGAAGAATTCTACAAAAATCTATACGAAAGTAACAGTGGATTAAACGAAGACATTGAAATAGTCGAAGGAACAGCTCCTAAAATCTTAAAAGAAGAAGTTTCATTTGCAATAAAAAGTATGAAGAAAGGAAGAGCCCCTGGTGATGATGGTATTACATTAGATATCCTAAAAGAAGCTGGAGAATATGTAGAAGACATACTTGCAAAATTCTTTACCAAATGTCTTAACAGCGGTAACATACCAAACCAATGGGATTCTGCAACAGTAATTCTTTTGCATAAAAAAGGTGATAAAGAGGATTTGAAAAATTACCGACCAATTAGCTTGTTACCTGCTATTTATAAAATCTTCACAAAAGTGCTAACACATCGCCTGCAGAAAAAATTAGATGCAGCTCAACCAAGAGAACAAGCTGGATTTCGAAGTGGATTCAGTACAGTGGACCATATTCAAGTATTAAGAGAATTAATTGAAAGAACACATGAATATGAACTTCCATTGTGTGTGGCATTTATTGACTATGAGAAGGCCTTTGACTCTATTAAAACATCAGCAGTCATCAACTCTTTAAGATCAACAGACATTGAGGATGTGTACATTGACATGGTGAAACGTGTGTATAAAAATGCAAGTGCAAAATTTCGGTTACATAAAGATACCAAAACTATCAAAATTGGTAAAGGTGTGAGGCAGGGAGATACCATTTCTCCAAAACTTTTTACTTCAGCTTTACAGATGATTTTTCAGCAGATAAATTGGAATAACAAGGGAATAAAAATAAATGGTGAATATTTAAATCATTTGCGGTTTGCTGATGACATTGTTATTTTTTCAACGAACCCATTAGAACTCCAAGACATGGTACAGGAGCTCTCAACTAGAAGTAAAGAAGTTGGACTCAAGATGAACCTACAAAAAACTAAGATCATGTTCAATAATTTCGTAGAGGAAACAAAAATACAAGTTGACAACATTGAGCTAGAAATTGCTGATTCATATATTTACCTTGGCCAGCTGATTTCAATGGATGGCAACATTATGAAAGAACTCAACAGACGTATTAAACTTGGCTGGAGTGCATTTGGAAGAAACAGTTTTATCCTGAAGGGGAAATTGCCTTTGTGTCTAAAAAGAAAGGTCTTCAACCAGTGTGTATTGCCAGTCCTCTCTTATGGATCAGAGACATGGAGTCTAACAGTTGGAGCAATACGAAAGTTACAGACAACGCAAAGGAGCATGGAGAGGTGCATGCTTGGAATAACTAGGAGAGATCGAAAAAGAAACACTTGGGTGAGAGAGCAAACTAGAGTAGAGGACATCATTGTTAAAGTAAAAGGGCTGAAATGGCGATGGGCTGGGCATATTGCAAGAAGAACTGATCAACGATGGACAACAGAAATTCTGAACTGGATTCCAAGAGACCACCGAAGACCTAGAAAACGTCCTCAAACTAGATGGGTGGATGAAATAAGAAAAGAGGTTGGGGTGACGTGGAAACGAATGGCCCAGGATAGACTTGTGTGGAAAGCATTTGGAGAGACCTTCATCCAGCAGTGGATAGATAATGGTTGAATATGATGATGATGATGATGATGATATATATATATATTAAGTTATTATTATATTTATTATATTATATATTTTGGATTATTTTAATTATATATTTTGATTATTTTAATTATATATTTTTGATTATTTTAATTGAGAGTTATTTTTGATTATTTTAATTATATATTTTTGGATTATTTTAATTATATATTTTTGATTATTTTTAATTATATATTTTTGATTATTTTAATTATATATTTTTGATTATTTTTAATTATATATTTTGATTATTTTAATTATATATTTTGATTATTTTAATTATATATTTTTTGGATTATTTTAATTATATATTTTTGATTATTTTTAATTATATATTTTTGATTATTTTACTATATATTTTTGGATTATTTATTATATTATATATTTTTTGATTATTTTAATTATATATTTTCTGTTTTTCTGCATAAACCACTCGAAGGAGCTTCGAATCCTAGTATTAGAGCCTATGACTGCCATCTTTAAACCAAACAGACGGGGTTCGAGTATCAGTAAACATGGTTGTACTTAAATGCATGGAGGTTTTGAGATCACGTCAAGCCGTCGATCCCACCCAAGATGACTGACAATGCCGTCTAGAGACGTAACATGCACGAATACGCAGGATTTTATCTGTCGCTGGCCCATAAATAAACCATAGAACTCGATCTTTTATAATACGCTGAATGCAACTTCCTTTTCGGTGCGATATCGTTAAGTGAAGCAGGTGGAACGTGACCCAATCCAACGTTGTTTAATCACATGCATCTGATC
>QLNU02014176.1:112086699-112103146 GCA_006491805.2 Dysdera silvatica
GATTATCTAGATGTTAGTAGTACGGACTCCTTGGGGAACTGTAGATCTGGACGCTGCGTGATCTCGTGCTCCCTTGCACAGTAAGGTACAAGAACAAAACCCGGGTTTGTATTTTGTCAGTATCGAGGACGTCGTCGGTTGGTTGTAATTTTATGGAGCAAGGACCGCAAGGGTATGCGCCAAACAAGGTGAGTTTACTTACTTGTGCGCAGGGAGGGAATTGAGAAAGGTGGCCGCCAAAGGCTGCTCTGTAATCTCAAAACAAGGTGAGTCTATTCATGCAATTTCAACGAGAACAAATTAAAATTGTAATAGTAATAAATATAGTAAAAGTATATTGAAACGAAACTATGTAAAAAAATTAGATGAGATTGGAAAAGCCAACATCAGATAAAAATTAAAAATAATTTCATGATTGAAACAATCACGTGAATTGTCATGAAGGTTAAAATCATTTCGGTTAAAAGTTAAGGACGTTGTTGGTTAAAATCTGCGAAACATTTAACTGTTTGTAATATGTAGCACACAGCGGGGCATCTTCTCCCTTTAACAGATACAGATGGAAGAAGCAGGTGTGGCCGATGCGAAGTCTGGGGAGAGCGATCTCCTTGCGACGGTCTCTCCTACAGCTAGACTGCCACATCTCACTCCGTAGTTTGATATAGTGAGTCTATTAAAAACCTGCTCGTTCCAATTCAACTGCCATTTTTTGCATAGATAAGATAATACATGAGTGTTAAAATCTTGGAATGGATTGCTCATACCATCAGATGCTGCTGTTGCTGTTTTTGCAGCAATGCTGGACTGTTAATTGCAAAAAATGTCAACATGGCTTGAAACACAACAGAATTTCAAAATAAACTCGGCGATTTTTAAATCTACAAGTTGTTCGTGAACTCTGTGGATTTCAGAGTGGTGCAAGATTTTGAATGAAGCCAGGCTCTGCAGTACACTGAATGATTCAGAACAGACGCCACGAAAATTTCGTTCTTCTACAGTATTCCGGGGGGTTGGCTTAGACGAAGGTTCGAATCTTTCGGAAAACTGTAGGTCCCAGAGCAGCAAATCCTTAACTGTCATTTCGCCATAAACAAACGATAAACTGTACAAATTACCAAGTCAACGCCATTTTCATCACATCTAGCTTTACATAAAAAACATTTACATACACAAAAACACTCTCCTGAAAGAGCAGTTACATTTTACGATTTCAAACGATTATTTTTCTCTTAAAATTTCTTTTATTTAATGCACATCCTCTTGTACAGGCACCATACGTCCTAAAGCACCTGGGCTTCCTTAACGATCCTTGCTTTGCCCAATCTCCTACATCTGACAATTTCCTTCTCCATTCTCTCAATCCTATTCATCTAGAGGCTTCCGCCCCTTCATCCAGTTACTTTTTCCCAAACGGGGAGGGGATCCAAGACATCCTCTTGGGCAGAAACGCATATAATAGTTCTGTTTAAAGCTATATCATACGCATGATCTAAAGGCCATAAAAATATTTGATTCCCCATAATTTTTGAATAGCTACCCCTCTGTTTCTAAATGAAGCAGGGGCGTAGAAAAGGGGCTTTTGAGGTTAAGCCCCCCCATTGGTTATCACAACACATTATTTTCTCTAGGGCAGCTTCATATGATCGTTTTTAAATTACCATAATTTTTGAATTGCTACGCTACTGAAATGTGACGTACGTTTTTCCTTATTACTTGGATGGAAGCTGGTAGAAAAGCCAAGTGTGTTTTAAAATTGAAAAAAAAAAGGCTTAGTGATTTTAACACTGAACTCTTCATTTTTTAGGAAATACGACATCGTTCTGTAAGATTTGCAAACGTTAGCGAACCTCAACTCTACCATCTTCATTAGTAGATCTCTGCCATTCATTCACGTGTTCTTTAAACATAGGAAAGAAAAAATAATTGGTCCTGTTTATAAGACTTATGTCTGAAGCGTATTCCTGTTAGATGCTTATGTCTAAGTTTAGTTTTATTAAAAGCATATGTATTATCCAATTAGAAGTCTTACAGTAGAGAAAGATATGGTCCACACTTAGAACCTCCACTCGACACATCAGGCAGTAAAGTTTCAATGCTATTATTTATTATTAGTTTAATTTAAATAATTAATATTATTTAATTAAAAACGCTTTGAACCTGCAAGTCTATAATGTGCACACATGCACACTGTAATCATTATATTGCATTGTTAATTTATTATGGAATCATTTCTGCCTTTTTGTAAACTTCGGAGCTTATAATACTTTTTGAAATATTTTTCGATTTGATAAATTCTAGAAAATTGCAGGGATGAGAACATCCAGTGTGTTGAAAAAAGTACCGATCCAGATATAATTTTTTCTCCAAAAGAAAAAGAAGTTCACGATTCTGATTCAGTGAAGAACTACTATACGAATGTTTTAAAAATGGCACGTAATTCCAGGTATTTGGCTATGTTAATTTTAATATAATAGTTTTCTTATCTATTACTTATCAGTTCGAGAAAAGCTGTTCCCTGTCCACAAAAAGCACAACTAACAACCATACAAAAATAGGAAAGAATATTTGCATCGAAATATGAAGCTTCTGGCAAAAGAGGCGTCATTGTGGTGGTGTATTTCATATTTTAACATGTTATCATAAACCAGGTTATTAGCCAATATTGAAGTTATAGATATAAGGGAGTGACAACGAGGTGTGGAAGAAATTCTGAAAACTGGATTTAAAATCTTCAACAATAAATTTATTCACATAACTAGTATACAAAATTATAGATAACCAACTGAGCTGCCCGCCTTGTAGCAATAGCAAGTGATACACGGCTTATACAAACAATTCCTTTTGACGATGACTTTGGTAGCGGTTTGGCGATTTGCAAGACGGACGAATGTGAAGACGTTTCCAGATCCAAAACCTTACAAATGCTCGATCCCAATTATAAAAACAAACAAGAAGGTGACAACAGTAAACAGAAACACATAAAATACTTAGTAGCGTTATTACCATCATCGTTGGTGTCGATAAAGTGTCCAGCAAATGAAAACAAATACATATGATGGCAGCGTTGCCCGAGCGAATGTTTGTAATAATGCCATTAGAGTTGATGTCTTACAGACATGAGCTCGGGCTGGCTTGGAAAAGGATCATAGAATGATAATTTAAAGCTAGTAGTGTGAGAGAGTTCATCGATTCAGTTTCTTCATCAAATTAAGTTCAATACTTGGTGCCTTTACCGTATCCACCAGATCCACCGCCACCAGCTCCACCGCCTCCGGCTCCACCACCTCCACTAAATCCTCCGGTTTTAGCACCTCCATAACCACCAGCTCCACCTCCACCTCCAGCGCCATATTGTCCAGCTCCTCCGGCTCCACCACCGGCACCATATCCACCAGCTCCTCCTGCTCCAGCCCCTCCTGCTCCACCGCCATAATGTCCAGCTCCTCCGGCTCCACCACCTCTTGCGCCACCACCAGCTCCTCCACCAGCTCCTCCACCAGCTCCTCCACCATATCCTCCACCTCGTCCTCCTGCACCACCACCGCCTCGTCCAGCACCGCCTCCATATCCTCCTCCTCCACCACCACCAGATTGAGCATATTTGTCGACAACAGCTTGTGGTGGCGGTTCTACATTCATGATAACATCAGCGGGACTTTCTGGACCCACACCGGGTTCATTGGTTCTAATGTTGGCACGGAATCCATTTGAGTCAGCTTCGTATTCAACAATCCTGTAGACACCGTCGACATCGGTATAACCATAACTTCCCTTGACATTTCCATTGGAATCGCCTTGTTCTTGACGGTAGTTGGTGTTACCCAACTCGTCTTGCACGTTGTAGTCAAATTGGTATGGCTGAGGTGGATACTGCAAATAATAAATAAATACCATGTTATATATAAACTTATTTTTAATTTTTTGAATGTGAAAAACAATATGATGAAACTATAATATGTAGAAGTATAATAATATTTTACTGAAATTAGAAACGGTAGTATATTGTTTTATTCAGATGTAACTTTATATTCAAATATTTTAGTTTTATATTTAATCGATATTTAGTAAAACATATTCAATTAATCGAAATGAAGTAAACTAGGCTTCTTACCATAAATATGATTAAAAATTGACAAAAAATCATAATCTAAAAAAGAAAATTGGATTCCTGACAACATGAAATTAATTTCCCTTGAATTTAAAAATGCCATTTCAAGAGAGAAATTCCCTTGAAATGGAAGTAAGCTAATTTTCCGAAGTTGACATGACAATCATCATCACAAAATTATATTATATATATATATATATATATCATCATCATCATCATCATATTCAACCATTATCTATCCACTGCTGGATGAAGGTCTCTCCAAATGCTTTCCACACAAGTCTATCCTGAGCAATTCGCTTCCACGTCACCCCAACCTGTTTTCTTATTTCATCCACCCATCTAGTTTGAGGACGTTTTCTAGGTCTTCGGTGGTCTCTTGGAATCCAGTTCAGAATTTCTGTTGTCCATCGTTGATCAGTTCTTCTTGCAATATGCCCAGCCCATCGCCATTTCAGCCCTTTTACTTTAACAATGATGTCCTCTACTCTAGTTTGCTCTCTCACATATATATATATATATATATATATATACTATATATATATATATATATATATATATATATATATATATATATATATATATATATATGTGTGTGTATATATATATACGCACACACATACATATTTTGTTTTTTCATGAAACACTGGAGACGGTTTCGGGATTCTAAAGCAAAAGCTGCGCAATTCTTTTCTTACGTTCAATAACCTTAAAGTAGTATTTTCTTTGATCATGCAAAGTGAAATTTAAAAATATTCAGCATGAAGGATATTGCTTGTACATGTATATAGCTACAAAGCTTTTTGCTAAGCAAGCACAAGCACGATATACGTTAAATGTATCTAATAAATAATAATTTAAGCAAAATTATATAGCAAGTTTCTTGAACCATCACAAGCAATCAATATTAAGCAAAACAAGCGAACTTTGTGCGGGTCTCAAAGTTCATGTCACCAGCGAAGCCGCTACTATTTAACCAATATCTGGCTAAGTTTAAAGCAAAATGGCAATGGAAATATTTGATCTCACCTTTGGCATTACTTCCACACCCTTACGTCGTATTAAGCATAATTTTAAGCAGCAACTCGAAATTATATTGTCTGTTGTAGTAGCAATCAAAAGTACCAAAGATCGGCTCCAATTTGAGGTTTTTAATACACACTTTCCTTTGCTTGTTATCACATAACACGATGGAGGTCATGCTAAATTGTTTTGTTATTCGAGTTATCTAGGCTCAAGTTATCAAGATTTAAGATAACAAGGTCCTACTGTATCTATTTACTTTCAAATCACAAGTACAGTGCAACCTCGATACCATGAAGTTTTTGGCAAAGTAGAAGTAACTCTTATTCCCACTAAACTTCCACTGAGTCTCCACTGAAATTCGAGTATTTGGAAAGTAAATAACTTTAAGTAAAACCTCCTTATTTTGAGGTTTTTGAACTATCGAGGTTCCATTGTATAAAGAAGACTCCCCATACCGGACAACTTTAGAAAGGGCAATATTTTATAGACTACGAGAACTTTATAGAAAGAATGTTATTTTATATAAATTTGCAGCATACTCCAAGATAGTTCTTTTATGTAGTGGTAGGTGGCCATCACAATCAAGGGAATTTTAAGCTATATTCTGTAAATAAAATAATGAGACGTTTTAGTTCATTTTGAAATCATTAATTTTAAATTAAACATTTTCAAATTAGGACTGTGGATGCATGAAAGGAGATTTTTTCCATTAAAGATCTATAAGATTCATGACCAGTGCACACGATTTCAAAAAGAGTAATTTTTTATGAAAAAAAAAGGTGAAAGGCTTTTATGGCAAAAAAAATTCTCTCACAGGAAATATTTCTTTGCAGGTAATAATATTGTTCAAGTGGGGAAGGGGAATTTAACTGTGAAAACTCTCTCTTTATGCACAGTTTTGATAAGATTGATATTGTTTATAACAGAAATTAAGCGCCCTCTCAAAGATGATTGCTGATTAAGGAAATGACAGAGGACTTGAAAATGGATGAAGATGCAATTTTTTAAATGCGATGTGGCGGCAAAATTATGTTTGAACTGCAAATTTAGAGGAATTTGACGTTAATTTTAGAATGTTTACTACTTGCTATCAACAGCTTCAAGCAGAACAAATACATTTTTCCCGAGCTCATTCATTTTGTTTATTCGCGGCCGACCTCAGCTCGTCTGTTCGACCTGGATCTTGATGGTTAATGGCAGCGGACGGAAAAATTCGGCAGTTGCCATCAGACTGGCAGAACTTCCTCATGAGATGCCATTTGTTGGCAGCGGATTTATATAAATGATAACATGTTTAGGTCCGGTCTTTGAACTTTGATGGGAAGTGTTTTCGTAAAGTAGCTCTAAATTGAGCCTTTATTTGAAAGAATGATGCATTACCAATTAACTTTAGGTTCTATATAATGTGGCCATTTCTATTCTTTCGGATATGGTGCATAGGAAATGAGTTGAAAAGTGTTTTATTCTTTTATCGAAGGCAGAAGATGAAAATAACTAAATAGATGATGTATGTGATGAATAATGGGAAAAATATACAGAGATTTTTTGCCATGAAGGACAAGAATTGGATTTAACTTACCATCTATATTTTAAAGATTCTTGGTATACTTCATTTTTGGGTAAGCTGTATATATATTATTGGGTAAGCTGTAAATGTTCAAGAGCACTCTTTTACCATGCAAACCTTGAGCACTTAGGCAAAACTGTACCATTGTGCCTCTCTATACCAACTTACAATCAATACTCTATATCTCTTAAAACTAATTATGTTGCAAAAATTCCAGTAGCTTTGCAGAAGGCTAGATATCTGAATAATGGGATATTGTGAAAATTTAACGGCTTTGGGACAAAAGTCTCAAGGAATCGAAACCTTAAACATGAAACTTTTTGAATTTAATATTTTTAAACTAATGAATTTTATTGTTTTTATTTTGTTATGAGTTACATCGTAATTATTTGGAATTTGAAATGGAATTGAAAAAACTTTCATTCATGATTTGACTGTTGATACGATGCCGGGTTTTAAAAATGCTTTTTGTAACAGAAATTCTTTAAAGATTTTAACTTTTGTTCTTTTGACCGGAATAGGGAGCATAGAATGGATTGCGGGGGAGGTTGTTATCACTAGGTAAGTTGGTATAGGCAAGATTCAATACTTGTCCATATTTTTTGTACCAAAATAGTAGCATATCCATTTGGATATATTAAAACGTATTATTAAGCAAATGGGAGTTAAGAAATTTGTAAATTTTTATCATACTGGAAAAATAGCTTCTTTCCCTTTTTTGGAGGTTATTTTGGTGACACGAACTATGAGATCCACAACTCGTTCGAGAGTTAGTGGAACTTACGTTCGCATTTGCGTCGTAATCTTCCCCTTTGTAATTCCCTTGTCCAACACCCGGTCTACCAGCTCCTCCTCCATTTGCAGTTTGATATCCTTGATCGCCCCTTGGGCCTCCACCCTGTTCATTGCCGTAACTTCCTGCTCCTCCAACGTTGCCATTTCCCGCTTGCCCAGTCACAGCAACTGCATAAGCACCACCACCACCACCTTGGTTACCTGCACCAGAGTAACCATTGCCATTGCTAGCAGCGGCATAAGCCCCTCCATTCTGGAAGCCGCCGCCTCTACCGCCATTTTGGTAGCCACCGCCGCTACCACCATTTTGGTAGCCACCACCGCTACCACCACCATTCTGGTAGCCGCCATTGCTACTTTTACCACCATTCTGGTAGCCGCCATTGCTGCTTCCACCACCATTCTGGTGGCCACCATTGCTGCTTCCACCACCATTCTGGTACCCGCCATTGTTACTTTTACCACCATTTTGGTAGCCGCCATTGCTGCTTCCATCACCATTTGGGTAGCCACCGCCGTTTCCACCACCATTTTGGTGGCCACCGTTTCCACCACCATTTTGGTAGCCGCCGTTGCCACCACCATTCTTTTGGCTAAAAGATCCACCATTTTGGAAGCTGCGAGCAGCATTACTGTAGGAAGCGCTGTTTTGAAAGCTGCCAGCATTGCCGTATGTGCCACCATTTTGAAAGCTGCCGGAGTTGTCGTATGAGCCACCGTTCTGAATACTGCCACCGTTTTGAAAGCCACCATTATCGCCGTGTGCGCCGTTGTTGGCTTTCTGGTAGCCATTAGTATGCCCATTTCTAACCTGTTCTTGTTGTCCACCACGGAATCCGCCACCGCCACCTCCGCCGCTGTAGCCTCCTCCTCCTCCGCGTCCACCTCCGGCTCCTCCACCATATGCGCCTGCACCTCCTCCGCCTGCACGTCCAGCTCCGGCTCCTCCGCCATATGCGCCTGCACCTCCTCCTCCTCCATGTCCAGCTCCGGCTCCTCCACCATATGCGCCTGCACCTCCTCCTCCTCCTCCTCCTTGTCGGCCGCCTCCATATGCACCGGAACCAGCACCGGCTCCACCAACTCCTCCGTGACCACCGGCCCCGCCTCCGCCGGATCTACCTCCTCCTCCACCACCATAACCTCCAGCGCCACCGCCGCCGGCTCCTCCTCCACCGTATCCTCCTTGTCCTCCACCTCCGCCATAGCCTGTCTGATAAGTCGTCCCTAGGCAGGACGCCAGAAGAAGGGCACTTAGCGCAAACACCTGCAAAAAAAAAAATTAAACTTTTGATACTAGTAAGATATATATTTCTTATTTAAACTTTTACTTACATAAAACAGCGATTAAAAGAAAAAATCTTTTATTTTACGAGTAATTTAACATCTATTGTTGCCACATCATCGGCTAATGCGAAAAAGTGTTGCTTTAATAACGATTAAAAGAAGTTATAAAATTTAGATTATATTTTATAAAATAGATCGATTGGCTTTCTTGTATGAATATTGCCTAAAAACAAGAACACAGAGTTAAGCTAATTCATAACGTTACAGTAGCTACAGCATGTACTTAATGCTGCATATTATTAATGCATTTAATAATTAAGTAAATTTTGCGTTTGAGATGGGATCGGTAGGAGCTAAATTTCGATCCAAAAAATTATCTTATCATATATATTAGATATTTTTGCGATTTGCTTCTCTTGGGAACAGATATTCAGATACCTCGGAGGAATGTAGGTTCCGGTGTAGTAGGACTTCACAATAATAATAATAATAATAATGATAATAATTTATTAAATTTATTTTAGTTGCCCTTTCGCCGTAAAACACAAACAAACAGTGACGTGTCAAGGTTCTGGAGATTGGTGGGGGGGGGATGCAAGAAATCGCTTACTGCCACAAACTAGTGGCGCCATCTATTACCACAAATTACCAACAGCCATTACAAAATGTAAACTAGATAAATTAATTGTTAATTAGATGTTAATTAGTTAATTAAATAGTTAAAATAAACTGAATTACAAAACAACAACCACTTGAACGATTTCAATTTTACTGATTTCGCAGAGCACCAAGCTTTAAGATCGATAGTTTCACAAAGACTGAAAAAAAATGTACAGGTAAAGAGACGCTAATTTTTTTTAACAGTAAAGACGCCAGAGGGCATTGTCAAAGCAGTATTATTGACTGTTATAGTGCCGACCTCTATTGACAGGAAATGAAATTGGAATCCAAAGTAGTTTTAGCTTTGCTACATTAGTGGCAATGTTTAATGTTATTTTTGAAGTTAAAATTTTAATAGTATTCCTTGATAGTGTGTGTGTGTGTGCGGGAGGGGGGCGAAATATGCTTTTTTCCCCCCTCCTCCGAGACTATGGGGCGAGAAACCATCCTGCTCCCCTATTGGAACGTAGCTGCAAACCAATGATGTTCACTTAAGTGAAGCAGCTGTTAGTTTGAAGGTATTTACAGTTCGTTTATTCTGATAAAATAGTTCGTTGGTTTTATTTTTATGGCGCGAGGACAACAAGGTCATTTTGCGCCAAACGAGGTATCTGACAAAGTATTAAATTTACATAGAATTTGATTAAAAGAGATCAGTAGAATTACAGATTCATTTACAAGTTTATGGATTTACCCAGAAGGAAAGACTAGACGAAAATAACGAATTAGTAAATTGTGCAGAACTTCTGTTGATGGAAGAGATATGATTGTGTGAGCGTATGGTTATGACTTTCCATGAATATTATTAAGAACGTGTTTGCAATTATACAGAATGTGTTTTCTTTCAGGCCAGTAGCTAGATGCTTTTTACAGGGGGCTTAAAATTCTTTAATATTTTAATGTATTTTATTAATATATTTAATAACATAAATATCTAAGTAGGCTAATATATTTAACATCAATGAATAAATTTCTTAACTTAAATTTTGCATTAAAAACTTACAGAGGTAAACTAAAATTTAGAATTTCCCTTATCTTTATTATAGAGTACATAAAGACTCAAATCTTTGTAAAATGCATAATGTACACAAGATCTATCATAGATATCTATTTTGAATGTATTTTTATGGTCAAAGAACAATTTCCATTTTCATGTACAATTTTATGCAAAAGAAATTTTAAATGAAATTTTAAATAATTTATTTTGAAAAACTATTTTCTAAGGGGCTCAGCCTCTATAGCCCCAGGCTGACTACGGCTCTGTTTTCTTTTCTAAGAACAGTATTTCAAGAACCACTGCATCAATTGGTAATTGATTGCCGAAGAAACAGGAATTGACCGTTTTATTTATTTGTGATTTCTGTTTATTCTCAGCCATCTTCCTGTTGACCTATATTTCCTAACTTTCTCTTTCGTTACATCATCATCAAATTAAGAAACCGTCTCAAACAAAATCATTGTTTGATAAAACATAACTGATGATCAGTGGCGGTGGAAAGGGGGAACTCAGGTGCTCAAGTCGCTCCCATTAGCTATCAAAGAAATTTTTTCTTTCCGGCGCCGAAGCACACATGATCTTTTCTTAAAATTATTTCAGCTAACGAAAGCTTTGAACTTTTACCTTCCTGCAGATAACAGCTTAATAATTTTTAATTAAAAAACATTTTCGGGAAAATATATTGGTTTTATGGGATATAAACGGAAATAAATGTACCAAATTCAGGCATATTTTGTTAATGAAGAATAAAATGAATAACTAGAATTCTAATGGAGCAAAAATAAAATTATGGAAATTTGTGCACGTTTATGAAATAATTAACTACGTTATCTAATAGTGCTCTAACCCGACATACTTCTAGTGATGGTTAGACTAGAACTATTTCATGAAACTTCACAAAATGCATATTATTTTTTTTATAAAAATTTATAAAAATGCTATATACCAGTACACATTTTATTGGCAATACGAAAGATATTTATTAGAGGTGGAGAGAATATATGGGGAGGGAGTTATATTAAAGTGGAGGTGCCATCTTCATTTTCATTTTGTCGTGAAAAAAAAGAAAATTATTTCGCATAATTTCTGAAAGCTTTGGGTCTTTTGGGATTAAATTTAACTACTCCGTAAATTTGCAATTGAGACTTTTTAAATTTCCAAATATTACTGATTGCATCGGTTAAATTCTGGCCCGCTCCTTTAAATAATCAAACAATATCCTCGTTTTCAAATTTGAAATTCAAAGTGTTGTTTTGCAAACATTAATATATGAATACAAAAACTATCACATTAAAAAAAAGGAATTTCACGAAATCTGGAACAATGTTTTGAAGACTAGGACTATATTTTTGATATAATTGCATTAAAATCGGAAAGAAAGAAACATTTCTGGGGTTGTTGACTTGCAAAGGTTAATTTCTAAATCTTCCTGTGATTCAAATTTGAAGAAAGCATTAGTGTGCTATCAGAATTAGGTACAAAGCAAGAGACGAGAAAGAGAAGGGAGGCTTTTCAAAGATTTAAATGGCTTTCCGACGTTAAACGGCTTTTCAAAGCCATTTTAAGTCGGTTTTCTGGTCCAACTCGATCTCTTGACGCTTATGGAAACTGATGCGGAAAACAACGAAGAAAAAAGAGAAAGTGATCTGACCACTTTCAGTAGCTATTTGAGCGCGCCTTCGTGGAGTAAATAACGCACCACGATAGGCCGGTCGAAAAGCCATCTTTTAAATCCCAAATTAGACGCTGCGCTGGCAGTCAGGATATAAGAACAAAAGTGCTTTGGAATTTCAAACGTCGTGATGTGCCTGGATTAGTTTTATGCTAATTTCGTCGCCGTCGTGCTCAGAAAACAGATGTAAAATAATAGATTTGATACGATGGTAGCAAGTAGACGAGATGTAGCAGCTATCCACGTTGCCGGATCCCAAAATAGAAAGTTTTATTTTGATAAAAGAATGCGTCATTACTGTTCGGAGAAGAAGGGAGAATTGGAACTGTTATCAAGGAACTTTTTGATCTAAAGAGCGAGGTGAATGGTCGTTCTTTTTCAAAGAAGTATTTCCGGTAAGTATTGTAATTCGAAGTTGAGATTTTAAATATTAAGAAACGAAAACAAACATATTTAAAAAAAAAGTATTAAATACATGATAATATATAGCATAAAATAAATAGCAATATAAATAGATAGTAATGTATGGCAGAGGATATGGCAAAGAATATAGAGTAGTGATAAGTTAGATACGTAAAAAATGTTAAAAAAATAATGTGTAAAAAGTGAAAAATTTATTATTTTACATATTTTTTCAAATTCAATTATCTTATAAAATTGAACCAATATTATGATTACAAAACAAAAATTGATAAAACAAAACGGTATATTATATATATTTCGGTATATTTCATAAGAAACTCTTTTTAAAAAGAAACTATTCAGTAATTTGTTGATTTGATAAATTTAATCCATATTGTTATTAACATGAAAAGAATTTTCGACTAAGTATAATATATACACTTTTAAAAATATGATAATTATTTTAATGTTCCCAATGAATGTGGATTGGTTTCATTGATGTTTATTACAAACGATCGAAACTTCATTTCTAGTATCATATTGAATAAAATTATTTTGAATAATCAAATAATACGATAGAGAGTTCAAGTATTTTTAAAATGGAAAATTTCCTATGATGCTAATGCTGGCTATACATATATGATCGACTCTATTCGAAATAGAAAAGCAAACTCTACAGGATAGTCAAAGAAAAAAAATATGAAGTAGCGAAGTCGATACAAAGTACAGAGCCTTTTAAACAAATTTAAAACTGTTTTCATATTAATACAAAACTTGGAAGTATATATTTCACATCTATCTGCATTAACAGAAAATGTATTTTAAATACCACATTTTGACATAATTACAGCTATTCGAAACTTGCTACAGATATACATATCACTAACCCATACTATTTGCTACTTGGTTTAGGAAAATATTTAAATTTTAAACATGGCTTCGATGCAAGCGGGAAAACAGATGGAAAAGTTATCTATCCAAGAAATGTAATTTTTCTATGTCCTAAATTTTCAATGATACAAGAGAGAGAGAGAGAGAGAGAGAGAGGGGAAGCATGCAAACTTACCTTAGCATCCATGCTTCAACAGTTTAGTTTGTCAATTGCAAGACTTGGTAACCACAGGGGAAAGATGGCTCTACCTCCAGTGAAAGTTGGTGAAAGTTGTGAGGGATGATATCGAGACGTTTCTTTATATACTCTCGTGGACAGAACGATCTTAAATGTGTCAACCTTCCTCCCGCATCTGACCCCCGTCCAGCACCCTTCTTTGTTGCTCTTTCTTGTTTCTTCTTCTTCTTGTTCTTTGTTTGATCCCCCTTTCCTGTAGGCTTTGCCGCGAGTGGATTAGAAATCAGGACACAGATGAGATGTGCACCGGTCCATCATCAACATCAGCAACAGATTTCACTTTCGGTTGGTCCAGTTCAGTTGACCTCCGCTGCATAAGCGAGAAGCAGAGCACTCTGTTGGAAAATGGCACTTCTAACCATCATCGTTGCAATCTTTTCTTTCCTCCTCTTCTTCCCCAATTATTAGAGAGTCGCCGGACGCGTGGTTGTTCCTTGTGTCTATCAGGAACGTAGCGGTCGATGTCGTACTAGTGGTAATTGCGGGTTTGGTAACGCGAATTACCGAAATACGGAGCAAACAACCCAAAAAGATCGTGATCACCTTCTGCATAAATCGTAAATTTGCGATTTCTTTCATTCTAAACCACATTATTTGGAATTGGGTTTGTAGGGAGCTTCTACGTCAACTTACGCAGGTAGCAATAATTCCCTTTCTTATTCTTTTATTGTTCACCTGAAGAGTTTTGAGAGTATCCGTGGAGATTGAGCCTTAATTGCAAATGGAATTTTGTTTGATATTATAAATATATAAATAAAAAAATGTCTACTGTGAGGCGTCGACTAAAAAGTACACAAGAAAGAATGATGCAAGAGGAGCAAGAAAACGTATTTTATCAAAAAATTAAATCTTATTTGCTGATTTCATTTTTAACTTCTAGATTTCGAAACTCATAGTAATGGCAAAAAACCATTATAAATTTTCACATCTCGCATTTATAAAGTATTTAGTCTTTTGTCTAGTTTTCCGGGAAAAAGGAAAGGAAAAAGGGAATATCGGAATAAAATTACACATTTAAAATATTTTTTTGTGCACAGGGCCTGATTACCGATTGGGCCCGCAAGACCCGGGCCTAGGGTCCCCAGTTGGAGAGGGGGCCCCAAAATTATGCGTTTTTTTAAAGTTGACTTTTGTTTACTCACTTTTGATCGACATCTAGAAAATTTTTAGGTAAAAGCTTACTTTTTTTGGGCTATTTTAGATAGTTTACCAGAAATTTGAAGAGTTTTATAATGAGTATACGTAAGTACTTATTTTTTATATGCTTTCAGACCCCCTCTCTAAATCTTTCACCGCACGTAAGTGGGGCCTCCAAATAATACTGTGCCAATAGCCCCATGTGTCTTAATCGGGCCCTGGTTGTGCATGGAATCGAAAATATCATGGAAAGGAAAATTTAAGATAGAAAATTAAGACTTTTCCGAATTATAATCTATACATAACATTTTATTATTCCACGTGAATTAAAGAACCCTTTTTATCCGGACACCTCTTTCTGTGTTGAAAACTTAGCGTCTTAAGATGACCGTATTGAAGCCTGACTGGATAACATCATAGTCTGTACTCCCAGATCTATGAAAGAAAAAAGGACAACACAAAACATTATAAACATAAACTATAAAATTAAGAAATTTAATTATTTAAAAGATAAGAAAAATAATAAATATGAGTATGGTTATTTAGAATTGCCTTATTTTTGCCCTACACTGCAAATATCGATAATTATTTTTGTTTTTTCTATTTGCTCATAATTGGGATTAGTCTTAATTATAGGATGAGAGTTGGCAGTGACTAATCCTATTTTCAAAGATTTAAAAACCGGTTTTAGTGTATTAATAATGAGTAAGTTTGCTCTCGTGCCAATTAAAGTCTGCCGCATTTAAATATTTGATTACATGGAATGAAACAACAACCGTTTCGAGTTTATACTTGAAGTGACGACTCATGATTAAGGAAACGAATTTAGGAACTAATTTCGTGAAAAAAATTAACAAAGAGTTAATTAAAGATTTTATTGTAGGCGAATCTTCTAAAAGTCCACATCTCCTATGAATTTAACCTTAAATTTATTAAAAAAATGATTTTAAAAGGTAATGACTGTGGAAGTTTTATGAAGTTACGTCAAAATTAAATTCCCTTGTGATAAAACGTATAAAATTATGACTTTTACGACATTGCCAATAAAATTGGAAAAGAATTTTAACTAATGAGCAAAAAGGTACAAAACTTACGAACTTAATTGTAAAATTTCCTACAAACATTTTGACGTTTTGCTTAAAAGAAGATTTTATTGGAAATGGAACTTCAACACTCAGGGTTTCTCATGAAATTAAAATTAAATTTGCTAAAAACAAAATGATTTTAAATGGTAATACTTGTGAAATTTTTATGAAGTTATGTCAAAATTGGATTCTCTTGATTAAAACATAAAAAATTATGACTTAAAAATTAATATAAATTAAACTTTAAGCATTATGACTTAAAAATTAATTAATTAAAATTAAACGTAAAAATTATGATTAAAAATTAATATAAATTAAACTTCAAGAATTATGACTTAAAATTAATTAATTTAAATTAAACTTAAAAAATTATGACTTAAAAATTAATTAATTTAAATTAAACTTAAAAAATATATGACAATGTTAATAAAATTAAAGAAAAGAATCTTAACATGAGCAGAATGGTACTGAAGTTGTGAATTTAATTGTAAAGCCTTTGACATTTTGCTTAAAAGAAGAAACTTTTATTGCAGAGGGACACTTTATGAATTTGTCTTCTAGTTTACATTTTAATGTGCAATT
>QLNU02014176.1:112103246-112138030 GCA_006491805.2 Dysdera silvatica
AGATTGGCAGATTGAAAGAAGAATAAAAAGGATATATTTTATGTTTGAAGTGTTTCGAAAGGTATAAAATAAAATTAGGAAATGATAATAATAATAATTATTTTTTGAAAAACCAATTTGATTAAACAAAAATTAAATGATAAACTCTAAGCGAAATATATAGATTTTTAGCTCACCAATACAACCCTCAAATATATCAATACGGTGTTAGTTATAGAACACGTTTCTGTGTTTAATACATTTGAGTACAGAAACAAAATAACAAAATGAACGAAGAAATTTACATGAAAAACATGGGTCAATTTCGGAATGACTTGCATTCTCATAGACGTGCAATTTGTTTCTCAAGAGGCTGCCTGATGATAAAGATGCCGCCCATGTTCGCGGTATGTTATTTCATCGGCACGTCATTGTTCGCACGCGAGACTGAGTATCCTTATATTAATACTCCAAGAAACCTGTTATTATTTTACAATTTAGGAGTTAATGATAACTGTAACGTAGGAAAATTAACTTCCGTTTCGAGATACTTCTTGGTGTTGATATGTACTGATTTTCCATTTGCTTTGTTATTCAGTATGTACTAACGCGTATTTTAAAATACGTAATTTCTATGATTACATCATTTCCGGCGGTGCATATCTGCTACGAATTGGGTCATCTGAACCAATGGACCATCCAATAATGCAGTCACTAAAAATGTGAACAAAACAGTTATTTTAAATTGGCGCCTAAGCAGGTTAATATGAATTCGCCTGTGGGAATTTTGGATTGTTAATTGAGGATCACTCGAATTTTTGTCTCATTGAATCATATTTTAGAATAGGAGTTGAGGAAGGAAAGGGAGTTATATATTATTTCGTTCCAATTTAGATTAGAAAGTAAATAACAAATGAGGGTGGAATCAGCTTACTTATGACTAAGATGAAGTGAAGTCTACAGGTTTTACCAGAAGGCCAGAGGAAATCAAAACCCAAATAATAACTCTTGAATAGTCTGGTTTGGGTCAAAAATATATTGACTAAATAAAATAAATTAATATATAAATAAAATATAAATAACAAAATATATTTATTATAAATGTAACAAATAATAACGTGCAAATATGAAACATATCCCAATCTAGTTTTTGAAATCCGTTTGCTTTGTGATTATAAGGGAAAAGGAATATATTATAATATTATTGAGAAAAAGTATGCCAACTTATTTCTTATTACATAATATATTTATCTTCATAATGCAATTTTTAAACTAAAATCTACTTTATTATTATTATTATTTTGTTTACGTTATTACAATCTATCACAATAACATGTTTATATTACAAAACAGAAATAGTATGTTTTCAACGAATTAATTAATTAATTGCTTGTTTTGGATATACGACCTTTACAAACTATATTTATCGGCCTCGATTTTATGAAAGATTCATTATCACTCCTTATGTTTTGCCCCCCACTTACGTTCGTCTCCCACAGTTCTCCTGAATGTACTTCTTAATATACCTTTCTTTCTTTTCCATATATGTTAATCCTCCGATATACGATATATAACAATCCTCCTCAAAAGGTCCTCAGACATATTGTCAGAAGTTTTGTGGCCTTTTAAAAATTATTCTAAATTTCTTTTAATAACTAATAAATTGATATTTAAAAATTTAATTTGTTAACGAATTTTACGTTTTCAGTTTTATATTTAAACGTGCTTTGCACTTAACTACGGTTCATGACTTTTGATGCTTAATCTATGACACATACACGCACGCGCACACGCACGCACACGCATACACATATATAATATAGCTTTTTTTTTTAAATAAACGTGAGAGTTAAGAATATACATATGATAAGTATGCTAAGAAAATATGAGCATGCTACATATTTTCTTAGAATTGTATTTCCATATATCGGATAAAATAGTTTCCATGAATATCATGATGATTATCTTAATATTTCCTTAAAAAATAAATTTATTTTTTTATTTATTTTATTTCCCTTTGTAAATGTTGTAAGTTTTTCCTTTTTTTAAAATGTTGTATCTTTTATATCAACATTCTCCAAATATTCCGGATGTGCTGTTTGACTTACTATAAGATGCTGGAATTGAAATAGAATTGAAATAGAACATCGTACACTATTTTCCAAATAACCACGGCACTTACGAGAAAGAATCCGCGTAACTATTTTTTAATGAAATGTGAAAAATACTTATAGAAATAAAGTGTTAATCTATAATTATTATAATTAATATCAAGTTAGTTTATTTCGTGTCTTGGCATAATTTTGGGCCCATTGTTGTCAAATAGAACATGATGGGTTTTATTATATCAGCTCTCTGAATAATACGCTTCTATTAACTGGGGGAATTGAAATATGCAAAGAACAGTGGCGCACCCATGTGGGGGGGCTGAGGGGCCCGAGCCCCTCCCTTGGGCTAACAAAACGAAAAATTATTACGCCAACAGACACTGGTAAATTATTTTATTAAAAATGTAGGATGAAAGTAGTGATGTTCCCAAGATTTCCTTGAACTCTGGTTACATTGATGAGACTACTGTTAAGGCAAGCAACAGCAGCAGTGTTCCGGGACTCTTTTCAAACGCTTTCTAGGAGGTAAAGGTAGACCAAAACACGATATCAAAAACGGTTGAAATGGAAATTCTGGTTTTACACATTTCTAATTATGTCAAGAAATCTAACCTCACTGATGGAGATAGAATAAGAGTGCTGGCCATTGTAAAATTGTATAAACATAATCTACTACTTTTAATTATTTAAGTATCTTGCATTGTAGAATTATTAGTAATTCAATAATGATAAAAGTACACAAAAAGACAACCGTAATTGATATGGAGACTGGCCCTTTATTTCCACCAAAAATTCCTTGCACCCTTGTCCCCCTTGGGAATATTCTGGGTGCGCCACTGGTGAGGAAAGGAGAAACCACGAGCGTGATGCATCAAGAGGAGGAAACTTGCCACAGACGATTTTACTGAATCCAATCTGGCAACACCAAGTTGGACTAAACATAATTATATTTAACAAATACCTTAAATCGAATCCGACAACGAGAAGTTAAAGCTTTCAATTATTCAAAGGTTATACCCTCATTCGTTAACTAATCCACTTTTCAATTTAATTCCGAGGTCAGTCTAAGGAGCCCATTCCTCTTTTAAGTGGTGCCGACCCAATTCCATTTTCCTTGAGTTTAGAAATTATATTTACTTGCGATTTCTGTTCAATGCGAGACACATACATTTTTTCGTAGCAAAGTCTGTAATTTTAAGTTTAATATTTTTTGGGTCTTCTTATTTGGAGCTCTAATTATGCTAAATTACTAGAGCTCTGCCTCAGAACGCCTTCAGCCTCTCAACAAGAGATTTTTGCAATGCGCAAACATTCGTTAATTGTAATCCCTTTGTTCACTAGTAAAGAAAATATGATGATGCGATAAAACACGTAAACTGCCTTGTTTTACAAGAAAAATTTAACTTTATGGGAGAGATGTCTCCCATTAAAATGCACTTAAGATTGAAATAAAACTAGGGTTTACATCGTATGTTTAGAAAATAATCGTTGCATCCATTTTTTTACGACAAAAGCCTTACGAATCTTAGACATCGCAATTTTTTAATGTGATTCGTGTATAATATAGGATAATTATCGTAATTCCTGTAATCAGTGTTCCTAAATTCGTTGTTTTCTTGGAGAACAAGGCCTCTTATGCGGTTAAATATAAGAATATCCTTTTTATGAAAAAGCGTCTTTAAGATCAGAGCTCTATTTAATTGTATTGGCATGAAGATTCTCCTTACGATAATTCTCTTAAGGATAATCGCTAAGAAATGCCTTTTGTCGTAAAAACGAAAGATTTCTATATTTTTCGATATTATCATGAAAAATGCAGTCATCCCGCTTAGTCCGGTCACGGATAATTGAATACCTTGCTTATAAGAATAGAATCTCCCAGAACCCAAAATTTTCCCATAAGATCTATGTTAAATTTCTCCACTTTAATCGATAATATTTGTTGCCTATTCTCGGATAATCAAATAAAGATGAAAATATCTGAGGGTAAAAACCAGTACTCAGACAAGGAAAGAAAATTCGTCTTTGCAAATGTCCTCTACCTGTTCTCATCTCACTCATCTTTCGTCGTGTGAAGAATTTTTTAAGTCTCCCTATTTTTACGTAAGTACTTCCACGGGGTAGTTCCTTCTTCGTTTTAGAAATAGAGATATGGGGGGGGGCATGAGCACCCATATTAGTACTTCTAGGGGAGGGACTGAGAAAAATTATTACCTCCTGCTCAAGGCTACAAAAATAATTGATACCGTTTGACAATTAGTAATGAGCTAAAAAGTACCTTATTTTAAAATGTACTTGTAAAACTTTTGAAAGTAAATGCATAGCAGATTCGGGCAAATAAAATTTTTGAACGGCTAGGCGGGTTCGATCCCTGCACCACCCATATGAAACCCCATGGGGGGTGGGTCTTTTCACTTTGACCAATTTGTATGACTCCATTCACCTGGCCCTGCGGTGGCGCAGTGTGGTAACGCGTTCTCCTATTGCGCGGCTAATCCGGGTTCGACTCCCAGCAGTGCAAAAAGAACGCTTACTCAGAGATCTCATAAAGATCGCACTGCTCACTGTAGTCCGGGGTTTGGTTCCCTAGGCCTTAAGAGGTTCGGATTCCTCGGAAAACAGTAGGTCCCGGCGCAGCATGACCACTGTAGTCTTTGAGCCGTAAAACCAAAAAGAAAGAAAGGAAGACTCCATTCATTGACCTCCAATCATGATATTATCGATTGTGGAAGGACACAACCTTTTTTCAGAAGGACATAAAGTATAAGCAAAAATTACAGAAGAGTCTCGAACTTGTTTACAAGTAAAACCGCAAGTGTATGCTAATATATAATTTTTTTTCATTAAAAAAAATACAAAGTTCCTATAACGCTTTTGTACATTGTATTGTGCTTTCAATACAATTCCATGTTTATTATCTGTGTACTGAGAAATTTGAGTATATATATATGTAAGTGTTTATTCGTTTCCGCCGGATAATCGAACACCTCGCTTAATCGAACCATATTTGCCGGAAACGTCAATATTCGTTTAAGCGGGGTCGAAATTAATATTGCATAACGAAGAAAACCTTTTTATTAATGACAAGTGTTGGGTTTTTGGTAATAATATTCTAGACCAAGTATAGGATTTTTAAAAATACAATATTATTTTTCGTGTAGGATACCTCCGAATAAGGGCACCTCAATTTAAGGGACAGTTCTTTTTGTTCCTAGTATATGTATGTATCGACACATGCACCTTTAAAAAGGGACACCGCCATTTAAGGGACAAAGTGCCCGGCCCTATGGGTGCCCCTTACTGGGAGGTGACACTGTAATAATTTATTCAAACCTAAAAAAAGGCATTGCATGAAACGTTTGATAGAAGTTGATAATACATTAATTTGTCCGGAACGAATGGTTGACAAAATATTTCATTAGTAACATACGAGAGTATCCAAGCCATTGGCACTTTGACATGCTGTTGTCAGGTTTTAAAGGAAGGAAATTAGAAAGCCAAAGTTTATGATCATTGTTTTGTGTCCTCTAATACTTTTATTAAAAAAAAAAAGAAAAAAAAAAAGAAATGTACGGAGTAGACAACTTCGTAGGGATAAGGCTAGAATTGGTTTCCAATTTTTAATCATAGGAACTTATATAGGGCCGTTCTAATGTATTCGGAGTATCTAGGGTCTATCAATTTTGGGGCGCCTTTTTTAATACCAATTTTAAAATTTTTAATTGTTTAATACGAGAAAAATAGAATAGATAATAAACTTTGTCAATTTGGGGCCCTTGTTTGAGACGAGGTCATGGGTCATGGCCTCTTGGCCCACCCCTTAAGGCGGCACTGAGTTATACATAAGTGAAAGAGAAAAGTAGAGAGGCCATTACTGGTTTCGATTGTCGGTATTATTCTCGTCACCAGACGTGACGTCCGGAGGCATTCATACTCTCGTCTAAAAATACGGTCCGATGGAATCTGGAGAATTTATAACGAGGCCTTAACTTCCTTATTTCGTTTTCTCCTCAGTTTCAATTCAGGGCAATGTCACTTGCATGCATGCGATAAACGACATTTGGACGCTGTGGTTACAAAAACAAAACACGACTGATTTATTGTTCTTTTGCGTCCATTATCGAAAAAACATTGTTACGTAAGATGGGGTCATCTTGCGTTCGACCTACGAAAGCACGCGCACGCGCACTCAGATCAATTGTTAAGTTACGCATGGTTATCTTTCACAGTGGGAGTTCTATACAAATAGTATGACGTTTCGAAAAGTAGATGCTGTGGAAATAGCTCAAGAATAATTTAGATCTTGTTTTGAAAAATTTGTTTAAGCCTATATATATATACACACACAAATACATTTAAACATGGTCACGAATTCGTATCTTTAAACGAATATATCTACGTTATCACTAGACGGAAATCCCCAAATGATGATATATCGATTACGCAATTATTGTGCGTTGCTTGGATTTTTGTTTTATTATTCGATGAAGACCTATTGCTTTATGAACATCGGTTTTCAAATTATACCTTTCTGCAATATGATAATAGCTTTTCCATTAGGAAAACTGGATTCATCATACGACTAAAAACAAACATCGATTTAACTGCTCTAATGACGGGTTAACTCTCTGTTATTGGAGCCGTTTATCATAAAATTACTGTTTTTGAAACGCTTTTTATTTCGATGGAGTTATTCTAAAATAATATCGCTATGAAATCTGAATATGACATAAAAATATCACAAGCATATGATTTTCTGAAACGGAAATTTATAAATATTCATGGCAGAACGATTTACAGGGTTATAAAGCATTCGGGTCAGAGAGAAAATGTGATTTATTATTGTTGTTAAAATAAAATAAAATTCAGCTTATTCTAATAAAAAATCATCTGATTATTAAAAAGTAATACTTTAAAAGCACGGATATCTATCAATCAAAGATAGAGATAGATAGGGACGGGGAGAGGAGAGAGAGAGAGAGAGAAAGAGAGAGAGAGAGCTTGTCTGAAAAACCAAAAATTTTCAGAAACAGAATTATTAACTTGATCCATATTGAGCAATATATATTTTTATATTCTATGAAACATTTCTATTTTTGAAACAGTAAAGTGCTTGGCATTTTTGTAATATAATAGAATAACACAAAAGCTTTTAACTTTAACTGCGTTATGACGTTTAATGATGTTTTCGTAATTTGTCTTCAATAATTGTAGGTTTTGCAGCTATAACAGTTTTTTGTATCCATGACGAGGAAAGGAAAAAAGTGTTCCGCATTCGCAAGCATGTTGTCAGAGTCGTAGGTTTTGTTCGCGTGGTATTTTCTCATTGCTAACTACCTCAATGTAGTCTTTAAAAATGGTTACTAATTATTGAGTGGTATTCTGACCGTTTAGGTAATTTCCTTTGTCCTATATGCGTATTTTTTTTGTCTTGTTAACGATTTGGTTGACTCTCCTAAACTATAGAGAACCATAAACGAAAACCGTGGGATGAACTATTTGAAAGCTCAAGGATTCTGTCTTCCATATGGGGTTGTTTATGGACCAGTAGGAAATAACGCAACAGTTCAATGCAAAACTCAAGTCAATGCTTAAGGGTATAAGTAGTCTGAAAGACACAAAAGTCTAACTTTTAGCCATTAAAAGAACTTTAATCGTTGTTTGTAACTTGATGATTCAAAAAGATTATTTGAATTCATATTTAAAAACAGCCAAAATAAGGATCACTGATAAAAATTTGATGGAAGTTTCACGCAAAAAGTATGTATCATGCATCTAATGACATTGTTAAATGATGCTGCAAGATAAGAATAATAATATAGTCGATGAACTGTTAGAAATTAGTGCTATCATGATATCATAACATCGTAAATTAGGGGCGTTAACTTGTAAGAAATTATTCGGGCTCTGAATGGAAAAACTCGCACGTGTATTCAAATTGGCCAATCAGATTTAGGGAAAACAACATCATTCATTCATTCATTCATTCATTCATTCATTCATTCATTCATTCATTGAGCCCCCAAAATATATTTTGGAAACCGAAGACATCTGGTTTTTCTAGAGTTGGCGCGCTCCTATTTTAACCATATCCAATGTTGCCCCCATCCTTAAGGGACATCACTATAAAAGGAATGATTTCTTTGGTCCCCAGATCCTTTGAAAAGGGACACATGTACCTCCGAAAAAGGGACACCTATTTAAGCGACAAAACATCCGGTCCGGCGGGTGTCTTTTATTGGGAGGTAATTTTGTATTGTCTTTAAAGCAAAAGTTGCGAATTTACAACAGTTATGAATTTACATACGTAAGAAGTATGTTACAATCACAAATAAATTTGACACCCACGTATTAGTAGCTCAAACTAGAGCTATTTTTTGTTTAGGAGAAAAAGAGACGCCGTCCTCATCCTGGATTACGGGTTAAAATGTATGCATAAAATACTTTGCTCGCACTATTTCTTCATAAAAGCCAAATGGCTCCTGTGACTAAACTTGTGAGACATACTTCATATAGTTTTAATAAAGGTGTCATTCTTCGCTAAGAAATATTGAGGCAGGAGGCTGAAGTTTCCGTTTCTCTTACGATAATTCCTACCACCTAAGCGGATTAGTTTGTCCGTATATATTATCTCTGTCGGTTAGTGTAACAATGACTTTGCAACAAATGCTTTGCATAATTGTCCAACGAGTAGCTGCTTTACAATTTAAATTCATTTGTAGAACTTCAGAAGCTTGTGAAAGACGGTGTTAGGAAATGTCTTTCTTGAGGAGGACAATAATGACTACCATCTGCGAAACAAATTTCGAATAACTTTCCGCTTACGTCCTCGTCGTTAGTTCATCAAGTATGTGATCCTGCAAGCGATGTGGAAACCACTGCCTCCCAAAGTTTTCTTTTCTTCTTGTTCTTGACCATGTGTAACTGATGAACCCATTATCGTGTGTAATACCGATTCTCAAGGGCTTTGTCATTAGTCCAACCCTCTTATTGCATCGAATCCATGTATGATCATGGCTGTTACACAATAAATTCAGGTCAGTGGGCCTCTAAACGGGAGCAAATAGCCCTATCAATGTTAGGATAGCCCTTGGTGTCTTCGATGTCCAAAGCAGCATTTAAAAGAAACATTTACAGAAAAAGGGCTGAGAGGATGATACTTTTAGGATAGAAGAGAAATTCTAGAACCATTTAAGGTTGACTTTGATGTCCTATTCACTTTTACCAGGACCTTTCGCCACCACCAATTTGTTTTTGGCGCAAAATGCTATCTCTAGAAACATCGCTACCTACAGAAAAATTGGGTAAAGAAGGAAAAGCTGAAAGCAGGGACGCTTTCATCGAAACAGAGTGAGTTGGGAATCTCCTCCCCACAATCCTGGTATTGTTCATGCTTTATCACCGTCCAGCACGCAGACAATGGGGCTACGTAAAGGTGGGTAGATGTGAAAACGATTTGCGTGGGAGGTTGGGAAGGACAAGAGGAACAGCGATGGGAATTCGATTAAATAGTCATTTCAATCTATTTGAAAGTGACAAGAACATAGATAGCAACTTTCTGCTAAATGAGATATCGGGAGTTCTGAATTTCTTCTCCTGAAACACTCCTCAAAGATATGTCTTAAACATTTTCTGATTCAAGAAAACCTGTCAAATTTAAAATTCGTTTTCAGAATGCAGGTATATTGCAAAGACATGGCTTTCAGAAGCACAAAATTTACGAAGCCTATCTTTTTAAACTATCGTGAAAAGGTGCACAATACAATAGGATATTTATTTTTCTTAATAGAGTATATTGTTGTGTATTTTGATTGACGCCGAGATCCAGTTTTAAATGGATTTGTTCTTTACTTTTAATAGTAATAATGGAGGTGTCTGTATACATGTATGTGCATGTAATAACAAAATACACCGTGTTCCAGAATTGCCATAACACTCTTACTAACTCGAGTCTTTCTCAACAGAAAAGTTTAGTTGTTATCCCATTTTGCAGGATTTTTTTTAAATACACTATCTTTCTATGTCATGCATAATCTCGTTGAAATATGGAGAGTATGTTAAAAATTACAAAAATAATTTTTCTCCTTTATTTCAAATTTCGCCCCGCATACTTTTTTACATCAAAAGAAAACTTTAAAACTCAATCACGGTTTCAACAGGATCAGAATGGTTTTTCTGCGATAAATAGGAGATATTACGAGTTGAATTTTAATAAATGTTTCGATTCGTGCAGGCGTTCCTAGATGAACAAATGCAAATTTTCGTGCACAATCGCTAATTAAAAGGTCAATTAAAAGAGAAACACAAACCGAAATTTCTAATACCTAAAGAAATTTTTTTATTACCAGTTTTTGTAGTTGACGAAAATATCATCATTAACTGTGTTGTAAAGTTTTTTTTGTAGAAAAACTGTTGTATTCTTAATAAGATGAAGGAAAAAATATTTTTTTTCCGACACCTTGCTACAGTTATAACAGGTTTTCAGGAGAAAAAATTATATATATATATATATTTTTTTTAATTTGTTCTCTAATTAGAGATCTACGAAAATTGAAATTTCTTTCACCGAGGAGAAGTTGTGCGATTTGATGTATTTATTGGAATTCAGCTACTAACATCCCCAGTTCTATCTGCCGCAGAAAATTTTTGGATTTTGTCAGAACCGTAATTTAACAAGCTCTCTTTTTATGCAAAATAATACATAGGGCTCAATTTGAAATGCGAGAGAAATAGTACGTTTTGTATTTTTTAACACGCTTTTCATAAATATGCGAGATTTTCCATGGTACACTACGGTAGCACATTCAAAAACCTATAAAATGAGATATAAACAAACTTTTTCCGTTGAGAAGAATTTCGAGTTTGTAAAGGTGATACAGCCGTTTTGGGACAGCCTGCACATAAAATTTATGTGCAATATATATATTATAATATGTGTGCTAAAATAAAATAAAATATGCTTTAAATGTAGAATTTTTTCCGAATTCGTAAAAGAAGTAAAAACTATCCATGAAACTATTAAAAACAACTTAATATTTCAAAGCGAAATATACACAAACGCAGTTTAATATGAGTTTGCGCGACATTTTAGAAACTTTTGATGAAGGTGGACGTTTGTTTCCACCGAAACAATTGTAAAATGTCACTCCAACTCAAATTAAACTGCGTTTGTGTGTATTTCGTTTTTAAACATTTGATTGCGAAATACACTGCTCATCTTTTCACAATTTAGTATCATTTACTTAAGTTAAAGTACAATAGGTTTGGTTGCGTGTAAACTTATTAGAATGTAGGTCACGTTAAGTGTTCCGTCCCATCCTAAATCACCTGTTATGCAGACTGTAGCTCTAAAGGCAAATATCCTGTAAACAATACTCTGAAAGGAAGCCCTATAAACCACGCTAGATCTCATAAAGTTATCAGTAATATATAATTCTCATTGATATTTTTTTTAAATATAAGAAATGAAGAGAGAAAAATAAAAAAAAGGAGGGGAAATAAAATAAACAAAAAGAAATATAAGACAGAATTTAAGTAAATAATTCATACTACTAGATCATTTTTTTACTGGTTAGAATTCTTAACGTAGATTTTACAATAATAAATCATTTATAAATAAAAATTCTAGGCCGATTTTGTTAGAGTACACTTATTAAAAATTCCATCAAATAGTGGAAAAATTCCAAAATTCCGGAAAAATATCATGAAAATAAAATTTAAATTAAAACGAATAAACAAGAAGTGATTAAAGATGTACATTTCGCGACATATGCATTTTTAACATTCTTAGTTTTGGGTTTTTCTTCCTTTTTTTTGTGTGAGGTCAGGTCACAAGTGAATCTCTTGACTGTAACTATTAATTATGCATGAAAGTTTAATTTATTTGCATTTTGACAAATGGCATCACCGCTTTCTGACAATAAAAAAACAACAACCCAAGAATATTGATTAGGTCTTTAAGTACCCCGAGACATCTAGAAACGAGTAATTGAGCGCAGCTTCCTTTAAACAAAAATGAAATTGATTTGGCTTGAGGCGGGTTGACGTGACCACCGATGAAAATGAAGAGTAACAAACATGGACATTACCGAACTCTTTTTCAGTTCGCCCTCAACAATTAGCATCGGTGATCGATATGTCATCGGAATTGGGTTACGATCAGTTCAAGTGCGCTCCATATTCACACGATTGCCCAAGTTATCAGGCCATTTGTTCAAGAAAATGACCACCATTTGCACTGGACGAGGAAATCCAAAACAACAACGATCCGAAAGTGACACGCAGGTCAATTTAATAATACGGTCCATTAAATGAAAACGAGTAGCGGTGTGGAGAGGATGAGTGACACCCGGAGGTCTGTTATGCAATTCGTCTTTCTCGTAATCAGTGCGTTTAGGATGGTGTGTAGTTTGCCATTCTCGGAAGAGAATGCAACGATCGCAATTATTGTTAATACTTTAAATTATTTATTAACACTGCTAGACTGGCCTGCAAGTGGAAGGACATGAATCCTAATCTCATGTATATAAGACGTTGTAACAGTTCCGTATTAAGATTTTTATGGGCCCTAGGTCATAAGTACAGAAGGAGCCCCTAAAAAATGTGGCAATTGCAATTTTGTCAATAAATTACGAGTTTTTCTTAGAAGGTCACTATTTTAATATTTAGGTTCATCAGTAATGCAAATTTATGGGCCAATTATAAATAAGCGGGGTTATAATAACGCATAAACTGAAATACCAGGCCCGGACCTCCTTGCCTATGGAAAATTTGTCATTGTTTTGTAATAATAAAAAAATATTCGTAAAAGTCTAAAAGGGTTAGAAATATGTATTTTAATCTGTGAAAACAACCTGCCCTAATTTTAAAGTTTCATAAATTAAATTTTTAATGTAAAGTGACGCTGACATGTTTTCATGGTATGACGAGGGAAACTGACCTGACCTTCAATGATAATAGACATGCATAATATATTGCATGCAGGAAAAAACCCACATAAAAATACGCATATATAGTACGTGTATGTCACATGTAATAGGCATACATGATGCGAGTACGTATACGCAGTGGCTGTGGTCAAGTCGTTCAAATGACCGATTCACTGAATCAGTCTGTTAATAATAATAATAATACTTTATTTATTCTTCTTGGAACAGTCGTTGTGACAATACATGACCACACAAAGAAAGGTCCTAAGTAAATATCTATGATGAGGATAACAGGCTTGAGGACCTCAGACTGATTCAATATAACAATTCACCCAAACAATAAATTCGGCCATCAGGCTATTTCCACATATTTCAACACCCCTCACTCTTTACTAAAGATCACGCATATGTAATGCACTTCTTATATGAGTTGTTTTTATAATTTGTCTTTAATTGATTGGTTTTTTTAATTATCGATAAATTGTTAGACATTACTGACTATCCAGTATCTTTTAAGCTTTTTTTTTAAATTTTACTATATTATTTAACCTCCTTAGCTCATCTGGTATTTCATTTCAATATTTAGGTAAAAAATATGAAAAATGCTTTGCTATTAATCAACTGAAGTTAAATGTAGACAAATCAAAATTAATAATTTGTTCAGGTAAAAATAAAAAAATAGATGACGATATGATTAATAAATCTATAACAGTTAATAAAATAGAAATAGTGGATAAAATTTATTTCTTAGAAGTTCAACTTACAAATAAATTAAATTGGAATGGTCATATAAACAAAATAACAAAAACGATATGTAAAGGTATGGGAATTCTAAGACGGATAAGTAAAAATCTATCCCCAAAAATAAATAATGAACTCTATAATTCTCCGATTAATTGCCATCTAGTATATTGTAACTGCGTTTGGGATAATTTGGGCATTGTTAACAATGATATTATAAAAAATTTGCAAAATAAATCAATCAAACTGATTAATAGAGACAATAGAATAGACTTAAAGAATTTTTTAATGAATTCTAATATATTGCAAATTGAATAGATTCATAAATACTGTATACTAATTAAAATGTTTAAAAGAATAAGAAAAAATAAACATACAGATCTTATAAAAATTCAATTAAACGAAAAAGAAGTAGATATCGAAACTATAACGAATTAATATTACCCAAAATAAGAACAGAATTGGGAAGATGCAACATAAATTACACACACTATATATATATGTACATATCGATACCCCTCCTCGCTTTTTTTCTTGTTTCTCATCAGATGATAACCATACCACCCATAGATTTCCATGTGATCATTTTCTCTAGACAATGTTTCACTTATTCCCATTATGTCTATTTGATATTCATTATTTTCCATCAGCATTTCTACTTCACCCATTTTGTTGTTTATGCTTCTCGCATTTATATGCATAATTTTTAATTTATTAAAATCACTATATTTTCCAGGTTCCCCTCTTTTCATAATTTTAGATTTTTTAATCTTTAACCTGCAATTTGCATTACTATCAATATCCATACTACCTTGTTAACTTCACACAAATTTTTCTCTATACTTATATTTTTCATATGATTTGTACCATTTACATTGCATATATTATTATTATCTGTTATACCATCAGTAACATATACATTTACATTTCCATCTCTTTTGTCTATGTTATAATGAATTTCAAAGTTTTCAATATTCTTAACAATTCTATTTTTTACATTATTTAATACCTCACTCAAAAAATCATCTTCATAATTTTGACTGACTTCAATTGTTATATCATTTTTACAATCCTTTACATACAGAGCATCAATAACATTATTTACATAATTACACTTATTATTAATGAATTTTATATTCACCTTTTTTTCCATTTTCCTCCATCTTCACAATATCAATACTATTTTTTAAACACACTGTTTTAGACAAAACCAATTTTTCATATTATTGATTATGATAGTGTTCGTATTCTTTAAATTTAATTCGGTATTTGTTATATGATTACCATTTACTCCACATTTCATTATATCAGTACTAAAACTATTTGTAATATTATGCATATCATTAAAATTATCTATATTTGACAACTTTGAGATTATTAGTGTGGGCATTTTGTAGTGGTCCTTTATATATGTTTACATTATTGGTATTGCATGATATATGAGAAAAATCATTCATGTACTCGTTTAAAGAAAAATATAGCACACTAGTAACATGCAGAGTACGTGTAGTAGGCTAATTCCTGTGCATGAAAAACCAGTTTTGATGTAGTAAACAAAACGTACTTCAGTTCAAATGGCATGGACAATGGGAGAGGGGAATTTCTTGAAGGAGTGAAATGGAGGGAATAAGGTATTTTATTAAAAAAAAAGATAGATCTGTTTTGAAATACTTTTTACCAATACTATAAACATATGAAAAAAATTGCCCAATTATACACATTACTTTGATTGATGAACGAATTGGGTGATTAAATCAACTTCAAGCCAACTCCCACTCGCTCCCTGAATAAATTTTTAAACACGCTGGGAGACTCATAATTTTCAGAAGATTTTTATATTTATTTTTAAAAAAGTTTATATTTCGAAATACTTGATAGGTGTACGTTGAACTAATCACTGTGAGAAGTTTAAATGCAAATGGTTTTAGTTCTATATACAATGAAACCCCGATTTTAAGTTCCTGAAAAATACTTTTTTTGAGCGTTTTTTTCCAAAGTCTCAAATACGCAATGCATGAGATTAGTCTAATAGAATGACATTCCAGCTTTTCATGTGTTTTTCCGAAATGTTCTTTTTTTAAGGTCCCCAGAAAGACTCAAAACCGGGAATTCACTGTGTACGTATGAAGTCGTAGAGCCTCTGTTAAATGTTTAAAAAGCTGCACTTGCATGATTAAAGAGCTGCAGTTACACGTTTAAAGAGCTGTAGCTGCATATTCAAAGAATTGTAGATTACCAACCCATGACATGGTGGCATAAATCACAAGTACACTCATTATGTTTACGACGTAAACCTTCCATAAAACATCTCCAACAAAAAATAAATAATTAAAATGGTCTCCCTCATATGATAGAGTCTTTTAATTTATTTCACCAAAGAAGCAACACGCAATAACGTACCACGGAAACGGCAACACATGTGAAAACTCCTCTAAAGAAGACGTGTAGGAAACAAAGAAGATACAACAGAATAAGAAAATAGTTGTAAAAACATCATTTACACTTGTAATAGTCGATGGAGGGGGAGATAGAACGTGGAAGTAGAAAAAGCAAAAAATACTTGTCTCGTGCATGCGCATAAATGAATGACTAAAGATCGGAGAAGGTGCGTTGAAACGAACTATTTCCATCATCAGTATTCAAGAAGGAAGTAGCTCTTGAGGGATCAGAGGGGTAACACTTACATTAGCGGAATAATTACCGAAGAACAACACTAAAACAAAGATCGCAGCTGTTGAGCAGGAAAGACGAAAATTGCTGGTACACCACGCGGGAAACCGGAAGATGGTCTGACACATATCAGATACATATAGGAAGAAGTTCGTTAATTTAAAAAATTCCAAACGCCAGGTCATTTTTATGGCATAAATTGGGATTTTTAGTTGAAATTTTCTGTTTTTTCCCCCAGAATATTGAAGTTGAACGATTCCTCTGTTTTCTTTGAAAGTTCGTGCAACGATGTAGGAACATTTGTAATTATACAAATATAACCAAACTTTCCAATGGACCGTAAACGCTGCTTGCCTTAATGAATCTTTTCAACGCATTTTTCAAGAAAATAAACTCTCTTTTCATTGTTTTTGTTTTTAAAATTGTTAAATTTGAAAGCTAATGCATAGCGATTGATTTTAAGCAAGTTTAAGCAAGATTGATTTTAAGTGCGATTGATTTTAAAATTTTTTACTTTGAAAGCTAAGGCGATTGCTTTTAAGCAAGTTTGAGCAAAAATTTTAAGCAAGATTGATTTTAAGCATTGTGTTTTTTAAAAAAAATTTTAAATTTCAAAACTAAGGCAGTGCGATGGATTTTAGGCAATTTTAAGCAAAATTTTTAAGCAAGATTGATTTTATGTGCGATTGATTTTAAGCGTTGTTTTTGTTTTTAAAATTTTTAATTTGAGAGCTAAGGCAGTGAGATGGATTTTAAGCAAGTATTGCAATGCTGAATAAAATATATATGGAAGTTTCGATTGTGTTTACGGTTTTACGGCTGAAGGACAGCAAATTTTATGCTGCGCCGAGACCTATAGATTTCTGAGCAATCCGGACCACTTCTGCGAAGGGAACGGCAAGTCTTCCATGATACCATTTGGAATCGAACCCAGGATAATGGCAGGAAAACCCAATGCGTTCCAATTACGACACCGTAGAACAGTGTTTCCAACTTACTACTTGCAGGAGCACTTTCAGATTGAAATGTATGTGGAATAGAATAGCAAGTATTTGTACGTGCAATTTTTGCCTTATAGCAACTAAAACTAAATTCAAAACACATGCATTTCCTACTCCTAGGGCGGTGTAAAAATCATTACAGTATATATATGCACTAAATTCAGCATATAATACAAGTATTTCTTACGACGCTATGGAGTGGTTCTTCACCTTGTTTACTGAATTGGTTTACTGAATTTAGTACTGAATTGGTCTCGTCTGCACAGACGGACGGGCGGACTTTCTTTGTTGCCCTTCGTGGCGAAATTTCTAGCGATAAACGTAGCGATTATGGTAACCCACCTTGCCAATTTAAAAAAACTGTGCCAAATCACGCCGAGGATTTGGCACGGTTATACGTGTACAAACTTCAGTTCTGGACATCAGTTTCTTTTTCAGGAGAAGGCTATTACAATGACTAAAGGGCTCTGATTTAGATAAAGAAAGTCAACCGAAGGAGCGATTAGCTTGGACTATAAGAAGATGAAGGATGTTCTATTCGGAACATTTAAGTTTATTATGGGATGACTTGTGGTTTATGAATCTCTATTCATCTTTGACATCCATGAAAGGACAATAGAATGTCCACTGAAATTAGATCAAGTCGCATTCAGATTAGATATGGGAAACACGTTTTTACATGGGGTGATCAAGGATCGAAATAGACTGTTCAAAAAGAGTATCGATGATATAGTTACTAATTTAAAAATTCTGACGAACGGAGGCTTCCTTAAAGAAGCTATAACCTGAAGACAGGATTTCGGTTGGTCAATTAGAAATGAATATAATAATTAATGGGGATTATTAACACAATATTTAATTAATCTGTAACTATACATAATTTCATATTTATAGTAATTTTTATTTAATATGACATTGAAATATTATTTATTTAATATAACATTAAAATATTTATTTATTTAATATGACATTGAACTATTTTTTTATTTAATATGACATTGATATATTTATTTAATATAACATTAAAATATTATTTATTTAATATGACATGAAATATTTTTTTTATTTAATATGACATTGAAATATTATTTATTTAATATGACATTGAAATATTTTTTATTTAATATTGACAGAAATATTATTTATTTAGTATGACATTGAAATATTATTTATTTACTATGACATTGGAATATTATTTAATTAATAAGACATTGAAATATTATTTATTTAATATGATATTGAAATATTATTTATCTAATACTCAAATCAATAAACTTTACTAATCAATGAATTATATTAGCCATTTCAACGAAATCAACCTATTACTTAGTGAAATTATGTTGGCAATGTCTGCATTTTCAATGATCAAAGAACTGTTTTCTTTGTTTTTGTGGTCTGAAATTTAAGGAAGAAGTTGGAGAAATTGGACCATAATTTTAGTTATGAGTTTTTGATCCACCAGGAGATGCTTGTTCTGACACCTAGCGGAAATGTCTCCTCTGAGGAAGAATTCTCTTGAATCTCATTTTGCTTTATTCGGTCTTATATTTACTTCCCTTTGAATTTTATATTTTAGTTGGAATTTTTTACAAATAATTTACGCATTACATTTTTGAACTGGTTATATCCATAAAGCCAAAATATACGCAAGTGAAAGTGGGCAGTAATCGTTCTTGCTTTAATTTTGAGATTTAAAGATTATTTGAATCTATGGCCATGCTCTCTTCACACACATATATGGTATATAAAAGACGAGTAGACAAAGACTTTAAGCCAGTTTCAATTAAAAAGGTGTTGAATGATTTACAACTATTGTGTTATGTTCTTGTGAAAGCGGCATACATTATGTTACATTTCATCACCAGTTTGAATACATTAACTCCCCAACCATTTATCCATTGACGGAGCCTGACAAGTTCTTGACTCACGTCTATTTCTATAAGTTCAGTCTATTAGATCAGTTTCTTAAAAGTACATGTTCATCTTCAATGTATGTTATCACAGTCTTCACCGATAGAAGTAAACATTTAAATTAGATAAACTGAACAACAAAAGGCACGATGTAAACTGTGTTTAAATGGGTAGGTGTACAATGGCTTCGAATGCCTATAATTTAAAGGATTTAATTTGCCCAAAAGTTCATGCGATTGCGAAACGATTTCGAAGAACCAAAATAAATTGTTTGTTTTTTTAAGATAGGGATTTTTTTTTATTACCAATCAGTTTCTCGATTTTTTTCAGGTTACTAGGTAACCTCGATTTAAAAGAACGTCTTTTTACAGTAAGCGCTGCTCATTTGTTTTGCCGCTAATTTGAATTTTTGCATGAAATGACAAAACGCGTGTAAATTTTCCATCCGTTTACAGTTCGGGACCTTTCATATTTCTTATGCTTAAAGCCAATAATTATGCTGACGAAATAATCACTTAGTTTGTAATAAATTGAGAGGATGTATCTATTTTCTAATTTGCGTATATAATGATTTGAGGAAAGCTAATAAACTTTTCTAAAAACATCAATAGATTAGTAATTAACCAATCGACTGCTTACTTCTAAGTTAATTCAGCTTTCAGTTAATCATCATCATCGTTAAAAAGCTTCATTACAAATGAAGCTTTTTAGAAGAAAGCCTTTTTGTGAAGCCCATTAGACGAAAATAAAAATCCATGAGACGGAAATTTTTGCATGGAAATATCGGTTAACAAAGTTATAACTTATTTTCATAACAATTAATAAGACATTTTAATACGTAAATTATAATAGAATAAACAAATTTAATGATTAATTAACAAGACTAATTATTAACAATTATATTTTATTGTCACACTTAGCAAAACTTTCATTAGATGGTCAGTTTAATCCCAACATAATTCAACTTCGGTTCACTGTCTGATTAGTATTGCTCCAACGTTTGTTTATTCATGAATTATTTATATATACAGGGTGTCCCATAAGTTCGTAAATATTTCACAAATTCATAAAAGTTGAAGGAATTGGTATATGCTAATTATTAAGGATTATATTTTATTGTCGTACCAGGTAAGTAAAATTTTTATTGGAAGGTTAGTTTAATCCCAACTTAATTCAACTTCGGTTCCCTGTCTGATTAGTATTAGCCCAACGTTTGTCTATTCATGACTTATTATATATACAGGGTGTCCCATGAGTTCGTTAACATTTTGAAAATTCATAAAAATTGAAGGAATTGGTATATTTAAGTGGGGTTTGCGATAAAATTAGTCATAAGAAGTTTTTTTGTGGTACGAAAAAAAAAGCAATTATAATTTTTGTCGATGGGGGCGCTCTACACATTTAAATAAAAGAAATCCGTAGGAAACTACGTTTATTTTCATTGAAGTAATGGTTAGAAGCATATAACAGCATTAATTGTTCATGTCCGGCAATGGTGATTGGAATTCTACCTTTCTTCATTCTTTTCGGTGTCGGAAGCCTTCGTAAAGCTTGAGTCGGCCAATTCTGGCTGAGGTAAAACAGCTTCACTAGTAGTGTGTTATCCACTAATGTCAATATAAAAGTGAAAAACTTAAGCCGGATAGTAACAGCAAAATTGGGAAATAAGCTGTTAGTCATAGACCCTGCATTTTATAGCGCTTTAATATGTGTATTTGCCGTGATTTGAATGTGAGAAATGCGCCCTATCAACAACAACAAAAAAAACCCAACTTTTTTTTATATAGTTAAATATTTCGACACCTAATTTTTGGCTCAAATTAAAGTTTCTTTTTAGGCACAGGAGAAAAAGGAAGCAGAGAACGATGTCTCTGTGTTTCTTGTACCTAAAAAGATCTCTAGTTTGATCTCACGTGCGGATGTCGAAATTGTTAACTATTATAAATTTCCTATGAAAAATCACATAAAAACCCTCGCACCGATGGCTTTGTATGTTGACCACTATTCAGCAATTGCGTTAGCCCCGAGATGGTTTATAATGTCTTTCAAGCTTATATGATTTTTTCTCCGTCGCAAAAAATCTCCCTTCATGAGAATAATTCTGTCGCAAACCGCATTAAAATATATCAATTCCTTCAATTTTTATGAATCTTTGAAATATTTACGAGATTATGGGACACATTGCATTTCTGTTTTGCGTTGCTTTCTTCCACTTTCCTATTATGTTTTCCTCTCCTGAGCAAAACTTCTGTTCGCGATTTCGATGGTTAATCATATTGTTTCCGGTTTTTAGTATATTTGGTCAAAATTACAACAAAAATTTAGTTCTGAAATACGATTTACTCATACTTTTCTTTTGCGCAACGATTTTTTTGAGGATTTTCAGCATATTGAGGTATTTCTGACTTACCAGCGAAAAAATTATAAAACGTATATCGACTCAATGGTCTTTCGAGCCAGTCGCATAGCTGCATTTTGTTTTTCAATATACGTTGGATCGTTTTTGGGTTGTTGGCCGCCCAGGTGCAAGAATAAAATCGCCGATTTACTGTAATAATTTAATATTATTTAATTAAAATTTTATATGTGCCATGCATACTTTTATATCTACATATACACAGTTTTAAATAGTTACCATGCAAAAGAGAAATATATTTGGTTTTGATTTTCATAGTATGAAACAAAGATGTATGACAGGGGTCGGCAAACTATGGTACCTGTGTCACACTTGGCAAGCGTACTACTTTTGAATGGAAAGCAGGAAACTTTTGAATGGCACGCGGGCAATTTTTGGATGGCACGCAGGCTACTTTTGGATAATACGCGGCCTACTTTTGAATGGCACGCGGACTATTTTTGAATGCCACGCGGACTACTTTTGGATGATACGCAGACTACTTTTGAATGGCACGCGGGCAACTTTTGAATGGCACGCGGAGTACCTTTGAATGGCACGCAGACTACTTTTGGATGGCACGCGGACTACTTTTGGATGATACGCAAACTACTTTTGAATGACACGCAGACTATTTTTGAATGGCACGCAGACTACTTTTGGATGGCACGCGGAGTGATTTTAAGACAAAAACAAAATCCTGAATATACTCGTATTTGCTAAAATTCGAAAGAAGCATTTGATTTATTTTAAAATAAAATCTACTCTAAAGAATCTCCTCTCTGACTGGAAGTTTTTATTCTTTAAATTAATTATTAATTTTGCATCCTCCTAAATTACTAATTATTTAAATTTTTATTCTCTTAATTAGCTAATCTATTAATTTTCATTAATAATTAGATAGTAAACGAAACATTAATAATTTGGATTACTGGTGGCTGGCCGCGTGAAAGGAGATTGCAGAATTATTTTGGCACAAGATTTTAAAAGGTTGCCGACCCTTGATCCATGTTATTATCTTTGTTTCAAATATAATAGGATAATATAGTAAATGGTCTTTGGCTTCCTCGGGGTTTCGTCGCTAAGATGCGGGGACACATTTTACACTCTCGCCAGCAACGGTCCTGAAAATATGATTGTTCTTAAATGTACTTAAGTTATCTATACTTAAACCTATAGATCTAAACTTAATCTAATATGCTTAATTCTACCTGTTAACATAGAAAACTTAAGTTTTTTTGTTTCAATCCCATTTTCTATAATTAAAAACTCTCTTGCCAAAACAAAGGGTTTAAGGGAAATGTCGAGTAAAATTTTAAAAACTTAAATGTAAATTTTTTTAAAAGTTGTAATTTTAAGCTAAACGCTCTTTAAACCAGGTATTTTTAAAAAACAAACCAAAAGAAGTGTAAAAAACATTATTGCAAAAGCCGTATTTTCCAGCGTACTGTTATGTGTTATTACGGCACCCTGTTATACGTAAAATTGGTGACTTGATGAATAAATAAATATCATAATAACATAATTATTAAAGCATTTTAAAGTTAATTCTCCAGACTATTATTTGGTTTGTAGGTCTCGTATTCAAAATATTTTTTCCACTATTTCGTCAGAAAAATAGACGGTGCAGGAAAATGTAAACTGAAGTCTGTTGAATGCATTTCTGCAGGCACATATATTTTTTCATTTTAAAACCCTTCAAATCTTACAGAAATATGCGAAATTTAATTTGTAAAGTGCCTTTGTCCGTGAGTGAAACCAGTCTTGGTAAAATGTTTTCAAAAGCGGGAGAGAGAGAGAGAAGAGAAGAGAGAGGAGAGAGGGAGAGAAGAGAGTATATAAAGATGGAGAAACTAATGATATACTTTTTATGATTACATGAATAATGGTGATGAGGATGAGGTAGAAGCTGAAATAAATAAAGCAGCATTGAGAGAAGGAAGTGTATCCCGCTATGTTATGATTGACATAGTTTGTGAAGATGAAACGGGTCTTATAATTTTTGGAAACCAGAGTGATCTCCTACCGTTTACGAACGAGGCTAAGAAATGATAATGCAGTCCTTGAGGAAAATGCGGAACACGAATTAGCTTTCATTATTTCGTTTGAAACGGCTGAGTTATTTTAATTAAATTTCTTTTCATTTTCAATAGATTATTAAAGCTGAACCACAGGTCTTCTTGAATACGTTTTCCTCGTTTTCCATTGATCTAGATTTCTATTAAAAATGACACAAATTCAATTAAAATTTATCATCAAATTGATCTCATTGGCGGTTGCGTTTCAGAGCGGCCATGGGATATCTGGGTTTTAATGCAATGGAATCGTCATTGAATTATTATTAATTCACGTTCCAATGTCCAAGATACTTATTAAATGAAAATTGTTTATGACAAGGTGAATGTCTTTATTTGCATAAATATTTTGATATTGCAAAATGAGCATATTTTCCTCGATGTACTTTGTAGAAAATCCGTTATTGCTTTGAGTTGTCAATTTCGAAACGGCATTAATGCCTTTCGGATTGAATTTCTCCCTGTGCTCAACGTTGAATTTTTACATGTAATTATGCGATTGATATCTGAAATTTTGCAAATACCACATGCAATTTGCAAACATCACGTTCAATTATAAGCCTGTAGGCAAATTGGCCTGTATCTGGAAAATTATATGTACAATACTTTTCCATAAACCACATGTCATTCTCTTCGTATCTGAGGTCTTGGTAATTGGTGAATTTTGTTGGGTGTATGATCTGTATGTTGTTCACATTAAGAATTTCTATATATATATCTATAATGCTTCCACTTTTGTTAGTTTTAATAATTAGGGTGATATCTGGTCGGTTGCATGGTGTCTTTTTGTTGGTTACTATCGCCTTCTTACGGTATAGGTAAAGTATTTCATTCTTTAAATCACTTTCTGGTTTATATTTGAAATACAGTTCAGTTGTCAATAAACCAGACCTGATGGCTAGTTTTTGGTATATTGTTCTTGCTACCTGATCATGCCCACGCCTGTAGTTTGTGTGTGCTTTTGCGTTTTTATTTATTATATTACACGAAACATACCCTTAAGATTTACGTGCTTGTTTGGCGAATTCGATGAACCGTAATGTTACAAAGTGTTCGGTGATGAGCAATTTTTTTTTTCAAAGAACTTTCTAAGATATTATCTTTATTTTTTTGCGGTTTCTTCCCACACGCTGTTTCATCAAAAAATGTGTTTTATTAGGGCAGAAGACGAGCCAACAACTGGTTCCATTGTTAGGAGAGAGTTCTTCCTCGATTACTTCCTATACCCCGTAGATGATTGATTATAATTGCCATTAGGCTAAATATCGAAATCCATATCTTCTTCTTTAAGTTTTCTTGCGTGTTGGGACTCCATTTTACAAACCGGTTCTAGTGTGGCCAGTTCCCTAATGCAATATAGAAATAAAGATATAGAATTAGAAGATCATAGACATGGGCCAAATGATATAGAACTAAATGCTCTGGTCACTTTCCCTATATATATATATCATCTATATAGTGGGACAATTTTATAGACTATGAAGTGAAATATGCCTAGATACTTCCTTTAACGATACTGTTTACACGGATAACCTGTCTGTAGTATTTTACAAGGTTCCGACAGGTATCGAATGTATTAGGATCTATCCCTTTGTCTATAACGATCTCTATTTTCGGCCTAGATAACAGCTATAGGCAGATTTCTTAATATGTATGTATGTATGTATGTATATATATATATCTGGCGGGGGCAATGGGGCACTTCGCCCCAGTTTTTTTAGAAAAGAAGCAAAATCGTATTGTTTTTTGCCCCCCTCTGCAGTTTACTTTATATATTACTCTAATTAATGTATGTATGTACGCACGCACGCACGTACGTATGTACGTATGTATGTATGCATGCATGCATGCATGCATGTATGTATGTATGTATGTATGTATGTATGCATGCATGCATGCATGCATGCACGTACGTACGTACGCACGCACGCACGCACGCAGGTATGTATGTATATAGTTGCAAGTTTTTCAATTTAATACTGAAATAAAATTGCAGAATTAAACGTTCTAGACACGTGCTTTACGTCTCCTACATAGTTGGATTATCATATACGTGTAAGAATTTCTCACCCTCTCCCTCGTCTCATGAAAGACAATAGGTTCCCGAAGTAATGGAAGACGAGTTTTGTCGTAACAGGATCGTTGCGTTCCCGAAAATGTTTATAATACAAATTGTGTTGTAAAAATAACGGGACACATGGGAAAAACTGAGTAAAGTGCAGATCGAGTAAAATGTTTCGTGTAATAAAATGATTTGGAGAAAGCTCTTCCAGAACGGGATTGCGGCGTCTCCCAGAATATTCACTTTATAATAAAATAATAACATCGAAATCGTAAATAAGCAAAAAATGGGAAACAAACAAAAAATAAGAAGTAAGCAAAAAATAAGAAATAAACAAAAGTAAGAAATAAACAAAAAATAAGAAATAAATTAAAACGTTTAAATTGAAAATATAGTAGAACCTGCCTAAAGCGACCAACTTTATGAATGAACTGCAATGGTCTCCATAAACAGGTGGTCACTGTGCATATTCAGGTGGTCAATTTTCCAAGGTGGTCACTTTACCAGGTTCCACTGTACATGAAACTGACAAGAGGAAAGAGCAATGTGCAAATTTCAAACACTTTTCGTAGCAATCAGCTACTTATTCAACTTACCACACGTTTTAAAAATAAAACGATTACATTGCATCTTAATAAGATATGGCATCCACTAAATATTACAATTTAGATAACGCCGTAGTTTCCGGCTAAATTATTTGGAGCAGAATTAGAATGAAAAAAACTTTTAACCGAAGTAGATAGCTTTGATTTAGTATTCGATGTCTTTTCCTTGTGGATTGCTTTGCAAGATATCCATTTTTTGTTATTTTTTATTCTTCTTTGTTTGCAAAGAAGCTGTTGGTGTTACTTACATACACGGCTTAGCAATGGATGACAGCGGATTATAGTCGATCGTTCGCCAAGAATTAGCTTTATGCAAATAGTGTTCCCCTATTAATAAACCGCGTTATAGTCAAATCTGGTTATAGAAGAATTCACTGTACTTACAAATCCAAGATATGAATTCTGCGCTTGCGCAGTACATTTCAAATATGAGTAACGTCTTGGTATTTTGGGATTTATGACAAATTTTAAAATTTAAATACACTATGATGTTTTGGATATCATATTAAAGTTAATAAACTATATCATTATAATCTTACATGTTTATGCAAAATAATGTGTATATTATTTAATTAACAACACCGAATTTGAAAAAAAAAAAAAAAACCATTGAAAACCCCGTTACGGAAGAACATTATTTCATGTCTTTTTCTGTCCTTCCTTAACGACACACATTTTTCAATGTATATTTTTTTTATACTGCAGGAAAATTTTCATAACATTTCAGTTAAAAGTAGTATTAGGCCCTTTTCTTAAAATGACTTACGAAAAACATTTCAGTTTAATATTTTGATAGTGTAGAAAACATTAACCATGATGTCGTTCTTCCGTAACATTTTAAATACCATGGCTTTACCCATATCTTTTAACAAATGTTTAATAAACGCTAACAAATCGTTTATGAATGGATTATGTTAACCAAAGAGGAGTAACTCCTTAAAGAATGAAATAGGGATTATTCCAACAGGATTCAGTCTTTGGCATCACATTTACAGGATCCATACTAAAACATGCGTTTGAGGTATAGAAAAGAAACATGTCACGTGCTCAGACATGATTCGAAAAAGCAATCTCTTGGTTACCGCACTAATGCCTTGATCGTTAGGCCGCTGGGCACTGCCGTGCATGGCTTAGTTCCAGCACAGGTATGTTGAATAAAGAGAGGCATTATTCAAACATAATCAACTTATTGGCGCTCCACTTTTGTGACATACAGTTGCATATATCATGGGCATCCGTATAGGTGCCAGGAGGGGCTCGAGCTCCCTTAGCCATCCAAATTTTTGATTTGCCCGGTTCTGCTATGCATTTACTTTAAAAATCTGTACAGTCACATTTTAAAATAAGGTACCTTTGAGTTTATTACTAATTGTCAAGCAGTATCAATTATTTTTGTGGCATTTTAGTATCTTGTATAATCATTAAACTGTTTTACAGCCTGGACAAAGAGGTAATAATTTTTCTCAGTCCCGTCCCTAGAAGTACTCATATGAATGCCCAAGATATATATGTATATTTACATATCAGTGAATAATTAGCGAAAATAAAGAGCAGTGTATGTAAAACATATTCGGACCAATATTAACGTTATGCACTCTAAAATTATTATTAGAAATTAATTCTGTAAAGGATATACGATTTTTTTATATAGACTTAACCACAGGATATTGAATTAAAAATGGTTTAAATTAGAAACGGCTCGATACCATAAAGCTGGGATTCGATTTTAATACGTAAAATAAAGAAGCAAATAATCGATAAATCTTATCCATTTTGATAGCTATTTCCAACATCTGACCTTTCGTTTTAAAATTTCAATTTACATATGGTTATTATCAAAATTATAGATTGGTATTTTCAAGGTTTTGGGCGGTTGTGGTAAATAGGGCGTGCACTATTTAAATCATACAAGGCTACTTACGATTGCAGTGTATAATAAATAGGATGAAATAGTTTTATAAAAGATGATTTTTTAATGGCATCACTCATTCAACGTTGTGACGTCATTTAAAGAAGGAAAGATATAGTTGAAGATGAAGAGGAATTGGTTAGCTGAAGAAATTGAAGAAAGCGCACACATATGCACAAGTTAGAGAGCTTCTTAAAGTGCTTTTGAAGCTATTATTAAGATATTAATTTTAACCCGTTTTTATATCGCTAATACTATCGAATACATGTACAGTATATCATTATATTCAAATCGGGGGCGTCAACTTAAAAGAAATATGCGGGGAGGCATGGGCGTTCATATAAGCAATTCTGGTGGGGGAGGGCGCTGAGAAAAATTATTATCTCTTGCTCAAGGCTGTCAAACGTTTTAGTGAATGTGCATGATACTAAAATGCTACAAAGCTAATTGATACTGCTTGACAATTAGCAATAAATCAAACAACAATATCAATCAACGTTTATGGGCGTAGTGATACTAACACCGATGTTATGGCGTGATTAGATGGTGAAACGTTCGAAAGAAAATAAATATTTCTGCGTTCAGTGGGACCTGAACCCACGACCTTCCACTTCAGGTCCCACCGAACTCAAAAATATTTCTTTTCTTTTGAACGTTTCATCATCTAATCACGCCATAATATCAGAGCTGGTATCACTTCGCCAATAAACGTTGATTAATATTGTTGTTTAATTTAATCTGCGTAGTGTTCGATTTATATAAATAAATTAGCAATGAGCAAAAAAATACCTTATTTTATAATGTGACTGTAAAACTTTTGAAAGTAAATGCATAGTAGAATCAAGCAAATCAAAATTTTTGAACGGGTGGGGTAAGCTCGTGTCTCCTACCTCTGCCCCCACATGGGCGCCCATGAGGGGAAGGGCTCGAATGGAGGACCTTTCACGTGCAGTCAAACTGGTCGATTGGAGACAGGAAAACATAAATATAGATACAATTGATGTATTTTATATGTCGTCCTGCAGCCTCAATTATAATACATATTTTTTTATCTACTGTCTATCAATTTTAAGAAAGTACGGCTCCAATTATATTTCTTTTGGGCGGAGAGAAGAGACATGGGCCTTTTAGAATTGGAATACCCGATACTTTTTGTGTGTTATATGTAGTACCCTGATAAGCACGCAATTTTTTATATGTATGATGCATATATATATAATTTTTTATGCAGCATCTATCTTCATCATCAGCTATCTTCAGCAGTGGATAGATAATGGTTGAATATGATGATGATGATGATATAATTTCTTATACAATATGACAGATGAAACAAATTTAATGAAACTAAAAGTCGATATATAAATTTAAAACAATTTAAAGGAGTATGGTTTGAATAATTTGGAGAAAGATTGAAGAAGAAATATTTCAGTGAAAGAGCAAGCAAGGGTTGAAGATATCGTTAATTTCATGTAAAATGAAATAGACTTCAAACTCTACGTTACAACCTCCTGGGACGTTGAGGGTTGGTCAAAAGTGTAGAAATTTGCCAAGATTTTTCTGTATTTACGAAATAAACTTCATTTTAATTTTCGCTCTCATAACGTCAATCTATTTTCCCTCCATATTTTTTCTTGTGTTTATAAATTTGCAGATGAAAGTAAGTTATATTACAAAACTTGTTTTTCACACAAGGAAGTCACGAAAATTTTTAGAAGTTAAGGGAATTGTGAATTCAAAACGCTGATATATTATCACTGCCCACCACGAGAACTCCTCAAGGAGCTATGACTGTGCCTAACTGTTGCTATGGAAATGAGCCTTCGCCATTTTCAGTAGGGGGATGCTTGAAGAAAGACATTTACATTGGTGTACTTAGCGACAAATTGCCGATATATTTTTTATTTTTGCATTAAATAAAATATCCTTTATAATGCCACGGTTAGTATATTTAAGTTTCTCTCTTCGTTGTCAACATTCGCCAAAAACAAGATTTCTACATAACTCTTCCCTACTGGAAGTGGAGAGCCCTGTCTCTATAGCGATCGACACCATATAGACTTATTGGTGGGAGGAGTTTTCGAGGTAGACAGTAAACTTAACTGACAATGGTCTAAACATTTTATTAAGGGAACTGATCAATGAAGGATAAATGAAATTCTTAACTGCATTCCAAGGGATCTAGGTAACTTTCAAGATGGATGGGTGAAATAAGAATTTAGGTTGGTATGACGTGGAAGCAAATTGCTCAGGGCAGTCATGTGTAGAAAATACTCACAGAAGAACCCATTCATTAATGGACAGACAATAGCTGAATATGAAGATGATGACGACGATAAAAATAAATAGTATTCTTATCTTCAAATAAATCAAAAAATGGCTCCTAAAAGCAAATTTTCGTTTCATCGCGTTTTGAAATGACATAATCTTGAAGCTAGACATGCATGGTAAACCAGGTTAGTAGACAGTGGCAGACGATTGTTTAAAGTGGCGTTATCTTTAAATATTTTTTATTAATAATCTCCATCAGATGAGCATTCTTATCAATTCCAGATGAATTGACAGAAGTATAAAGTCCTATTATACAAATTAGAGGATTGATAAGTGATAAGAACTTGAGCACCTCTTCAATTTAGGGCAATACGTAAAGCATCGTAAACGATCGCATTAAATCGTAAGCTTGCGGAAATAAAGAGTTATTCTAAGATAAAATCATCAGATAAGATTAAGGTCAGCATTGCGTATATTTATTGCTGAACATCAATATTTTTATTTCGAATCTACTGTCAATTTGTCAATTCATCCAAGAGCTTATCTTAGTAGACACAAAGCAGAGAGATTGACTCTTCTTCTTCTTCTTTTCCTTTCTTAGAAAAATATTCTTTCTTTGAACAGTTCGGGATTTGCTGCATTCTTTGGAGATTTCCCGTCTATTTTTCTCACCCAATTTCAAATGATTGTAAGTAAACTCAGTCCTGAATATGGAGCAAGAATTTAGGAAGAGCTTAAAAAACAGGGAGTGGAATTATGCAATATTTATGCCACACATTGCTGTCTCGGTACACGACTGCATCAACTGAAAAATGGGCGGTTTTGAGTTGCGCACATTATCTGCATCAGGAGTAAGTAAGGTATCCAGTGCAATGGTGCACTGAATATTTCGCTTGCTCCTGAAAGTGCAATGGTGCAACAACACAAAACGTCATTTACTTATGCATTTTTTGATAATAGATGTGCATTGTTACACTTATGGGGCAAAGTTGATCTCAAGCTTTCGTGTTTTCAAAACAATGGATTTTGGATCCATAAATTGACGTAGAATCACGTGCAGTATATCAAAGGTGCGTAAAAAGGCTCCAAGCGTAGTCCTAGATGTTCAATGAAGCATATTGGCGTATTTCAAACAGGAGTTGCTGTCCGTCAGAATTCGACTGAAATGAGTTCTTTTGCATGAGTCTTGCCATTTCACACCATTGGTGCTTGCCAGGCAGCAGTGTTGCCTATCATCGGAAATATTTTGCAAGCACAGAAATGAAAGGCAAAATTGAGAATGCGTATTACTGAATAAAATTTAACAAAGGGTTCCATGCATTACTAAAGCAAGGAGTAGAATTATAGTCATTAACGAGGTAGTCTGACAGTTTGTAAATATGAAATAAAAGACCGAAATCTCTAAAATGATTCCACACGCACTGTCCAACATCTGAAACAACGTTCCATAATACGTTGTTGCTGACGTTCAATGGATTTTAAGTGATAACAGTGCTGCACTGAGGCTCTGACGTGCAGCTCCGGCTTTTGACAGTTCGCGGTTCTACACGGAGATTGAAACTATATTCTTATGGCAAAGCATAGACACTAGAGATGGGAATAATCGTTCATGACCAAATCAATGAACGATCCTGCCAACGGCCGAATGAACTCCCGCCCTCCGACAATCCGGGGTATGCGTCCTTTGAGAGGACACAGTCCGCCCCTGGATCCTGTTCATCTCCAAGAAACAGGAAAAATCATTACACTGAGTCGGTGAGCGTCCAATTGTGCACATCCCTAATAGGCGCAGGCACCGTTGGGGGGTGGGAGGGGTGGAGGGGGGGATGACCCCACCCAAAGTCGTTACTGGGTTGTTGGCCCTTTTGCAAAGACAATATCGCTGCCCTTAGTAATTTCATATTAATTTAATTCAGAATTTTATATTAAGCGTTTGCTTTTATACATGCTGGTGGTGAGTTGGTGGGAAATTGTCGCCTATAGACAAAGGCCGTATAGCCCATCTTCCTTCTTTTCTTACAAAGCAAGAAATGTTTTGGAAAACAAAACAAAACCGTATGTCATACATTCTTAACTTTTTGCTTATGAATATGATTTTCCACGTAATTATTTAAATGAATATTTTAACTAATAACTCATTTTTGGATTTTTAACATCTGGAGATCCCCAGCATCGATATATATATATATATATCATATTCAACCATTATCTATCCACTGCTGGATGAAGGTCTCTCCAAATGCTTTCCACACAAGTCTATCCTGAGCAATTCGCTTCCACGTCACCCCAACCTGTTTTCTTATTTCATCCACCCATCTAGTTTGAGGACGTTTTCTAGGTCTTCGGTGGTCTCTTGGAATCCAGTTCAGAATTTCTGTTGTCCATCGTTGATCAGTTCTTCTTGCAATATGCCCAGCCCATCGCCATTTCAGCCCTTTTACTTTAACAATGATGTCCTCTACTCTAGTTTGCTCTCTCACCCAAGTGTTTCTTTTTCGATCTCTCCTAGTTATTCCAAGCATGCACCTCTCCATGCTCCTTTGGGTTGTCTGTAACTTCCGTATTGCTGCAATTGTTAGACTCCATGTCTCTGATCCATAAGAGAGGACTGGCAATACACACTGGTTGAAGACCTTTCTTTTTAGACACAAAGGCAATTTCCCCTTCAGGATAAAACTGTTTCTTCCAAATGCACTCCAGCCAAGTTTAATACGTCTGTTGAGTTCTTTCATAATGTTGCCATCCATTGAAATCAGCTGGCCAAGGTAAATATATGAATCAGCAATTTCTAGCTCAGTGTTGTCAACTTGTATTTTTGTTTCCTCTACAAAATTATTGAACATGATCTTAGTTTTTTGTAGGTTCATCTTGAGTCCAACTTCTTTACTTCTAGTTGAGAGCTCCTGTACCATGTCTTGGAGTTCTGATGGGTTCGTTGAAAAAATAACAATGTCATCAGCAAACCGCAAATGATTTAAATATTCACCATTTATTTTTATTCCCTTGTCATTCCAATTTATCTGCTGAAAAATCATCTGTAAAGCTGAAGTAAAAAGTTTTGGAGAAATGGTATCTCCCTGCCTCACACCTTTACCAATTTTGATAGCTTCGGTATCTTTATGTAACCGAAATTTTGCACTTGCATTTTTATACACACGTTTCACCATGTCAATGTACACATCCTCAATGTCTGTTGATCTTAAAGAGTTGATGACTGCTGATGTTTTAATAGAGTCAAAGGCCTTCTCATAGTCAATAAATGCCACACACAATGGAAGTTCATATTCATGTGTTCTTTCAATTAATTCTCTTAATACTTGAATATGGTCCACTGTACTGAATCCACTTCGAAATCCAGCTTGTTCTCTTGGTTGAGCTGCATCTAATTTTTTCTGCAGGCGATGTGTTAGCACTTTTGTGAAGATTTTATAAATAGCAGGTAACAAGCTAATTGGTCGGTAATTTTTCAAATCCTCTTTATCACCTTTTTTATGCAAAAGAATTACTGTTGCAGAATCCCATTGGTTTGGTATGTTACCGCTGTTAAGACATTTGGTAAAGAATTTTGCAAGTATGTCTTCTACATATTCTCCAGCTTCTTTTAGGATATCTAATGTAATACCATCATCGCCAGGGGATCTTCCTTTCTTCATACTTTTTATTGCAAATGAAACTTCTTCTTTTAAGATTTTAGGAGCTGTTCCTTCGACTATTTCAGTGTCTTCGTTTAATCCACTGTTACTTTCATATAGTTTTTTGTAGAATTCTTCAACTCTTCTAAGTATTTCTTCCCTATTTCTTGTTACGGTGCCATCCTCTCCTTTTAATGCAATGATGTGTTTCTTCCCAACAGATAAACTTCCTTTAACAACCCTAAGGCTCTTGTTATTTTCAATGGCCTTCCTTACTAACTCACAGTTGAATTTTCTTATGTCTTCTTTCATGCTTTTGCGCAGAGTTTTACAAAGTTCTATGTACTCAATCCTGGAACTGGTATTTCGATTGTCCACCTTCATATCTCTTCGCCTTTTCATGAGCTGTTTCGTCTTCTCAGATAATTTGCTATTGTGCTTTTTACAGGTTACACCACCAATTTCCCCAGCAGTTTCAACTATTGTCTTAACAATGTTTT
>QLNU02014176.1:112142789-112153389 GCA_006491805.2 Dysdera silvatica
TTACCTGCTATTTATAAAATCTTCACAAAAGTTCTAACACATCGCCTGCAGAAAAAATTAGATGCAGCTCAACCAAGAGAACAAGCTGGATTTCGAAGTGGATTCAGTACAGTGGACCATATTCAAGTATTAAGAGAATTAATTGAAAGAACACATGAATATGAACTTCCATTGTGTGTTGCATTTATTGACTATGAGAAGGCCTTTGACTCTATAAAAACATCAGCAGTCATCAACTCTTTAAGATCAACAGACATTGAGGATGTGTACATTGACATGGTGAAACGTGTGTATAAAAATGCAAGTGCAAAATTTCGGTTACATAAAGATACCAAAACTATCAAACTTGGCAAAGGGGTGAGGCAGGGAGATACCATTTCTCCAAAACTTTTTACTTCTGCTTTACAGATGATTTTTCAGCTGATAAATTGGAATAACAAGGGAATAAAAATAAATGGTGAATATTTAAATCATCTGCGGTTTGCTGATGACATTGTTATTTTTTCAACGGACCCATTAGAACTCCAAGACATGGTACAAGAGCTCTCAACTAGAAGTGAAGAAGTTGGACTCAAGATGAACCTACAAAAAACTAAGATCATGTTCAATAATTTCGTAGAGGAAACAAAAATACAAGTTGACAACATTGAGCTAGAAATTGCTGATTCATATATTTACCTTGGCCAGCTGATTTCAATGGATGGCAACATTATGAAAGAACTCAACAGACGTATTAAACTTGGCTGGAGTGCATTTGGAAGAAACAGTTTTATCCTGAAGGGGAAATTGCCTTTATGTCTAAAAAGAAAGGTCTTCAACCAGTGTGTATTGCCAGTCCTCTCTTATGGATCAGAGACATGGAGTCTAACAGTTGGAGCAATACGAAAGTTACAGACAACGCAAAGGAGCATGGAGAGGTGCATGCTTGGAATAACTAGGAGAGATCGAAAAAGGAACACTTGGGTGAGAGAGCAAACTAGAGTAGAGGACATCATTGTTAAAGTAAAAGGGCTGAAATGGCGATGGGCTGGGCATATTGCAAGAAGAACTGATCAACGATGGACAACAGAAATTCTGAACTGGATTCCAAGAGACCACCGAAGACCTAGAAAACGTCCTCAAACTAGATGGGTGGATGAAATAAGAAAACAGGTTGGGGTGACGTGGAAGCGAATTGCTCAGGATAGACTTGTGTGGAAAGCATTTGGAGAGACCTTCATCCAGCAGTGGATAGATAATGGTTGAATATGATGATGATATATATATATATATATATATATTTTCCCTGTTGCTGTTGGTAACACTGCGAGAAAAAGCAAGTGTGATCATATCAACAACGTGTGTTTTCGACTCTCTTAAGAGACCATCATTATTATTTTCTTCCTTGCTGTCCTTTATTTACCAGGTAAGATACGATTTCGTTTTGTTAGCATGTAATTATTCTGTGAAGAAATCTTAAATTTTTGTAAATAAAGGACTAATGCTAGCTTTCTAAGTAAATGCTATTACAGGGTTGTTTCCTCCCGAACATCGTGTCTATGTTAGAATTTAACAGTGCTCAATGGTGCTGCTGTCTATAAGTGATTTAAAGAAGGAATGCATCGGCGGCTAAGAGCATATACAGACTAGATGTGCCTTTGGATGATGATTGCACAGTTGCAGTTGCATCTGAAGAGGTAGATGTCAATATCCAGTCAATCGTGCCGCTTCTTCAGCACGAACAACGGGAGCTGAAAGGAAAAGGACATCTAAAAAATTCGAGACCACGACTACGTCTCCACTCGAAAATTTTTCAGACAAAAAAGGAAAGGAAACGCTAGAATTAAAAAAATCCAATCGAGCTCTTAGGAAAAATAGAAATAGGGAAAAAATTAAAAAGGAAAAGGAGAAACCCTGAAGGCGAAGATAAAAAATTTTCTGAATTCTGTCGAAAATCCAGTTGCCTCAACAAGTTCGGCAAAAAAATGAGGTGAAAACATGTCCAGCCTGCGAAAAGTCATATGATGAAGATTGGATCCAGTATGCAATGTGTAAGGAGTGGAGACATGAGGAATGTCCCAGTTACGAAGACACTGGAGTATTTGTATGTGAGAACTGCTAAACTCTCAGGGTGCGTACTCTAACCCGCCACGTCGGATAAGAGTACGCATTTGGCATTTTTTCTTACATTTCCTAATACACCTTTTTCACGAAATTACGTTTTTCATTTTCTATACCCTTCTTTCTAAGTTAATAAATTATCATTCAGAAAACTTTTGAGGCTCTATCCTTCCAACTATCATTTTTATAATGAAAAATCCACTAGGTGCGTACTTTAACCATCCTTTCCCTTATAGTTAATCAGATTTACTAATATACTAATAGTTAAGTTTTAAGAACTTCAAGAATGATTGCAGACAATGATTGCCCCTTTTACAACGCTTTTATGTCACAAATCTCAATGCATTCAATGCTTTCAGATGTAATTCAAATGTCGCATTAAACAACGTACAGGTCTTCTTCAAATGACCGATTAAATGCAACACTAAAGCTGAAAAATTTAATTTTCAGCTTCCATGATGGCCATCATTTTTTTTAAAGCTTTGTGTTTTACCAAAATATACTTTTTACTATCTGCATGCAAGGATATCAAAGTCAGGAGGAGAATAAAGGTGCACAACTAAACTACAACATTTCAAAACAATAATGGCAGCTTTCTTTTTGCCACCGACTAAACAATGGGAAACTTGCGAAACAGCCTTCATTATGTCCGTCGGAAGAGATGGTCTTATTGTTCACCCAATCTAGGATTTTCCCATTTTACTTCGCTCGGAGATGCAAGTAAGTTCCGCTTTTTTGCTGACCTTGTTGCTGTCTTTGAGAAGATGGCACTTAAGAAGGATATCCAGAAAACCACTGCTCCAAATCTCGATAAGCTAAATATGCAAGAAAACAAAGCATTAAAGAATATTTTTGACAGACGAATATTTGTTTTTGGTAGGGATTTCCCACAAGAGCGTATATCAGTTCTATATACTTTGATATAACATATATGTAATCAATATAATATTTGGTTATTGCAGCAGAACGACAATTATTGTCGGAAGTTTAGATAATTGGAACCATTATGCCAATAAGAGAAACATAATGCCATTGTGACAAACATGATATCGATATTGAATATAATTATAATCGATCGAATTATATAGGCTATGTGTAACTATAGGAAAATATAAAAAAATGCATTGCTTTACATGATACAGATTGCAACATTTACTTCTATGAATTTCTTGGTATCAGACCCATGTCCAGTCCCATTTATTTATGACAATCGAAGTTTTGCTGCCTGTCTGTCGCCAACATAGAGGCATATTTGTTAATATATACATATATAAGTGCAGGGTCGGAATATAGCAATGGCAAAAAAAGAAAAGATAAATATCTAGCTTCTTTGAGGGGCTTGGTGCGGGGAAGAGAGAACACCATTCGAACGTAACTGAAGAAACAATACTTTTAGAGTTCTGACGAGTAAAAAATTATTTACGAATGTATTGTTGTCAGTCAAAATTAAGTCGACTGGACATATTATGCTTAAAAAAAGATGCTTAAGACGTAATGTTAATTGTGAGGAAATAATTGATAGTTTTGTTGAAAGAAGGGTAAGGAAAAAGGACTTTTAATATAGATTTTATAATTTTCATATTATAAATCATATCAATCGATTTTCAATCGGCGTATCTCAAGAGGGTCATAGGCAGAGGCGTGATTTGGGGGTTTAAACAGGGGAGGGGGCAAGAAATTCACAAAATTTTATAAAATTTATCGACCTGTCAGTTTTTCTTAGTAAAAAGAAAAGTTGATTTAAGACAAATTTTTTATTAAACATAATACTAATATCGTTATCAAACATTGCTCTCAAGTAATAAATTAAAATAAAACGTCAATTTTATTTGATTCAGGGCTCTGGCCATGCTGGCGTTGGAGGGGACAGAGCCCCCCCTGAAAAACATTTTTTTTTAAAAATAAAGTATTGTGCAAAATTTTATTTTACGTGTTTTGTATAAAATTGTACACGACAATGGAAATTTGCTTTGACGTTAAGAATGTCTTCAAAATAGATTTTTATATTATATATAGTAGATCTATAGTAGATCTTGTGTACACCGTTGTGTTTTTTTTACAGAGGTTTGGGTCTTCAGCTGCTTCATAGTAAGGATAGGGAAAATTATAAATTATAATATTCCTCAGTTTCTCAATTTTCCTAAGTTCTAAATGCAAAATTTATGTTAAGAAATTTATTCATTAGTACTAAATATATTAGTCTGTTTAGGCAGGTAGTAATATTAAATACATCAATAAAATATGTCGCAGAACCTTAAGGAATTTTAAGCTCCCTTTATTTTTGTGGTCCCCGTAAATTTCAGGCTCCCCCCCCCCTGTAGAAAGCGTCTAGCTACGGTCTTGCAGAGTACCCTTATTTTAAAAAATAAAAAAAGTAAATATAGCTAACACTAGGATTCGAACCCAGGATATTTTGGTTGCTAAGTGGAAGACATGCGCAGTGGACAGTTCATTTTGATTGGTTTGTATTAGGCTCGGCGATGAGGGTTCTCATATTGCCCTGCGGACGGCTTTTGGGGGAAGGCTCAAGGTGGTCGGTTTGTAGATAGAATAAAGATGAAAAGAAATTACTTAAATTCACCTGAAATAATATAAACGGGGGCAAGAAAAAGCATAGAAACTGGTATCGAAGTGCTTTTACTTAAAAAAAAAAAATATAAATAGAGCATACACTAGGATTTGAACTCGAGATCTGTCGATTACCAGGCGTAAGACATGCGAAGGTTTTGATATGGTCTTGTGTTAGGATCAGCGATGAGGTCTTACAGTCCCGGCGCATGGTCTTGGGAAATTGAGGTGTCCGCTTAGAAGGCAGAATAACGATAAAAAAGTTACTTAAAATTGCCTGAAACAATGGTAGGAAAAATTTTGAAAATCCACAGACAAACTGCATTAAAATATCCTTACTTTAAACCGATTTGGGGTAATCATGGTCAAATAAGGCTTTTCGGATAACTAAATCATTTACATGGAATTTATTCATCATCTCATTTATAATTATATGTAAAACAACAAAACAAATGTTGACTCGATAGCGATCTTTAGGAGAGCTAAATTCTTGCTGATGCTCTCCTTTTCCGAACTTTTTTGGAACTTTCTTTTTCTTTTCTGGGAATCTACGGAGATTTCAATATTATTTACAGGGAGAGTTCCTCATAATCGTTTCATATTTCGTCAAAATTTTCTGTCGAACTTAAACCAATTCATACGGTTTTAGTTTCATGTACCAGTCTAGGAATCTATATTTGATGACTGCGGATATTTCGATGAAATATTGACATTCGTCAACATTTTCTTTAAAATATCGAGAGAAAAAGTCAATTCGAAGCCTTTTATTGAATTTGGTAATCCATTTGCTTCGGGTCTAGATTAAGGACAATGTTTTTTTCGATTTCTGCTTCAGCGTATTCATAACTGAGTTTAGATTTTCGGTAATCGGGCGAAGTACCTCAACTAGGCAGCTCCATTATATCAGATAGAAACTTTACAGTTTTAAGATAATTTTTTGTTTCGTGAAAAGACGATAGCTGAGAGAAAAAAAAGATAAAATACTGGGGGAGGGGGGGGCAAAGGTATAACTTTTTCCTTGCTCTGAAATACTGGAGGGGCATATGCCCCCCTTGCTCCCATCAAATTATACCTATGTCCACAGGTGTTTCGCCAGAATTTTTAAAATTTACAATACCTAAATATTTAGTGGCAGGTACTTCCATCGTTTCTCTAAGATTTTCTTTATTTACTAAGACCCGGATGTTGACAACCAAAAATTCTTAAAAATGTCTTTAAAAAATGAAAAATACCTTTCAGACATCGAAAAATTACCCTTAAAATTCAAAGGAAAATTTCCTCTAAAACATTATATCTATTTTTTTTTCAAAATAATAAATTAAATAACTTTAAACTTGGAAAACTCATAAAAATTTTGTCTTTTATTTTTAAAACGTTCTATGTAATCTCAGAAGAAAAGAAAAATCTCTAAATACCTGTTATAAATGAACTTTAATAACTTGTGAGTATATCATAATTGCACGGGATAATTAAATTTTTCCACGTTGTCAAAGATGAAGGATTGCTGTTGTCTGCTTTTTAAAAACTACATGCTGTCAGGTTTTTAAAAAGCCATTTTACGAGCAAGACAGTTTGGGGATTACTGCTTATTATTAATATTTTGTTCACCAGTCAAAATTATACCTATTTATTTGTTTATTTTCTTTTTAATCACATCAGCAAAAATATATTTTTTGCTGCGTAACAGGATTTTAGTAATTACTTTTGGACTGTTGTGAGACGAAAGCGGTTGGAAAATTCCAGTTATAAATGAAAATCTTATGGTGTATTTTTTAATTTTTGGAAGTACACACACTTCGTTTTAAGTAAATTAAATTTTACAAAAGATTGATATAATGGAAGAGTTTATATTTTTCCTCATTTCTTCAAAGTAGTTAAAAAAATCAAAATAATTAAAAGAAATAATTATAAACAGGCTCGTTCTACGCTGGAAGCGGCCTGGAAAAAATTATCCAGAAGGCCCACAAATCCTTAATTCTTCCCTGTATATACGTATGTTCATGTTACGCACTGATTATGATTATTATTAATTGCTCCCGCATTACTATTAACAGGAAGCATCTTGAATTCTATTTATAAAATGTGTAATGTGGTTTCCAGTTTCTGCTCTCTTATGATGTCATTCATATTATTTGAAAGGGCTTAATGAAATAGGTTAATTGCCTTAGTGCTTTCAATGATTTCTTTGTTCTTCGGCAATTAAATTAAGTGTTAAAGCAGAAAAAATGATTTATTCATGTTAGTTCTCGAAACGTAAGACGTGACAAGCGGAACTAGGAAACGTCATTAACTAATTGTTGGAACATCGTTAAAATGCAGAATTATATATTACAGAACGAAAAAACCTTTCCTGATATTTGTCAGTTTGCATAAATTTTATTGGTTTTGATAAGAATGCTATAATACCATTAATGTATGATTGTGTAACTTTCTCTTATAAATGTATTGTCATTACATCATTGCATGGACGCCCCAAGGGGGCGCAAGGGGTGACTTGAACCCCCTTGGCCTATCCTGGATGCACATCTGCCCTGCCTATAATTCTTGGGGTGCCTATGCCTCATTCTTGTCTGTGCGCGGCGTAGTATTCTAAACGACAACATCTGTGACAGCCGCGGGGCGCCTCTTGACAACACCCTCTCTCCCCTTGACTCATGCCCTGCTTTGGGGACTGCAAGAGCGATTGTGTCTTCAAAAATTGTTTTCATTTCTTCAGCACCTCTATGCTGACAGCCCATTGGGTCCTGCCCCTTCCTAGAGATTTATACTATTACTTACCACCAGGGTTGTCCCCAAGGGGTATGGGCTGTATGCGCCGCGTACTCTCACGAAATTTCTCAAAATATCGAGTACGCACCGAGAATTCTCAAGGTTTTAAGAAAGTTTTCGTATTTTCTGCTTTTTAGGCAACTTTCAGCAAAGTTCAAACTTTTTTTGTTTCTATTTTTGCTAGTCATTTACAAACTTGAATGTAAACAAATGAGGAAAACTCCTGTGAATCCCCCAGGCCTCAAAATAATATCCTGCGTATGACCAGAAGAGGAATGAAAAACTGATGAAAGTGGCAACCGCCACTTTAGGCTTGGATAGACGATAGACGACCAGTCAAATGACAGTCAGCTCGGCGCGGTGACGTCACCAAGTCCAGTAACCCCGCAATTTCAATACTCTTTAATTAAGACAGCACTGCATACTCTCAACAATTTTCTTCAGAACAGCCCTGCTTAACGCAAATCCCATTCTTCCGTTTCTACATCAAAGCAGCCTCCATTCATTCCGCACTTCTATTTGAACTTCGCCCAAGCCTTCTCTGGGAATACAGGGCAACTATAGTGACCACAGGCTGCTTATCTTCCTGCTGCTTAATTAACCACAATCCATAAGCGTTTTTATGTGCTGTGTGAGGACAGTAATGATCCTGCTTCGCCTACAGTTTTCGGTGGAATACAAACCTCCGTCGCCAAGAGTATCAAACCCTGCACTATGGTGGGTTGAGAAACGTCACGCATTTCACAATACCATTCGGATTAGTGGTATGAATTCGGATTAGTGGTATGGTAGATTAATGCTCTACGACTATGCCACCGCAGGACAGTGGTCATCCCTCTGAAAAATCCAACATATTTTAAGGCCTGGAGAATCAACACCTGGACTAGAGCAGGGACGGGTTAATCGGCAACCCTTCTTGTTTTGGACGCCGTTAGGAGTCAAATTTTCTATTCTTGGGTGTTGGAAAAGGCGAGCGCCCCCTGTGGCACTTCAACTGCATCCGCATTTAAGTATAATTGATGTATAGGGCCATTTGGCAATGTATATTAATTTATTTTATTCAAAATTACACTTTCAAATCGTAGTATTATCGGCAGTAAATCTTATAACTTATATAAGTAAGCACTTGTTGCAAATAAATAAGGAAACATAATAAATAAAATAATATATTTGTTTGTTTGGCTTTTTTATGGCGCAAGAGCATCTGGGCTATACTGCGCCAAGATAAAATAATAAATTGAAGGAAAAAAAAAGAAGAACTTTTAGTTCAAATATTAAGCAATAAATTTAATTGGAATACTCAGATAAACAAAATTAGTAAAAATTAATTAAAGGAATTGCGATAATAAAAAATTTCAAAATAATATGGCAAAAAAAAGTAAAAATTGAGTTGTGTTATCATTTCAAGGGAGGATTAAAGCTTTCTAACTCCCAGCAGTGCAAAAAGAACGCTTACTCAGAGATCTCATAAAAGATCGCACTGCTCACTGTAGTCCGGGGTTTGGTTCCCCAGGCCTTAAGAGGTTCGGATTCCTCGGAAAACTGTAGGTCCCGGCGCAGCATGACCACTGTAGTCTTTGAGCCGTAAAACCAAAAAACAAACAAACAAACATAAAGCTTTCTAAGGCTCTTTTTTTAAGACTTTCTAAGACTCACACAATTTTTTTCCCGGTACCCTAGCGCCATAGGTTAAAATCGTGTAATTATTTCTTTTTTGAGGAAATAAGAAAAAAAAAAAATCACAATTTTTTTTATAGAAACTCTTTATTGAATTGCGATTTATTTAAAACAAAATACGCCACGTATTTTCAAAAATATTAAAGAAAAAAAAAAGCCACGATAATAGGGAACTTCTATATATAATATGCAAACTACTAAACGTTGTTAAAAATCTCACTTCCCCATTTCCCCTACAGTAAAATTATCAAATATTTCCTCATGTTATTAATGTTATCTTAATCAATTTCTTTCTATTGATCTATATAACTTAATTTTGACCGTTTTAAGGAATTCCGTGAATAATTTTTTACTCGTCGTAATGTTTGTTTGTTTATGGGTTTACTGCGCAAGGACTACAATGGTCATGCTGCGCCGGGACCTACTGTTTTCCGAGGAATCTGAACCTCTTATGGTCTAGGGAACCAAACCCTGGACCACAGTGAGCAGTGCGATCTTTATGAGATCTCTGAGTAAGCATTCTTTACACTGTTGGGAGTCGAACCCGAGTCAACGGCGCTTTAGGTGGACGCTTTACCATATTGCGCTACCCCAGGGCCTCGTCGCCCTAATATTGAAAAGGATTTTTCTGTAATTTCATTTGAGGTAGCGTTCGTACTTCAGCGTGCAGGGCCCATCAAAAAAATAAAAACGGGTCCCAAACAGTTTGTTTTTGCCTATGTAAAAATGCGGCCCTGAAGTTCTTGATATACAGTCAAACTCCGTTATAGCGAACCCTGTTTATAACGAACGATTTTTTTGGTCCCGTCCGATCATCCATTACTGTTCTCGGAGTGGATATAACGAACCCCTGATATAGCGAACCAAAAATTCAGTCCCTTGAGGTTCGCTATAGCGGAATTCGATTGCATATAGTCTTATGTTATATTGCAATACAGTGAAATCTGCCTATAACGATATTTTACTCAGGTCCCAGCAGATATAGAGTGCACCGTGCTGAGCCTTGTCTCTAACGATAGACTTTATTCTTCTCTTTAAATATTTTTTAGAGACAAACGTTATATATTAAATTTATCGTTGTATGCAATGACAAATATTATATCGTCAACAAGTATTATATATTATATTAATCGTTATATGGAATGACATATATTATATCGTCGACAAATATACATATATTTATCGTTATATGCAGTGTCGTTGTTGATAGATTTCACCGCATTTAGGAAATGAATGGAGGTCACAAGCTAGTAATACACGACTTGTATTAACTGGTGATCCATTTCAAACAAATATTGAGAAAAATTGTTATATACTAATTGTGCCCAACCTTTGTCGATTTCAATTTGCGTTTTCATATGGCGTAAGGACAAAGGTCAATCTACGCCAGGACCTACAGGTTTTCGAAGCGTCTGAACCTCGATTGCAGTGGCGTTCATATGGCGTAAGGGCAAAGATCATGCTACGCTGGGACCAACAGTTTTTC
>QLNU02014176.1:112153489-112168746 GCA_006491805.2 Dysdera silvatica
CGGACCACTTGGGATTCTTTACGGACCACCAGTTGGGAACCACTGAGATAGACAAACATATTGCTACTACGCCACCGTACGACAATAAGCCTACATTTTCCTGAGAAAACTGAATTGCTTAGGGTCTAACACACCGGTCCCCAATCTGGGGTACGCGGTAGACGGGTTCGGGGTGCGTGAAAATAATATTGGCATCCGCTGAAAACACTAAAAAATAAGAGGTTGAAATGAACACACAAATATTTTTTGCGTGGAGGGATGGGTGTGGGACTATGAGAGAAGAAGGTATTCATGGGTAAAAAAAGTCTAATCAAGGAGTATGGAAGAGAAAGAAGTTTGAAACCGGTGGTCTGGGAAACCAAACACCGGACTACAATGAACATTTAGCCGATAACAGTCCTTTTCCTTTGGCCATGATTGTGAGTCCAACTTGGGTCAATGGAAAGCTAATCGAACGCATTATCACCATGCCCTTGCTAACCCTACTTTCCTATTGATTATGATTAATGTTTCTATAAATACCCTTGTTGTTTCTACTAATTATTTCTCTTGTTTATACATACTGTTGTTTGTACACAATGGGGTAAAGTGGTATAAATATAATGAATGGGTGATATTAATAACGTAGAAATATACATATATTGCGCATGAAATATTGTGTATTGGAACATGTACATATTGTATATGGAAGTATATGCACGAGTATTATGTATTGTTTGAAGCAAATAAAAGTAATACAAAAAATAAGAAGATTAAGGCATCCCGTGACTGGTTCTGTTGGAGATGTTGTTATGGGTTTTTATTGATTAAATTTATTTCAATTATAATAAATAAATAAATAAATAAATAAATAAATAAATAAATAAATAAATAAATAGTGAAGCGAAACTGACAACAAAAGTGATTAATCGCGATCATTTCTTGCAGAACCTGCACTCTTATTCGAAACGGAAGAACTTTGGGAAAAAGTGCTGCGGCTGATTTGAAATTGCTGATTTAGTGGGAATCTGTTTAAGAAGAAGAAGATGGTTTGAAGTCTATACTTCAGGGTTGGATGGGCTGACCCGAAACAAACGAGGGCTCTTGCGTAATGTGACAGATTGGAAAGGCGTGAAAGAAGGAAAAACAAATTGGAAGGAAGCCCTAGAGACAACACTGAGAAAGAAAGCACGAAACACAATAAGTTGCGAAAAGACTCGCCAAAAGTGTTTCTCTTTTAATGGTCCATTCGGGTAAAGAAGCGACCCACTTTTGGGCCAAAGTTCTGCCGCTACAGAATGCTAACGGCATAGTTCACGCAAAGTAACATCCTTTCATTTCAGCGATCCCTTGCGTTGGCTGGAAAGCAAACAAGCACGAGAGCCATCTATTTGCTTCTAGGGTCTTGCAATGATTGCATGGGAAGTGGCTTAAAATTCGTTCATGAAATCCGTTATTATTATTAGTAGTAGTTTAATATTAGGGGTGGATATTCGGAGGAATGTGGGCCCGTGGTGGTTTAGCGTTAACGCGTTCGCCTACCTTTTCGGTTATCCGGATTGGCTCCCTAAATATGGATATGGCAAAAAAAAAGTAATGTTAACCAACTAATTTCTTACTATAGTTCGGAGGCTGATTTCTTAACCACCGAGCCCTGGTATCAATTATACCAGGCGGGTAAAAATTCTCCTGGAATTTGTGATTTTAGTTTGATTATCTTTTTTCATAAATATGCCATCGTCATAGGAGCCCATATGAGTACTTCTGGGGTGGGGGGGGGGCTGAGAAAAATTATTACCTTCTTCTCAAGGCTGTCAAACATTTTAGTGAATGTACAAGATACTAAAATGCTGCAACAATAATTGATACTGCTTGATAATTAATAATAAGTTAAAAAGTACCTTATTTTAAAATGTGCTTTAAAACCTTTGAAAGTAAACAGATAGCAGAATCGGACAAGTCAAATTTTGAACGGTTAGGGGTGGGGGGCTCAAGTCCCACTATGCCCCCCATATGGGCGCCCATGGCCATCGTGTAAGTATCCTGAGGAGAATAATAGTCGCCAATGAATCCGTGAGCTCATACGCAGAACGCCTAAATAACATAATATATGCAGCAACTGCCAGTGTTCAAGCTGTGTATTCTTAAATATGGGAGTATTCATGAATGAGCGAAAATTTTCAGATATTGAAAAATCTTATAGCATTCGGGAAAGAGTGTGTGGCTCATCAGGCCTGTAGTTAGTATGAAGGGGCAACTGGAGCAAGGTAAAGTGCTTTGTTTGTTTGTTTTGTGGTTTTACGGCTCAAAGACTACAGTGGTCATGCTGCGCCGGGACCTACTGTTTTCCGAGGAATCCGAACCTCTTAAGGCCTAGGGAACCAAACCCCGGACTACAGTGAGCAGTGCGATCTTTATGAGATCTCTGAGTAAGCGTTCTTTTTGCACTGCTGGGAGTCGAACCCGGATTAGCCGCGCAATAGGAGAACAAGGTAAAGTGCATATGGGGCACAGCGGGATTGTACTATACATATAACTAGCTCAACGGGGCAACTTGTCTGGGCCCCTGCTGGCCCCGTCTTGGCTACAGGCCTGCCACTTATTATGACCGGTTATAAACAGTGCCTGCCACTTATTATGACCCGTTATAAACAGTGTCTGCAAGGCGATTACAACAACGTGCGTACACCCTCTGTTCTTAAAACCGAACGGAGTAACAGCTGCATTGCAGGTACCAATGACCAATCAGCAAAGTGTACATTAATAAGAGGAGTGTGCCGATACTCTTTATGAGTATGTTATAATTATTTATTTATGCATACTTAATATAGTTTAATGTATGAGCTTAAAAATAATGGAATAGTATTTGTGAGTAAATTTGTTGCGACCGGGCCCCTCATTTTATAAGAAGAGGATTTACCACGCTGCAGCCTCAAAAGTTTTAGAAACACTATTTTAGGGCTCAAGGGACCTTGGAAAATTGCAGATCCAAACGCAGCATGGACTTGGTTGTCCTTGCGCCGTAAAAAAACACAAACAAATAAACAGAGGCCTATTCTAATTGAGTTGTTGAGAGTGGTAATTACTGCAAATGATGTTGCTTAGGACAAACAAGAAAATATTGTCATGGAGGTATGAGATGTAAATTCACAATTGATTATCTTATGTTAACAATGGCACGTTGCAAATGTATAATACAGAAAGATTAGGCATACATATGCATGAAGGGTCGATCGAAATGGTTAAGGTATTTAATGTACACTTTGACAGGATGTGCATACACCCTTGTCGCATTATATCATTATCATAGGATCATAGGGTATCGCTCTGGGCTATTAATTAGGCCCTAGTCGTATCAGGACCTTATAGTTGTCCACACAGGCCGAGATCCAGTGCATAATCTCGTAAACAGACGCCAATGATACAATCTTCGTCACAGTCGAGTTGTTTAATTCCTTTACTGGCGTGTGACAGTGTTGCGAAAAAAGCCGACGAACTGGCAACATTCAATACCCAGTATTGTGTCCGCAAAGACTGTTGCCGTCTGTCTGACAATGCCCGTCCGTGATGAAATGTCTACAATGTAAACTTGCCCAACGTCTGTTGACCGCAGCTCATTGTTTGGGCAGACGATAAGATTGCGCGCAAAATGCGGAAATAATCGATTTCTCATTCGATAAATCGATGGGTGAAGTTAGGATGAATTGCCATCTGCTACGATCTTCGCTGTTGTTCAAACCTGTTGAGCAATTGAGGAAGTGACGATGGCCTATCAGGGGCGTAAACGTCTCGATGGTTACTTTTAGCAAAGGCTCCCATTTGTAACGACTGGCCTATGGATCGGTGGTGAGCTTTGATGGAATTGTTTCAGTTCGATATTCATGCAGGAATCTATTCAATTGTCAAGCTAATTACGGAACAGAAAGAACGAATTTTACAATAGTGGCCGTATCTATGATGATTCTCTTCTTCGATTCGCCCGTAACAATTTGTTTGCAAGGATATAGATTTGTTTGATGGATATAGATTTCTTTCTTGTTTTTTCTAGACTATAGTTTTCCTTTAATGTATGTGTATGAGCGTTTGAGGTGCGGTAATAGGAGTGCATATAGTTTTAAATTGTTACAGAACTCAATTTCCGGTTGACTGAGCGGTTACAATTACGTCGGTCTGATCAATGGCTATTTCCGTTTAACGATGGTATTTTGAAGCAGTGTAGGAAAGTGGGGCTCACGTTCCCCCATTGGATATTAAAACATTTTATTTTTTTGTAAGGCAGCATTACATAATCCTCTTTAAAGCCGCTTAATGCTTGTAATGATGATGATGTAGAGTATTTAAATGGATAACAATTAAAGATAAAATCCACAAAAAGGGATGGACAGACAAAAAATTGATTAAAGAAATTAAAAAAGAAAGAGCATGTATTGTAGATATGTTCGTACAAGAAAAACTATTTGCATGAGTAGATTCAGAGAAATGAGACACAAAATAAACAAATTAAACTTAAAAAGAAAACAGGACTATTATAATAATTGCTTCAAAGATAAAAACGCTAGAAATAAATGGAGGGTGGTGAATAAAATAATTGGTAAATCTAAAACAAAGGATAAAAATCTAGAGAGATTACGTGAAAATGATGAAACAATAATTGAAGAATAACAAATGGCTAACAAATTAAACGAGTATAGTAGATACTGAATTAAATCGAAACGAATATAACGAAGTGGACTATAATTTGTACTTAAGAATGATTATGATAACACAATGTTTGTTAAAGACATACATGAATTCGAACTATTAAAAATCATGCAAACATAAAATGTTAAAAAGGGAACGGGTATAGATGAAATAAGACCAAAATTGGTAAAGGAAAATGCTGAGATTTTTCTCGAGCCATTGTTCATAATTTATGAAATCATTGAGTTGGAAATGATTCCGGAAGAGTTAAAAATAGCAAAGATAATCCCAATATTTAAAAAAGGTAAAAAGGATTTAAAATCAAATTATCGACTAATTTCAATCTTGTCAGTATTTGCCAAAATCTTCGAACGACTAATATATAACAGACTAGCCGAATTTATCAAAAGATTTAATATTTTGGATAATTGTCAACATGGTTTCATGAAAGGCAAATCAACAGAAATCGCATTGTTAAATGTGGCAACGGAAATACAAAGATCTTTAGACACCAGTTATATAGGCATGGAAATATTTTTCGACTTAAATAAAGCGTTTGGCGTAGTTAATAGAAAACTGCTGCTAAAAAAATTAAATCAGTACGGTTTTAAAGAAAAGATAAATAATATATTAAAACACTACCTTCAGGGAAGACAACAATTTGTCCTTGTAAATAACATAAAATCTGATTCATTGGAAAGCAAACATGGAGTTCCCCAGCAATCAATCCTTGCTCCCCTATTGTTTTTACTGTATGTAAATGATATTATGCATGTATCAGACAAAGGTACATTAACATTATGTGCAGACAACACTAGTGTATTTATAAGGAAATGTTATTGAAGAATTGATAAAAACTGGACAGGAAGAAATTGGAAAATATGAACTTTGGTTTAGAAGTAATCACATGAAAATAAATGACACTAAAATAAAAATATTAATTTTTAAAACGAGGAACAAAAAAATTGGTAAATTGAGGGATTTAGATAGAATTTATATTAATGGAAAAGAAGTTGAAATTGTCAAAGAAATTGATTCCTTAGGAGTAACATTAACGAACGATTTAAACTGCAATAAACAAATTGAAAAAAAAAAAAAAAATCAGTTCGGGAACAAGAATTATAAAGAAATTGTCACGTGCAGTTCTTAAGAACGTGTTACTGTGTCCATATTATGCTTTTCTATATAGTCACCTGATTTATTGCAATTGTATATAGGAAAATTTGAATAAGAACAACATGAAGGTAATTAAATCCGTACAGAATAAATTTTTAAAAACCATCGAACGAAACACCAGCTTAAGTTACATTACATTATTTGTAAAATATGGTATATTACCAATTGATAAAATCAATGAATATTGTACGCTAGAACTAATGTAGGAAAGGATAATAGAAGGAAAACATTTTGGATAATATTGATATCCAGTATCACGAAAACAACAGAAATTTAAGAAGAAGCAACCAAATTAAGCTACGAGAGATTAGAACGGAAATGTACAGAAAGGAATTGAATATATGGGAATAAAGCTTTGGAATGAATTACCAAATAATCTTAAAAATATTAATAATATAAAATTGTTTAAAAAGAAATTAATTATATACTTATTAAACGGAGTTTGTGCGCCAGCGGATTAATAGGGTCCTCAACCGGTTAAATTTTATAATTTAAACTGGGGACCCATCACGGGGAAATGCAAATTGTATTGTCTGTTCTAAACTGTGTGAAATTTATTATACTTAAATTGAAATTCAAGACTGGATGCAATATGTAACCCTTGTGACAAATAAACATTATTATTATTATTATTGCAATGTAATTTTGTATATTTAACATAGGAATATGTGAGCTGTATCTCTGTAACCCCTCCCATTAAGTCTATAACCCCCTTATGAACTTTCTGCCTATGTCACTGCCGGCAACTACTTTATACAGTGATACACCTTTTGATTAACGGTTCTGTTTAATGAGATTTTCCTACATCCGTCGAAAGTTATTAATGGAAAATATTACCGTATGTAAAATACATTTTAACCTACTTGCTGAAGTGACATTTTTAGACGAATTATGTAAAAATATTCCACTCTATGTTGGTAAATATAATACCATGCAGTACTCGTACTAGGGTAATTGTGCGCCCGAGGGTACTTGGTCTAATATTGCGGGTACTGCATTGGTATAAGGGATAGTATAGGATAAACTGTTGGGTTGAATGAGATAATACTTTGTCAATAATGAAGTACGAAAGAGGTGCCAAAACATTTTTAGGTCTGCTGAATATTGATATTATTGACAAAACACAATTGTCAGTACAGTGAAAATCGTTTATAACGACCAACCGCATATAACGACGGAATTTTTACAAGAAGTTTGGTTTGCTATTCTACTCCATACTAAATATATCGGTTATAACGACATCGTATATAACGACGAAACCTGCTATAACGACGGCGATTTTGTAGTCTACGTAGATTCTAAGTAGGGAAATTCGTATCGGATATAACGACGCGACTTGACAGTCATAAAGCAGAACCACGTGGGATTGTTATTAAAATTTAGTTATGGAAAAGCGCTATTCTTATATAATCTTGTTTATTTACAAATGTCCAATAAATTTTCTGTGAGAGGAGTCATTCCCTGTGAGAAGAGTCATCAAATGAAAGAAACCTAATTTTTTGAAGTTGAAGTTATTGTAATTCGAGTTGTTGATGAATAATTCGTTGAAGTTGGTGTAATTCGTCCACCAGTCAATCAAAACCCTCTATTTCAGTATCGAAAGATAATAAATCTATCAGTTTTGAGATTTTTGATGACCCAACACTTTGGAATAACATCTCTGAAAAGTTTAGGCATCATTTCATAACTCATCTACGTAAAAAAAAAGTGAAGCTGTGTTACATTTGTTGGAAATAATCACTAGAGGTGTTAAAAGAATTCTGACAAAAAAAAAACCATTTCTGTCGTACCATAAAAAATGGGGAGAAAGTGAAAACAAAGTGTTTTATTTTATCGTCATTAAGTTTTTTAGCGCACTGCTATGTTTGCGACTTTTTCTTGACTTGCATTTATGTTCTTGAAACACCAGGATTTTGTAACTGGAACATGAATCTGAGCAGGAGACAATACTGGAACATGAATCTGAGCAGGAGACAATACTGGAACATGAATCTGAGCAGGAGACAATACTGGAACATGAATCTGAGCAGGAGAACCATCATGTTCGCAAGTGATCAATTTCAGATAGAAAAGCTGTGTGTGATCTGGTATCGTGAATGGACATTTCTGAGAGAATTGATTCCCAGGTAGTTCTCAAGTACCAAATAGACTGCAAGTTCTGGCACTCAGTACTAACAAGAATTGTAGTTGTTAAGTTCTCGGCAAAGCGAGGCTTGTAATCCTTCGGATTCAGTGAGACTGGGTTCATACAGCAATAGTAATTTCTTAGGATATCTAGAACTCATTTCTGAATTTGATCCAGTTTTAGCAAAAATTTCGGAACATTTTGGAAATTCAGGTAAAGGTCATGTACATTATTTACACTCATCTCTAACACATGAATTTATTTCATTTATGGCAAAGAAACTATTAAATGAAATTATAAATCAGCTACTGTTATCAACGTAGTTTTCAATTATAATTGATTCCACAATAAATATGTCATATCGATCAACTAGCATTTGTTATATGATATGTAGACTCAAGTTTAAGACCTGTAGAATGATTTTTGACATTTATTCCTATCCGACAAATCATGGCTCTGAACATTTAGCAAAAACGATTTCCTCTACTATTGAAAATTACAAATTAGATTTTATGAATATAAAAGGACCAAATTATGAGAAAGCATGATCAAGAAGCAGACTCCATTATTTCAAATGTAGATTTTGAAATTACAACGAAAAAAAGTTCCAAAAAGCAGGCTGCTTCATTATGGAGATACTCAAGTGTTGCTTTCTTCTCCAGATAATTTTAGAGTAATATGTCACTATCCTCTCTGTTATGTTTGATATCATAATTGTCATAGAGGAAAGTATTGCACACAATTTTCTTTTTTGAATTGTGATACAAATGAAGCTGCTTGTAAAGCACACACCTTTCGAAAATATTGTTTTGTTGATGTGGATGATGATTTTTCCGAGGAATATCATCAGTTTTATTTGTTAAAGGGAGCAAAGAAGATTTTACTAATACTTTACAAAATTCACATGAGCTAAATATACGGCTAATCTAATCTTTCTAAATATTGAAACATGTTTTAGATTATTTCTAACATTGGCCATTAGCAACTGTACCAGTGAATAAAGGTTTTTTTATTTTGAAAATGTTAAATTCTCTTTACGAACAACATTAAGCCAAGAAAAACTTTCTACATTGCCAATACTTTGTTTTGAAAATGATATAACCTCTGATTTAAATTATGATGATGTCATTCATGAATTTGCAGTTCAAAAGATGGGAAAGTAGGCAGGTTAAAGAGTATTTTATTAAGTTATACATTTTCTTACTTTTTTGCTTATTCTAAGTCCATTATTATAAATTATATGATATAAATATTTGTTATTTTATTCCATATAGATGTAACTATTTAAAATCAATACCTAAAAAGAAATCTAATTTTTCTAGTATTATTTATATATAGTTATCGATTTCAGTGATTCATTTATATAATAAGTGATCATTCGGAATAAATTCATAATACTAACAATAAAGGGATTTACAATGGATTCAAATCGTTATTTTTCATATATTGATAATTTATACATTAACCCCTCCTCCTGTGGTTGAAAAGGTATTCCATGTGAATAATAGTTTCTCATTAAGTGTGCTATAATGCAAAAAAATTTGAAAAACACTGATATATATATATATATCATCATCATCATCATCATATTCAACCATTATCTATCCACTGCTGGATGAAGGTCTCTCCAAATGCTTTCCACACAAGTCTATCCTGGGCCATTCGTTTCCACGTCACCCCAACCTCTTTTCTTATTTCATCCACCCATCTAGTTTGAGGACGTTTTCTAGGTCTTCGGTGGTCTCTTGGAATCCAGTTCAGAATTTCTGTTGTCCATCGTTGATCAGTTCTTCTTGCAATATGCCCAGCCCATCGCCATTTCAGTCCTTTTACTTTAACAATGATGTCCTCTACTCTAGTTTGCTCTCTCACCCAAGTGTTTCTTTTTCGATCTCTCCTAGTTATTCCAAGCATGCACCTCTCCATGCTCCTTTGCGTTGTCTGTAACTTTCGTATTGCTCCAACTGTTAGACTCCATGTCTCTGATCCATAAGAGAGGACTGGCAATACACACTGGTTGAAGACCTTTCTTTTTAGACACAAAGGCAATTTCCCCTTCAGGATAATTCATTCAGGATGTTCATTGTGTTTACTGAGTTATCTTTTCATTAATTCGTTATAATTATAATAATTGGAGTAATAATAAATTACAATGATTCGTATTTTATTTAATTAATTTTTATCCCCTATTTTCAATTTAACTTCATTATCTTCTTTTTATTTTTATCTACAGCGTTTAGACCAGTGAATAACTTTATTTTGCAATGTTAAACCCGTGTAAATCTTTTTATCGTTGTGTTATGTCAAAATATTTTTAAGGGCCGCTAAAATCTGCTTTGCCCAGGGCCGCTAAGCACGGCCCTAAGCTGTTGAAAGCCGAGACTACTCTGGATCTTTTAGTTTCATGCCCTTTGTGCAAAGCATATAATTGGGAAATTGGGGCCCAAATTTTTTTGTTTGCTTGGGGCCGAGATGACGATAATCGGGCTTTGTCATGAACAAAGAGTGTCGGGAGTAATTCATATCTCTACATAATCAACCCATGTTCCAGAATTTGTCAAAAATTTTTCTTAAAATATACGTACCTGGGAATTATAGTCAACTAGCGGAGTGTTAGATTTACTAAAAGACAGTGATACTTACGTGAATTTGTATCTAGAAACACTGGAAGGGGATTATGTGTTGATTGTGTATTGAGTAGCGACAACGAACGCCATTCAAACAAAAAAGAAATACATTCTATTGGCAAATAATTAAAACAACGTGAGATCCACAACATAGACTTCTTCTTAATCCATTGTTTATCATTTCTTATAGAACATAGACTCTAGCCTTGTAAGAAACAGTGTTCTTCTTAGTTACCAATTTTCTCCGTGTATTTGTAGATATAAATTTTAATAATTTCTTTTGTTCAAAATGAAAATATCATTTAAAGGTCTTTGATTATTTATTTCTAAAAAAATGATCGAATAACGAAGTGTACACTTTTAAAGATCCACTGTTCAAGGCCTTGGTGATAATTTACCAAAAGTGAGCTCTAAGAGAGTCCCTTGAACAAATTCTACTTGAAGTGATTCACTTCAACAGATTCTACTTGAAGTAATTCACTTCAACAGATTCTACTTGAAGTAATCCACTTGAACAGATTCTACTCGAAGTGATTCATTTGAACAGATTCTACTTGAAGTAATTGACTTGAACAGATTCTACTTGAAGTAATTCACTCGAATAGATCCTACTTGGAGTGATTCACTCGAATAGATCCTACTTGGAGTGATTCATTTGAAGATATTTATTTTAAGTAATTGATTGCAGTTATTCAAGGGAAACTGATTTTGATTGGTTAGCAAAACAGACGTAGTTACAAAACCAGCTGAAATAAGGAATATTTAACTGCCATTTAATGTAATTAGGTTTATATTCTTCGACCAAAACTAGGTATTTTTGAGCTATAGCATTTAGAAAGGGGGAAAAATAAAAGAAAAGTGGCTAAGACTCAAGATGGTCTCGATTTAGCCACCCTCAGGTCTTCAACATGATGTTGTATCCACCGAACCACCGTAATACAGCTGACTTTGCTTTCTTTTATCTTGTACTTAAGTTAGTCTTAAGTATAACGCAACTAATTTTTATTTCACATTTACGTGGAAACAAATAAATATTTTGTGTCTGTTCAAATTGGCCATTCGTCGATGTTTGCATCACATCATCATTATATTCACAGCATACATTTTATAGATAGCATACATCATCATTATATGCATGAGCCTTTAAATCTACTAGTTCGTTACACGTTCATCTTGTTCATATTTTCACATTTCTAAATCTGTCATACCGCCTCTACGGGAAAGTTCAAGTATTACGTAAGCACCTTGGGGGGAGGAGTTATTGTTCATTGTATTTTCTATATTATTTTACTTACCGGGGGCGGGGGTATTGAAATGGCCAAAATATTGCTTACGTAATACTTAAAAACTCACTAGAGAACAAGTAAGCTATATGATTACAGGTCTAATATATTATTTATGGAAGATATTATGCAGAATTTGATTATAAACCTCTGCTGAAATGACAGCAAAATCGTTATAGACGACGAGTGTAATTAGCATTGATCGTATTAAGATATATTCATAGCTGCAGTTTCCCTAACAGGCAGTTCTAGCTGAAGCTTTATAGGGATACGAGAGATCAGCTATCTTCCAGGATGATCAGAGCATGGCCATAAAAATGGTAATTCGAGATCGTAAAATCAAAAAGAAGATGCTAAACCTGAGGAAATATCTTGATTAGAGGAAGTAGTAGGGATGCTGCTCTCAATTGAATAACCTCTCGGCGTCATTGTGACCATAAAGATGTCAGATGGCATGCCAGATAATGGTGAATGATAAGCTGAAGAGCAAAATTCCTGGTGTTTCCTGTCTGGGTGAGGATTATCCATAGCTGTTCGTTGGATGGTGAACAGAGAGCTATTAGCACAGGTAAAAAAAGTTAACCATCTATCATGCAAATGCAAGCATAAACTAAATGTCCTAATTGGGGAATTAATGAGTTAAAACCTTAATTACAAAGTAGCGCGATATCGAAATACTTAATTAACAAGAGTGAAATTTAAAATCATAAGTAAAAAAGGATTTTAAAAGTTGGAATGCCTACTGAAATAGAAATGATAAATAAGTATTAAAATGCTTTTTTCACCTGGCTTTTTAAAGCTCATATATGTGCTTACATTTTAAGCGTACAGTAGAGTCTCGGTAATTCGAACAAATTGAGACTGAGACCTGTTCGGATTAACCGAAATATTTATCATAGAATTCACTGTAAGCCAGAGGTCTTCAACCCGCTGGCTCATGAAAAAATACAAATTGTTTCACACAAAAGTAGACTCCTTGTTCCCTTTGAACCTTAAGTCTATGTGTTTTATTTTATTCAGTTTCCATTTAGTAATAAATATTTGAAAACGTTGGAGAACTAAAATAACAAACGTGTTTTATTTTAATTTTCTTGTGTATATGGACATTAAAGGGGATTTTATTGATTTGCAGTGTAACAGTGATTTTAAAATAACATGTAAAATAATAAAGTCATTTTTATATATTTTATTTATTTTTATTTTAATCTTATTTTTAATTGTTTGATTGTTACTTTTATGCAGTTTTTATTTACTGCCTGTAATTCTCTGTCATTGTATTGTAGAGCTATTGGGAAGTCAGGGGCTCGATGGCTTCCAGCAGGGCTTGCTCTGCAAACTAACCACGATAAATAAATAAATAAATAAATAAATAAACAAACAAATAAAATAAAATTCAACTTATGACTCATTGAATTCTATTCTAAATATATCGATAAGAACATCTTCCCAACCATCGGACTGCATGCTCTGAAAACGGTATCACTATTCGTGAGAACTTACGTCTGCAAAAAGCTCTTTTCAAAAATGAAGTTTGAAAAATCAAAACTTAGGACCAAAATAACCGATGTTCGCCTTTAAAAACACTTAGGGTTGCGACGTTAAAAATAAGATATGACAGGCTTGTTAAAAATAAACAGTGCTAAAAATCTCACTAAAAGGTTTGATTTCGCTTTATATATTAACAACTAAAAGTATTGTAAATGTTTTTTGCTTCAATGTGTATTTTACGTTGTAATATATGCATATTCAGTTACAGCGGTGGATCTAGAAAATATTTTCGGTGAGGGGATGAGCAAACCAATATAGAGATCTAAACAAAACGGCAATAAAAGCGAATCCGGAGGGATTACCCCTGCGCCTCCTGGGCCCGCCTTTTTTCAGTCCTGATATTGACGATACAGTAGTTAGGCCTACGAGTTAACAAGAATAAGAAAAATTGGCCCTTGGATTGAAAAAGGTTGAAGACCTCTGCTGTAAACTATAATTATCTGATATGTGTGTGTTTTGTTGTGCACGCGCATACGACTGGCGTGCAACGGAAAATTTACTATTCCTTTATGGGAAATTGCAATTATTTGACAATACACACAGTGCTCTTTGTTTATGCCTTGTCAGTCTGCTGCCGTTGCTGCCAACTAAAAAAAATCGGATTTTCGGATTGCCCTGGTTGGATAAACGAGGCTCTATTGTATTTATTTTCTGGCGTAGCCTAGTTCACCATTTCAACACGCCAAACATATATTTATAATTTTATTTAAATAAAAGTAAAAATGTTGATAATTTTTGTAATAAAATTAACCAGGGCTGTCCCTAAAGGATACGTGCTATGTGTGCCATATACTCTCAAAAAATTTTGAAAAATATAGAGTGCGCACAGCATACTTTCAAGGTGTTGAGATAGTTTTCGTATTTGCTGGTTTTTGGACAACTTTCAACAAAGTTCAGCCTTTTTTTTTTCTAGTCATTTACAAACTTGAAGGGAAACAAATGAGGAAAAACATCCTGAACTCCCCCAAGCCTCAAAATAATATCCTGCGTACGGCTAGGTGAGGAATGAAAAACTGATGACAGTGGCAACTGCCACCTTGGGCTTGGATAGACGACAGACAACCAGTCAAATGACAGTCAGTGTGGCGCGGTGACGTCACAAAATCCAGTGACCCCTCAATTTCAATACTCTTTAATTAAGACAGCACCGTATACCTTCAATAATTTTCTTCGGAACAGCCCTGAAAATTACCCGTTTGAACAATATGAAAAATCACAATTAACGAATATGATTAACTTCGTATGAACTCAAATATTATATCCATATTCACATTCAGTTTCATGTTAACTTCGGAATTTTTGGTTTTTTTTATAGTAAACATTAAGTTATCAAAACCGAAGCAATTAAAAAGTAATTTTAATAGCTTTTAAATAATTTTGAAAATAATGCGCAGTTGTCAATTTCCTTATTAAAAAAATTTCTAAAAAAAATTCAAAACAAATGGAAGTTTTATTTCCCACGCTTTCAAGTTATAAATATTCTGTGCCTCTTCTTGAACGCTTTTGAGACTTTTGAATGTGAATTCTTTTATGTTTTTAAATTGTAAATCAGTTTAGTGGGTCTATTATATGAAGAAAATCACGAAACAAGTTCTAAATCATTGTTACTCGACTCGCTAAACCAACATGGGAGAAAAATGAAATTACGGATGATAAATTGAAAAAAAATGATTCTGATTCGTTATTTCGCAAAAGCCGTGAAAATGCTTTGACCTTTGCTCCCAGATGATCCATTTCACCTGCACTCGAAACAGGACAAGATAGAAATCTTCACAACTACCCACACCTCGCTTTAGGTTGAATCTTCGCAGATAAATGTTACGCATATTCCACGTTGAA
>QLNU02014176.1:112168846-112180904 GCA_006491805.2 Dysdera silvatica
AAAAATTTACTATTTTAATAATAGGTTTAAGAATAACCCTATTCTGCAAAACTTGCTTTTGCTTGCCCTCTGTCCATTACTTCATCCACAGAAGCCTTTTTCTCTTCCACGACCCTTAAAAAATCGTCGCATTGGAGAACCGAATTCATTATGATATAGAAAAAAATTTCATGTTGGTTTAACTTCTCCGAGGTCTTTCAATTATTAAATCCCTTTGAAACAAATTGATCCTTGGCTTGTGTCGATCTTAAATCGACTTTATGTGGTGCAAAGAGAACATAAAATTTTCAATAAGCACTGTCTTCTTTCTTTGAGTAAGCTATATACTTATGCTTACCCAACCAAGGTAAGCAGAAATTTCGCCTGTGGTGAGGTTTTCCTTGACTTAATGCAGCACAAGTGATAGTCGTAGGAAAATTTCAATTTGCATATGGTTCCCAAAGACTTTCAGCACTGTTATCCTACCTTCATCAATGTTACCAGAGTTCAGGGAAATGTCGTTAGAATCGTCACTATTTTCAATCTTACTTTAAAAGAAGAAATGACCACTGTCTATTTGCGTAATAATTTTTCGTGCTGTTAGTCCAAGAGAGGGGGCGGGCCCCCTCGGCCCCCTACGTGGGTGCGCTACTGAACCGGAAGCGTACAACAAAATGGCGGTCGATGCGTCAACCCATGATTCTAGGGCTTCAAATAAATGCGTTGTGATTGCTGAGAAGCGTTCTTTAATGGCTTCTCTGACGTCACTGGACGCCATTGCAGGAGCCTAAATGTATTATTCGATGTCTGACTATCTGAAACACTTTTCTTATAAAAATTCTAGGCTAAAAAAGCCTAGAATTATTTTGCAATAATGAGTTTCATAAAAATGATAGATTTGTTGTAAAAATACCGATTCTTTAATGAGTTTTCGAGATGTACGAACTAATGGAGTTCTGATTGCTCTTGTTTGGGATGGGTGCTTTCTCCCATCAGTGCTCTGGTAACGCAAAGTTTTGCTTTCAAATACGCAATACTTAAAATGCAATAATGTTGCAGATCTTTGATTAAAATGCAAATGTTGGCGAAGTAAAGCACATCCACCGAAGCATTAAAAACAACACAAAGGCGTAACGCCGCCATTAACCCATTTCGACAAACTGCGCATCCGCTGACGTCATTGGAAATTTAAACAAACCAATAAACGTGAAGTTGAAGGTTTGATTTATGCAAATTGTTTTCCTGCACTTATTCCATTAGAAAAAAGGCTACTTGCGTGGCGAGGGCTTGGCGGCCGACATCGTATAATCGGCTCAGAACGCAGGGATTTATTTTTCCCTGGTTAATGGCGCGTCGGGTGAAGCCTTTTCCCTACTTTGACTCGCGACCAAAGGGCGCCAATATAAAACCAATAACGGCGGATTTCTAGTTGCCCTTGTGAACTTGCTGTCGTCCTAAAGGGTTAAACTCCTTTAAAGCGTGAGTTATAAGAGTTTAACTAGTTGTTAAAGTTGTCAATAAACACTCCAATGCTTTCTTAAACTCATTTATAATTCGTTCATAACAACAAGCATTCCACAAAGAATTAAGATTTTTTTTGAAGGTTTTAACGATGAAAACGTATTCAAACAGGCGATTCCTGGTGCCTTTGTCACATTGCCAGTTTTAATTTGCTGTGACGTTTTGCTTTGTTTTTGTACTGTCAGCTTATACTCTGGGCCGTAGTTGGGACGCGGACCAGTGGGGAGCTGACCCTTCCCCTGGGAATGTAATCAATGCTCCCTGGAAAATAGTTTTTCTCAAAATAAGTTATCATAAAATTTTGTTTCAATTTCTTTTGTTTCGTATAAAATTATACACGACAACAGAAATTGTCCTTCGGTATTAAAAATGTATTCCAAACAGATTTTCGCAGTAAATTTCGTGTATATCATATTTTTTTTTTACAGTGGTTTCTGTCTCCATCTGCCCCACAGTAAGGATAAAAGAAATTATAAATTTTAATATACCTCGACAAGTTTCAATGTAAAATTTATGCTAAAAATTTATTCAATTTTGTTAAATTTATTAGTCTACTAAGATATTTAGTGTTCTTAAATTTCAATTCTATGGTACTCTGTAACTTTCTTATTCTCCTCGCAACTTTCAGGCCCCCTGTAGAAATGTCTAGCTACTGCCCTACTTGTACTATCAGCTTATGTTGCTTGACTTGATTTTGGGCAAGTTCTCATTGGAAATTGTGAAGCAGAAAGAGCAAAAAATTCAGTCGTCTGCATTTTTGTTTTTTATTTTCAATTGTATTATTTTTGTAATTTGAAGTCGAAATAGAAAAATCTGAGATGCCAACATAGCAAACGCGCCTGAAATCGCCTGTTCATAAAAAAAAAAATTGAAATGTACTTAAAAAAATAAATAAACAACATTTTCGCGATTACTAATAACTGTTTATAGCATTTTTAACTATAAGCAACAAGTATGAAATTAATATTTTATAATTTTTAAAATTTACTTAACAATAATAACTTAAATTTGGTGAATATTGCTAAAACTTTGAAGTTGCCATTTACATATATCTAAGAATATTTCTGATTATTAATGAGAGAGAAAACAATTATTTTCCGCGGGTTTAATTATCTAAACAAGTAATTTAATAATTAACTTATATAGCCAAATAATAGTTAATTAAATAATTTTTATTATAGGGGACAAAGGTAGAGAGCACATTTATTCATGAGTTTTAATTTCTCTTAAAAGTCAGTAACTGAGTAATTGGGTGGCAACACGTGTAAGTCGTTTTAAGAGGAGCATTTGGTTGATTGGTTGTAGTTTTATGGCGCAAGGACAGCAATGGCCATTCTGCGCCAATTACGGAGGAAAATTTTGTTGATTGGTTGTAGTTTTATGGCTCAAGGATAGCAAGGGTCATTCTACGCCAATTATGGAGGAAAATTTGGTAAACTAATACTTTCGAAAGCCAGCACAGATCAGAATGAAAAGCTAAAAAAAACCCCACGAAAACGATGTGGGGTACACCCGCGAGTGCCGTGCGCAATAGCTTAAAACTACCACAAAGGTTTTAGCGGAATTAAAATAATTCGCTATTACTCCTAATTTTTTAAAATTTTTAAAATGATAAAATGATATTTTCTAATTAGTCAATTAATTTGTAATTTTTTAATATAATTTTTAATTTAGAAATTTTAAGTGAAAAGCAAATGTTTTAAATTTAATTTTGTACACAAAAGGAGACTTCAAGTATAGTTTTTTTGTACAAAGAACAATGTCATTTAATTCAGTTTTATTATTGTACATACTATTATAAATTATCAAAAGGGATATTTAATCAAATACTTAATTAAAAACTTTTCAATTAAGCAATTTTTTAAAAATATTATAACGGGATGAGAAAGCGCGAACGTTTTATTTTTTTATGGATTTATGATTGATAAACCGCTAGGGAGCGCATGCGTCGACGGGCGGGGTTTAGCGAACCCACTCGCTATTGCCAGATTCCTTTTGTCTAATATATATCGTCTGCTATCTGTCATGCGCATAACAAAGAATACATTAGTATCTGCAAACCCAAGAAACGAAATCAATTAATCTTGATTATTACTATGATGGATTGTACCTAGCTTTTCGAGTACACTGAAAAACATAAATTAAAATATTAATTACCGAGAGATTTTATTCATCACTCAGTCGCATGGATTGCGTAATATTACGTAATACTCCATATAATTATTGATTAAAAATAAAATAATAATGATTAATAAATGTGCCCAACAATTACATTAGCCGTTTTATATGCTAATATGCTTTACACGATAATTTCGTCACAGCATTTACGATATGCGTATTTATTACATATAGAATTCTGCAATAAAAATATAGCAAGAGGTGTTTTTGATTTGTATTAGCCATGGATGTTGAATTTAATTTAAATAATTAAGCATGACAAATAATGCCTTCTCTTATATATTTACTCATAAAATAATTTAACATGTATTCATATTTATTTTAACTTCATGTTGATATAAATAACATAAAATTTATATATGTTATATATTAAAAGCTGTTTAAAACTGTCCCGAATCAGAAGAGGAAAAACTCCATATCTAGCGGTATGGTAGTTATGTTGGCATTACTGTTTCAGTCTTACATCACTGTCCTTATCAGGGATTACTGAGAAACTTCCTGCAGACCCCTTTCCTACACATCGACTCGCATAACAACCAATCTCATTACACGGTTTAAATGTAAAAAAAAAAATTCTGATTCTGATTTCCAATAACTCTCGAAAGAAAAATACATTATTTATTGCATACCTCTCCAAGAAACAGCGATTGAGTAGTCGAAAATTTACCTTGGGCAATGTGTAAATGCACGAACCACGACTAAACTGATAAAATCTAGCAGAAAAAAAGCATTAAAAACCGTTTTGGAGAGCAAAGGTTGCAAATATGGGGCTCACGATTAAGAAAAATCAATAAATAATGGAAACACTCACAAGTAACAGGTCGCCTAAGGCATTAACATGAAATTAGGTCTTTTGGGTTATAGCAGCATGTGGGTGCTTCATGGTCGTAATTCGTCAATGTTACGCATTCTTTATTTGCAAATGGTATACCTGAGTTGTTTTCGTTGTTCCAGCAATATAGGAAGTGCGAGTCATTCGACTAGATGGTCGGAAGGTGCGGTTCTTGGAAGACTCATTCATACATATGTGATTCAACAATCTGTGGGGTCAATTTAGAGTGGATCTTTACAGTTCCACCACCTACATTAGAACGAGTGTTTCCACTCCTCCGAAACCAAATAAGGTGTGGTAATAAGCCAAAGGACGAAATACCCCAGATCATGATACAAATCACATGATGATCTTAAGACCTCATCACTCATAGCGCCATGTAGGTATGATGATTCGTCAGCAACTCATACTCGATTACTAAAACAGCAATTTAACTTTCATTTAATACGTTAAGAGGATTTGTTACCCCTCGTATGTAGTTAGAGATTAAGGAACGTGTATTTTAAAATATTTCAATTTCTTTTAGCAGACGAACACAATATGGCCAGGCCTAAGAAAAGGCAATAATAAACACAAAAGCTAATAAATATATTCCAGTAAATATTCCATAAACAAAATTAAATTAGTAACTGTCTTTGATTGGAATAGCCCATGGAGGTCTGTTGAATTTTAAAAGCTATCTAGCATTTCGTTTAGATGTTTATTTGTTCGTTTGGATTTTTTATGGCGCAAGAGCATCTGGGCTATACTGCGCCAACTTTTTGTTTAGAGCTATAGAAAGATTCCAATTATATCGGACCACGTGGTATTGAATGAATGAATAAATAAATAAATAAATAAATAAATAAATAAAAAAAATATGACCACAGCCTGACAAGAGCCAATGGTATAACTGGCCTGGAAGTCTGGGAGGCATTATGGCCCTCACTCAAATACTCCGTACAGAGCATTCGTTGGTAATTCTCGTATATTTAGGGCGGGCTAAAAATTTTCTGAGGGAGTGGAGAGGAGGAGGAGGATAAGCCACACCTATTTAGGCCAGAAATAGGTCGGATAAATGAAAAGTCGGAAAACACATATACAAAGAAGATTTTCTAACGTTGAAACTTTTTACTAAGTTTAAGCCCATAAAAATGGTCACGTTTTTCGTATAATTGTTTCCGTAACGTTTTTCCATCACGCCATAAATAAGATATTTTATGTAAGGTATGTATCAAATATTGTTAAATATTTTTATATATATATAGCGTTCCTTTATTTTTAATTGAACATCTGCGTTTTTCCTGGATTTTCCATGTTTGAGGCCTTTGCCTGATATCCTGTTAAGCCTATTATTCTATTTCTTTTTTTACAGTCATTGCGTGATCTATCACATATAAAAAATCATATCAAAAATCATCATATCAAAAAAAAAAAAAATTATTGTATAGTGATCAATCACGTTTGACACTTTTCCAAATTTTACAATACTTGATTGACAATACTTGATTACAATACTTGACTACAATACTTGATTCATATACCCTGCTGTATTTACAGAGACTCTTCATTGTGTAGCGTACATATCTACTTTTGTTCTGATGTAATTTTCGCTTTATTAGTTGATATTTTTAGTGTCAACGTTCCTGTTTGATTATTTATTTATAATTTCCTCTTTTTTGCATTTTGAGTGACAACATTGTCGTTTAAAAAAATGAAATTCTTTTTATTGTTGGTATATATTGAGTTTAGTTCTGGAATGGAAAGAAAAAAGATGTATTATAAGGGCCTATTAAATTTAATTTTAAGCGTTCCTTGATTCTTCGGTTATGGTTATTTCTTGCCATGATGAGACGTGTCTTTGCATGATAATAATAATACCGAACCTAGAGAAGCCATCATCCAACGGGTAGTTGGTGAGTACGCTTCTCTTTAAGTTTATTTTAGAAGAAAGTTGTGTCGAATTCGTTAACACAACATACACTATCTCTCTAATTCCTCGTTTAGTTAGATATTTTTGAACAAATTTTCAAATTGAAAAGGTGAAGTTCTTTCGAATAACGTGTGGTCAAACACTTGCGGATCCAAGAGAGGGCGATGGAGAGTGAGATCGTCCCCCACCTTTGAGCCGGAATTATATCACAGAAAATGAAATTAAAAATACCGGACACTTAGCTAGAACTAGGAATCGGAAACAAATCACCCCTCCCCACTTGAAAGACTTCTGGATCCTCCCCTGTAATCTAAACATCATTCAAGTTTCAATCGAAGGGAGTAACAAATATACGAGGAACTTTTTGAATAACGTTATATTTGCATATAAAACGAAAATTTAATTACACAATGTACATTTCAACCAGGCTTCGCTGGTCTTCTTCAGGAAGTTGTAAACAAAGCCGTGTTGCCACTTCTTGAAAGCGCGATGTTACCTGGTCGGGGTGAGTCTTTCCATTCCCGGATCGATTCAGACACTTGGCGACGGAAAGGCTTGGCGGCAAAAATGCGCTTCGGCGCTAAACTGTCACTTCTGGCTACTTATAGCAGTAGAAAGTTCACTAGACCGTAGCGGGCGAGCGCAGGGGCAATCCTTCTGCACATATGCAGAATTAGTACTTTTATAAATAAATCAGTACTTACCTGAATCACAGAGACCGAACTGGGGGGAGACCCCGTAGACCCCTCAGTTCGTCCCTTTCGCGACTCATGCCGTTTCACTCACATTCGATGTGCGCTGTCTGAATCAGTATATGTTTATAAATATAAATTATAATTATATCCCCTTGCCCAGGGATTTATACACCCCACCAATTTAACGATTATATATATTTATTATATTTAACGAACCCATAAGACCGATTACGCAAAACTACACTTTGAAGCGCCTCCATTTTTGTTCCCGACGAACATTAACGGCGTGTAAACAGAGGGCAGGAAGCGTACGCGGGCGGCAAGCGGCAACCTTGGCGTCGTTAGAAACATTGGCGTTATTGCCAGTTTTCGCCCTCGAAAACAAGTGTCTGAATCGATCCGGGAATGGAAACACGCGGCCGGCGCGTCTGTTGACGTCGATGCGTGAAGGGTGGCCGTAGTGAGTAGTAGGGTGGACCAGGCCAGGCTGAAAAACGGCATACTATTTTGGTCATCCCTGCTGATACCCCAAAGTTTTTCGTACCTCAAAATTCCGTGTTTTATTTCGTTAGATAACCTTCGTACACACACACAATAATATTGCCACACACACATATATATATATAAATTCCTGATAAGTTTGCCTTTAAAATATCTTCTTGTTTTAGCTGTTAGTTCTTGAAGTACCTTGGCTTCTTTAACGATTATAGTCCACTCCTCTCTATCTAAAACCACTTTGTGTGAGATTCTTCTCTACCCCGTCTAATGAGCTTTTCCTAATGTGTCCCATTCCTCCCCTTCCTCCTGAGTTAGCTGTCACAATCTTCTTAATTACCTTTTTCCATTTCTTTTTGCATAGAATATCCGATCAATCTGGTTCTTATGTTCTTATTTCTATCATGAGCTCTAGGTTTTCATTCAGATGGTATATTTCATTATTTTTCTAATTTCCCACTATCATTTTCATTATCTGCTCCGTTTGTTTTCTGAAAACTTCGCTTTTCCATACTCTCAGCAATTATTTGTCTCTAGCAGTCAATTTTTATGACTCGACTCAATGTAAACGTGCAGGTCTTATGATTGTTTCAGAGATGGTAAGTTTTAGTTTACGTGAGTCATTCATGAAACTTAATACTCTCTGGAATGTAAAGTAGCATCTACTTTTTGCTGTCACTCTTGCTTTTTAAGAGCTCCGAACTGTCCTTTCCAGGAAGTTATAAACACGGACACAGTGGCAACGGAATAGCATTTTTAAGAATGACTTTTCATCTCAGTGGTAATGGCCGTCATCGCCTCAGGACTCATGGAGACGAGAATCAACTGCTAGTGAGCTTGGTTATGTGCAACTGTACCACTGTTTGAAGGCCGGAGTAAGCCGTTGGCCCTGTCCCAGATATTTTTGAATTACATTCATTGAAAAATAATGTATGTGTACATTTTTATACCTATATTGTTTGCTTTATTCTTTGAATTAAATTTATTAAAACTTATTTGCAAAAACAGAACAGAAAGATAAAATGTGCCGGTTAAGCGAAGGTCAGACAATTGGAACTCTATTGCTGTGATGCCCAATCTTCCTGAGACCGCGGTCTGGAAAATTGTCATTTTTTTATGGAACAAGAGCCCAGTCTCAACGATTTTACTCGTTATCACACACACACACACACACACACATATATATATATATTTCCCTCTAATCTCTTCCCGATTTTATTTTTCAATTTTAAACTGAAATGCACTGGCTGAAAACAATGCAAATATTTTTGAAGAATCCATTCCCCCCACTCACTCACCTCCCATTTCTTCAAACATAAAAGAAGAATGAACGGGGCGTTTATAAAAGGTAGCTTTTCCTTTAATAAAGTTACATAACGTTATAATAACGTATAACAATCCATATGATATTGTAGTGACGTTACACAAGATTATGACAACTGATAACGTTGTATATTATCTTATAACAACGAAAAATGTTTGATTTTTTTTTTCTACTGGATTTATAGAATTTTGCTTTTTTTTTTATAGACGAAAATCTACGATGAATATCACACACAATGAATAATACACACAATGAAAATCGTTCTCAGGTTACGCCAATCCTGAACTTCAGGACTGGCGTAAAGCATTCGCAAAGTGTTGAGTCGAAAAAAGTAATTACACTTTTTAATAACTTCAAAATTAACGACTGGCCTTCCCCAGAACACAATTCTATCATTATTTCGAAACAATAATTATTCATATTTTGCTATGCTTTCTGTCCCGCATTGTTGTAAACTTTCAGGTGATATCATCTCTATCAACTTTACCCCACCAAAGCTTGTTTGGAACAGCTTAATCACCATCAGTTGACATTGTAAAGCATAGGATTACGCACTAAGTTCGTAAGTTATAGACTTAATGGGGGAGGGGCTTACAGAGCTGCAACTCGTACATTCCCATGTTAAATATACAAAATTTCATTTCAATGGGGGGGTTACAACCTCAAGCAATACCTCCCTGCCTACCTCAATGTTGTAACGTTCCGTTTTTCTCCTTCATCCATTTTGTTTCCCTCACTGCCACATTTTGCCTGGACCTGCTACAATATGTAACAGCTTCATGCTGTGCTACGTATATGTAGAGAATAAATAAAACTATTATAACTTTGCAATCTCCAGAAACCCAGATGCGGCTATGGCTCTATTTTAACCTTTCTCAGTAATAGCCATTCATTGTAATCACGCCCTGCACTTGGACAAGCATAAGCCGATTTTCCACGAAAAGCAGTATAAAACTAAATTTATGAATGCAACAACCAAGCACTTCAAATTCTTCAGATCACTGGAGGTCAAAAGGTCCCTTGCGACACCCACCAGGGACGATGCGTGTAAAACATCAAGCAGACATTTTACACCACATATATAAACTTTCTTTCCGGTACTGCATTTTAGTTTGTGTTTTTTCTTCTTCCCCGAATGGAGAAATTGCAATAGTAACCAAAGTATTGGCGATCCTGGTAAGGACAGGACGCCGGTTTCACGAAGTACTCTCCGGGGTCAGTGAGGCCAACGTGGCCTAATGTTGTGAATTTCTGAGAAGTCCAGACTGATAGATATCTATAAGAATAACAGTTTCGAGACCCAAATCTAGGTAATAGGGGAAAGTGCATTGATATTTACTTTGTAGCAAAATTATTATGAAGTTTATAAATTGTGAATTTTTTTGTGAATTTATGTTGATCGAATTTATCAAATAACATCTTAACTGGTTCAATTACGAAACCTTTATAAATTTTACAGTTAAAAATTTTTGAGCAATGAGATAGTATATTTTGAGTGGATTTCCAAAATCAAATTTATTAAATGATATAAATTCGGAGGTGTTATAAATTTGTTTGAGCATAAATATTTGTTAAGTATTTACGCACTGTAACATTTTATATTAATACAGAAATTTAAAAATTTCTGTATTCTATTATAAATTTAAGTAGCTATATAAATTTTTGTGTTTCAATAGCAAAGTTTGTTTTCCGTGAAATTCATAATGAATAAAGCTAAGAGCAGGCATCTTGATTGACATTATAAAGGTGAAAATTTACGTGTTTTTAAATGTATCAGTTTCTAAACAAATTATGTTTTCATACATGTTTCACCTTTATTAACCGTGAAAAGTTTACGTTGAAAATTTTTAGAGACAAAGTATGTAAATGCGTCAAATTAGAGTTCTAACCCTCTAGACATTTGTCTATATAAATATTCATGCGTATATATATATATCGCACCTTATCATTTCTGAATTTTTTTGTAAATTGTGTGAAAGGTAAAATAAATTAATACGTTTCCTATTTTTGAAGGATTTATCCAATTATTTAAGCTTATTTATATATCCTTACGTGTATGTGCGTTCTTATGTATGTTTGTACGTTGATATACATGTTTTTAATGCAGTGGGGATATTATGGAAATTCAAATTTAGTTTTACAATCTTCAACTGTTCAACATCAGAAACGTTCTGCGGCCACCCCCATGGGCGGATTTACCATTTTGCCACCCCTAGGCTATTTTTGCCTCCCCAAGGCTCCTTTTTGCCGCCTCTTCCTACCAGTCTGTCCCTCCAATCAGCAGTAGGAACATAAAAATTTTTACATTCAATATACGCCAAAAACTTTTGTATTGACAATAAATATGTTGAAAAACAAACTCATAAATTGAAACATAAACATTAAACAATATTAACTTATATTGAAGCACTGGTATTTAAATGGAAAGTATGACGTCTAGCTTTCTTCTTGGGAAAAAAAATCTAATTATATCATACAGGTATCCATTTTGTTATATTATACTCAATACACAAAATTTTGCCGCCCTAGTCTATAGCCTAGTATAGCCTATTGGGAAATATGGCAAACCCATATATATATATACCCCACAAAACGGGTAGTTTTCTAGAATAAAAAGTGATGGTTGACTTAGACAATTTTACTGCATATCTAGATCAGTGGTTCTCAACCTGGTCCACGATGATCTAGAGCAGCGGTCGCCAACCGGTAGTCCACGGACCACTGGTGGTTCGTGAGAGAATTTTGGTCGTCCGCAGAAAAATCTGGACATTATTTGCATTTTTAATGTTTTATTAATAATAAAACAAAAATAATATTCTAAGAAATTCTCATATTCTGAATGACAATTTTCGCCTTTATATTGCACTAAATTCACGAAATGTGGTCCGCGGGATTTAAAATTATGAATTTAGTGGTCCGTGAGGTCCGAAAGGTTGGCGACCGCTGATCGAGAGTATTGGCATCTCTGCCTATAGATACATCTCTCCCATATCTAATTTAAAAAAAAAAATGGTTTTGTGTATGCTAAAATATGTATCTGAGGTAATTTAATCGTGATATCAAGCTTTATACAACCAATTTATTTAATTAAATAATTTAAATAATTATTTAATTAAATAATT
>QLNU02014176.1:112184029-112222397 GCA_006491805.2 Dysdera silvatica
TTTCTGCTTTCTTTTGGTCAAGTGTCAGATAAAGTATGTGGACAAGGTGTTCGTAGCTTTACAGATTGGAAAAGGAAATGCAACGTGGAGCATTGGATGATCATCACAAATTTAAATAAGTCTGTGGATTTTTGTATTCAGCTCATATTTGAGGCTGAAAAGGATTTAAAATTACTTTTCTAGACCATTTTCATGCCCGTATCCAGTGGGGGGGAGGATCTTAGGGACCTGTCCCCCCACGAAACTAAATTTTTAATGGAATTCGGCTACGGCTTTGCATACTGTGATTGTATTATTACGTGCTGCAAAATCTTTTGACTCCCTTGACCTGGCTACGGTCTTGACTATTCTCTCTTGAAAATCTCGAAGAGAATGAAAAAAGGCCATTTTATATCCCTTTCGGATTTAATTGCGAACTGGACACGAAGATCAACAGATTTCAACATCAATAATGATTATTCAATGATCCCTTAATGATCATTCAGTAATTCCTTAGTGATTACCCAATGATACATGTGGTCTTTCTGGGGTCTTTGACGGGCTTTCACACTAATACTTATTTGAGCCAAGTCCTGTATATCTCTTGAAGGCACTGCCTTCCACCTCATGCCATTTCTACACATTCGCGAATTAATTTTGCTGGCCTATACTTCTTCTCCTTAAACTATATTTCTTTTGAACATTTATCTCCGATGAATCCAACTGTTTCGAGAAATTTCTGAAAATCGCGATTATCATCTGTTCCATTATCTACCAAATTGCGAAAAAACTTTCTAAAGCGAAACGCTTTTCCATTTTCTGTTATTAATTTTTGTCCGGAAACGAAATTTGCATACATTTTCCCCACAATTTGCTTTCAGGATTTTTTTACCCATTGTAATTTTAATTTCGATATTATCTCTACACCTATTTATCGAACTGGTGTTTCAGAATCGGAAGCTATCCGACTAAATTTCTAAAATTGTGGCATCTATAGCATTCCACGCGAATGCGGTTTAAGATATATTAGTCAGACTTAGAGAACTCTTTGCCTTATGCTTAAAACCTTAAAGTGACTTTCGCAAAGAGGAATAACAAACCTCTATGTTTACACAGAATATACTGGGATTGCAATAACAAATCATTTCTTTCTATTAACAGTTCGATTACGTTAAAATCGTTTGCTTTTATTATCTTTATTAGTAGCTGGAAGCACCCGTAGAAATTGATTGTGTTAAAAATACCTGGTTGAGGGTGCTTTTTTCGCGTCACGAGACGCGACATTAGAGTAGGCAGAAAGTTAAAAAAGGGAGGGGTTATAATAGCCATTACCCCCTGCGTACGCCATTGAAGATATACTTCAAAACTTGGAAGACAATAAGTTAATTCTTCTGTTCTCTTGAATTATGATTGAGAAGCCCAGAGGCGGACATAGACTTTCATTTGGGGGGTTAAGGACAGAATTTGGTCTTGGAATAACACCTTTCATTTATCATGAAAGTTGGAATATTTTACAGTGAAAAAAAGTTTTTTTTTTGGGTCATGACCTCTGTGACTCCCCGTATCTGCGCATGGAAAAGAGTCTGATTTACAGACCATTCAATTTTGGATTTTTTTTACGAAGCAAGGATAACAAATGCCATGCTGCTCCGGGACCTACAGTTTTACGTGGATTTCAAACTTCTTAAGATCTAAGAACTAGACGTCGACAAAATCGATCACTGAGTCAGTGTGATGATTTTGCCTCCCCTAGAGATGGACAGAGTCGTTCATTCATGCGGTTAATGAAGGATTTTGCCCATCTCTACGAGGAACCAACCTCGGACTATAGTGAGCAGTTTGTCCGTAACCGTTCTATGGTGGCACCATTGAGAGTAAAATTCAGGTTAACGGTACGTTAAGTGAAGCCCGTTACCACAGCGCTACCGCACATGTGCCTCTGTATAGGGAACAAGGGGGCTCGAGCCTCCCTAGCCGTTGCTTAAAAGATTTATTTGCCAGATTCTGTTATGCATTTATTTTCAAAAATTTTACAGTCACATTTTAAAATAAGGTAGTTTTTAGCTCATTACTAATTGCCAAGCAGTATCAATTATTTTTTATAGTATTTTAGTATCTTGTATATTTACTAAAATGTTTGACAGCGTTGAAGGAGGTAATGATTTTTCTCAGTCTCCCATATCATGCATCATATAATCATCTTTAAAGCTGTTTGAGGGCCCCCACCCTCCATGAGTTTTTAATTGCTACGCCATTGGCCACAATCATTTTGACTTTCATCCTGACGGAGACAGAAATATTTCTACCGAAACAGTTGTAAATAATCAATAAATTTATAATTTCCAAAACGTCGATGATTACCTTCTTCTCAAAGCTGTCGAGACTTTTAGTGAATGTACAAGATACCAAAATACTACAAAAATAATTGATAGTGCTTGACAATTAGTAACGAGCTAAAAGGGGTCTTATTTTATAATGTGACTGTAAAACTTTTGAAAGTAAATGCATAGCAGGTTACGGCAAATAAAATTTTTAAACGGCTGGGGGCTCAAGCCCTCACTCTGCCCCCAGATGGGCGCCCATGGTGAGTACCCGCTCTGCCTTGACGAGTACGGTGCGCCGAGATTCGTCGAGCTCCTGAATATGTTACTATTGAAATAACTGACTGCCATCTATGAAACAGTGAATGCAGATGTTTCAGCAATCTCTTCTATCAAAGCTTAAATATTGATTTTAAATTTCACGAGGCGACGTCACAAAATATTTTTATAATAAATATAGTATATGTCTATAAAGGTTCGTTAGATGATAAGCTAATCCTGAAGATAAAATGATTCCTTGGCGCCTCGTGCGAACTGAATCCATAAATCGATTGATTAATGGTCGAGTGCTCTTTCACATTCAGTTACAGGCAACGCCTCAACCTTTCAAACGAATATGCTGTTCACTACAAACGGGTTCGGCTCCTTTTAGACACGTAGAAATCATTCTTTTCTTTGTGAATAATTTATTATTTAATATATTACGATATCATCAGTTTTAATGAGAATTGTTGATTTTAATAAATATGAAGGTCTCAACGTTTATTTAATGCAATAAGATATCGTCTTTAATTCAGTGGCTATTGTAGCTCCACATCTTGTCATCTCAACTTCTTATGGCCGTAAGTACGACTATTGTAAACAATCGCTGCGAACCATTGTCTAGGGAATATTATAAATGCGATGTGAAAAATAAACCAGTCAAGTCCTCACAGACAAAGGCACTTAAATAACTACATTGCTACCTTACTTCTTCTCTGAGTTATTTTTGAATGAGAAATAGTTTTCTTTCACATTTAATTACGTGTATGTGCATACTCAGCCTGTTTGATTTTTTAAAGTTATTTTAATACCTTACGTTTAAAGGCAGAGACATCTTATTGAATTTAACTTGCAGGGCTTGTAGGGGAGAACGAGCGCAAGAACCCATCCTATTCATACAATGAAATAGCAGACTCATAATGTTTACAGTGTTGGCAGTTTGGTAGCTCATAATTTCTATTTTTTTTTATCATTAGAAGGAGCAGACGATGCCACGAGCCATTTATGCCATATCTGGTCAAATTTATCAAGACTGAGATAAAGTAATGGCATCCAGGCGGAAAAGACTCCAGAAATGCCGACCATTAAGATGGTCAAAGGTCAAATTCCGCCGGCTTCCTTAAAAAAACAGACACGTTCATTGTTTCAATGACTTCTGTGGGAGGATTTTACAGATTCTTAAGACAAGACGAATGAAGAAGCACAACCGTTTTCTTCAAGTGAAACTCTCTGAATATATCCTTTGTTTTGGTAATATACGAACAGAATCCAGTTAATTTTAATAGTATTAAATTGCTTTGAAAGCTTTCTTTTTAGTAAAATTGGAAGCAAAGTTATTAGAACGAAATTTCATTTGGAAAACTGGCAGTTCTTGTTCCTTGTTTCTAGTCCGGTCACAGTCTTAGAAAACATGACGTAAACTAGATAAGACGTGAAACGAATTTCTTACAAACCAAATCCTTCTGAGGAAAGGTTAACTTTGATAAATAGAAATTTCTTTATGTTTATGGCGCAAAGCTATCTAAAGTCACACTGCGCCTGGATTTACATAAAAATTCGAATCTCGGAACCACACACTGGTATAGAAATCGGCATCTACCTAACATGGAATCGAACCGGTGTCAACAACGATACAGATGAGCATAGTACCATGGAGCCATCGTAATCAGCTGATGAACATTATCTACGTCAGTGACTTAAAAGTATTTTCATTAAAACAAAATTATGAGCATATAATACTACCACACATTAAAAAAAGTTGAAGCAAAAACTTCGAAAAAATTTGATTAAAAAAGCATAAAAAACCTTGTTCTTTCTCTTGCTTCCTGTAATTCCTAGAGGGCCATTACAGAAGTTCTTAATTTGCCGAGATTTTCAGTAGTTGCTCGAGGTCTCCTCATGCTTTCCACCTCTTCCTTAATTCAATCCTTCTAAAGTTCCATTCCATGTGCTTCTCGGTTTCTTGGTTTATAACCATTCTTCTTTTCGAGGGGGAATCCAGTCTGGGACTTCTCTACAAATATCTATAATGATTCATTGACTATTGAATCGGCATTACAGAAGATATGATAGGCCTCGAAAAAATTAAGATCTTTGGGCGATTGGAGTTTTTCAATAATTTTTGTTTCAGCGAAGCGATAGGGATAAAAAAGACTTATTTTTTCCAGAACTTTTTTCTGATAAAGTTCTGAAGAAGGTGGTCGGATTTAAATCCTTTCTGAGTACATGTCCTAGAGAGCTATACGAGTACATCTTTGCTTTATTATTTCTGACACAAGTTTCTAAAGAACATAGATATACACATAACGTTCCATGTTGGGAATGATGTATTAACGAAACGACTTGCCGAAAAACGTATTAAGGTGGTAAATCTCTTACAATTGTTAAAACCCAATTCCCTTGAAGACAGGTCATTCCAGAATAATAGAAGTATGGTTAGTGGCGTAGAATTTAAAAATACAGGGGAGGGTTAAGTAGTTTTAAAGAATGTCATGTGATACAGAATTAAAGAGGAGAATGTGACAATGTCCAAAGGGGGGGCTCGAGCCCCTAAGTTCCCCCCTTTCACCGGTGAAAGGGGGGAACTTAGGTGAACACGGTTGTTTGGGTAATTATCGACTTTGGGGATTTGGATTGACTTAATTTGTCATCAGATGGTTACACAGGCACACCTCGGAGCTATTGCAGATTCAACTCGAAGCCAGCGCAATAAAACGAGTCTTACGGGTCCTATGATTTCCCAGTATATATAAAAATTATGCTTACTGAACACACACACTATATCGTAGCCGATACAGAGCACAGTATGATTATGACTAAAAAAATACGCACCTTTTTCACACAATTTAAAAATACTTCAGCGCTGAAAATTGCTAATCACCATTATCGTCCTCAGTAAATACGATCTCGGTTTGTGGCAACACTGCTCCTGTAGACCTGCTCTACGCACGGTTGCCACATATCTTCAACTCTTAAAAAAAAGCAGAACGAAGCGACGTGCAATAAAATGAAGCATGTCTGTATTATTTCTGGAATAACGATTATCAAAAATAATAGTTAATTGCAGCTGTACTTGCGGTCACGTAAGCAGCGATGGCCAGAATATTAAAAACGGTAAAAGCCGAATGACGGAAATTGGGATGACGTAACACGAAGTGACGGAAATTGGGATGACGTAACACGAAGTGACGGAAAGCGAGAACTGACTAAGTTTCAGACTTTTTTGTTCAGTAGTAATAATATTTGAAAGGATTTTTTTTAGTATAAAGATGGTAAGGTAAGTTTCTGTTTCTAAATAACGTAAAAAGTGCCGAAACACGATCATTTAACTTCTATTTTTTTACACACAGTGGAACCTGGTAAATTGACCACCTGAATAAATCGACCACTTTTTATAAGATAGAATTGTAGGGATTTAGTTATGTCTATACCGAAATATGTCGTGTATAGAGACCACCTGTCTATGATGACCATTGCAGTCCAGTCCCAAAGGTGGTCACTTTAGACAGGTTCCACTCTACATGCAAAATCATATTTACTTATTAGCATAAACATAAAACAAAAATATTTAAAATTTAAAATCCTCAAAGGGAACTCTAAAATTGAAAGAGGGATTATATAATCAGGAGTATAGCAATTAAAAAATTATGAGGCTTTAAAAGTTTTATAACTGAGCGTGTAATCTGACATTCTACAAAGCAATGTAATAATTTGAAAACGAAAATACACATCAATGTAGTTTAATATGACCTGTAACGATATTTTACAATTGTTTCTGTGGGGAAAAAACGCCCACCTTCATCAGAAAATTGGCAAGAATAATTATTTGCTGTTAAATTATAAAAAAATATAATAAAGTGGGAGCAACGTGCTATCAACTATTATGAAGAGAACAAAAGAAAATGGAACATGAAAAATAAAAAGGAAAATGGATAAATTTTACAAAGGGTTGAAGAGCTTTTTGTAGACAGGGGGAAAATAGTTGTTCTCACATGGTTCATTGATTATTGAATCGGCATTACAGAAGATATGATAGGCCTCGAAAAAATTAAGATCTGTGGGCGATTAGACTTTCTCAATAACTTTTATTTCAGCGAAGCGATAGGGACAAAAAGAGACTTATCTTTTTTCAGAACTTTTTTCTGATAAAGTTCTGAAGAAGGTAGGTCTTTTTTTTTTATCCCAATCGAAACAATTGTAAACGCCGTTCCACTCATAATAAATTGCGGTTTTGAAAATTTCTTTTTTAAATATATTATTGCGCAATGCATCGCTGATCTTTTTATAGAAAAACAACGAATCTTGCTGCCTGCCCATTGATGTGCTTAAATTCCCTTTCCTATGGTATTGAAGCCATAGTTACATGTAGTTCTCTGAAAAAGCTCAGTATGAAAGTACATCTGCTTTGACAATTAAAAATGCAATTAGCTAACAAAATGTGCAACTAACAAATAATGCGTGGCTAATTAATTGACGATGTTGGCTAATTAAAAAATTGTTGATTGCCATCACAAATTGACTAATCTATCATTCGGACACTACTAACTGTAAAAGAATGTGGCTAGTTAACAAATCACATGAGATTAATTAATGAAATGTTTGGGACTCATTAACTGAAAGGCCTATAGCCAACAACGTGAGTCAAGTAAACATGTAAGTAATGAGGAAAAATGCTAGTCTACCGTGTTTTACCCATTATTTCAAATGACGCGTCCGACACCAATTACGAAGTAATTAAAAATATTGTGGAGTTTTTAAAACTACAACGTTATGCAATACAAATACAAATGAATTTTATTTTCATACACACATGTACGCTTATATATACATACATGCATAATGGATTACGTTCTAAAATAAAAAGTTAATGCACATGCAACCTAAAAACTTTAGCCATTTATGTTTCGTTAAATAAGAAATATTTTTGAGTGTATTTTTAAATTGTTTTATTGGTATAACATTTTTATTTCGTCTAGTATGTTGTTCCAAATATTTAATCCGTAATAATTTATATTATCTTTTCCATAATTAGTTCGAATATATTTTGTTTTAATTTCTTTTTTATGACGAGTATTATATTTGTGGTCTTCTTTTATTATTTCTATTATGTCTATGTGTTTTCCTTTATTTATTTTTTCGTATATACGTTGAGATAATTTTTGTATATTTTTTATGTTTTGATCTTCTTGTCTAAATTGATTGATATATGGTGGTTTTATTTTGTTTATTGTGTCATTTAATGAATTATTTGTTTTTATTAAGTTCGTCTTAGTTTTCCCCTGTTAAATTTCCGTATAAATAGCTATCCACTATAAATTATTGAATAATAAATATCAATTTTTGCATTTAAAGTTAGTTTATTATTTAATCTGGCTAATAGTTCATTTATTCTTCTTATTTTTTTTTATTTATATCATCTATTTGTTCATTCCATAAAAGTTTTTCGTGTAATTTAATACATAGAAATTTCATTGATTTAACTCTTTTTAGTATTTTTCCATTAATTTTTATACCACTTTCTATGTTATTTTTTGTTATTAGCATGGAATATTATATGTTTAGTTTTTTCAGTATTTATTATAAGATAGTTATGATTGAACCATTATTGAAGCAAATTTAATTTAACCTTTATTATGTTTGTTAGTAATTCAATATTCGATCCACTTATGGACCAATTTATATCATCAGCAAATAATAGCGTATTATCATTTAAGTACATAAAATAATTTATTGCTAATAAAAAGAATAATGGTCCAAGTATTGTTCCTTGTGGAATACCTTTTAAATTAATAATTTTTCTGATGATTTATTATCTATTTTAACAACTTGGTAGCGATCTTTAAAATAATTTTTTATAAGATTAAATATTTTCCTCTTATTCCTAATTTAAATAGTTTTTCTTTAAAAATATCTCTGTTTATTAAATAAAAAGCTTTGCTGAGATTCAGGAAAAAATATATTTTATTTCCTTACCTTAAATTTTTTGTTTTACGTTGTTTATTATTCTTAATAACAAATCCTCTGTTGACTTATTTTTTTGGAATCCATATTGGTTAAGGTGTATTAATTTATAGTTATTTAAAAATTCAATTAATCTTTTGTGAATTACTTTTTCTAATATTTTTGAAAACATATTCATAATCGCTATTGGTCTATAATTGTCTATGAGAGTTTTTTCTCCCTTTTTTAAAAATCGGTTTAATTACAGCAATCTTTAGTTCATTAGGAATTATACTTGTTTCAAAGATATCATTTATAACTATCGTTAAATGATCTTTTAAATATTGAGTATTTTGTTTAACTATTTTTGGCACTAGGTCGTCAATTCCTGGCCCTTCATTTGAATTTATTTTATTTAATTCTTTTACAATTTCGATTTCAGAAACCTCATGTTAGAAAATACTATTTGTTAAGCTTGGCTGAAGATATTTTTTGAACTTGCTGTTTAGTGAACCTGATGAATTAAAATATTCCGAAATGTTAATATAAAATTTATTAAATTCATTAGCTATTTTTGTTGTGTCATAAATTATTTCATTGTTTTTGTGTATTTTTATGTTTTTGCTTGTTTAATTTTTCTTTTTCTTAATAATTGATTTATTGTTTTAAACGAGATTTAAATCTTTCTCCAACTCTGACAAATGGCATTTAAATGCTCAAAAACGAATTTCAAAATAACGCAACGTCCTGTCGAACTTATCAACTTAAGTTCAGACGTGCCGCTCTAAAAGCAGACGTGCTTATCATTGAAGAAGACGTGCCTTCACTTCAACGATAAGACATTTAATGCACTCTTGGCAGCTAGCTATTGACTGACCAGTGATCAGCATTGTAATGATCTGTGAGTAATTCAGCTTCAAGTGATCATTCTGAAATTATGTTAAACATTGGATTCGTTATGTGCGGCAAAACAATTTGGTTCACAACCACGACAATTAAAAGACCTCAACTCGTAAAATGCTGGACACCAAGTTTAGCATCTTGGGTATAATAGAATATTAATGTAACAAAAGTTTAATATTAAAATACTATAAGTTAAATAATATATTATCAAGTTTCAAGGTTTTCTACGTAAAACATATGCTTTCATCTGCAGTCAAACTAGGTTATTATCATTAAAGGATCAGATGAGTTTTTCGCCATAATCGTTATTCAATAAAACACCATTTATCGAAATTATCACTTTTGAATAAACATTAACAGTTAATATGAATATTTTATAACCTAATATACTCAATCAATCGCTATTATTTATAAGGTTTTAAAAAAGAATAATATTTAATACAATACTTATTCTACTCACTTCTTCGCGGCCATCATGAAAGTTTCTAATATCTCAGGATAGCAAACCAACAGTAGGAATACGCTTCATTTCTAATACTTGAATGATCTGAATACTATTAATATTTAAAGTTTATTTTGTGAGCGCTTCAAAGTAAAAAGCTTATTTTTTAAAGTAAACACAATTTCTAAAATATTTAAATGTAAGTGAATAAATAAATTCAAGAGGAAAAAATGGATTTGTTATATTCGTGTTATATATATATATATATATATATATATATTAAACCAAATTCAATCATTTGTTCGCTATAGCTATGAATTTGTTATACCTGTGTTCGTTATAACTATACGTGTGTGTGTGTTCATTAAATAAATGTTGTAAAGTAATAATAATATGTTACATAATAATAATAATTATAATAAATTGTGTAAATAACCTTGTAACGTGATCTTGGGGATTTTCCATGCATTTGGCAATGATAAATTTGGTTGGATGAGCGAGGTATATGGGCCCCCATATGGAGGGCAGAGGGTGGCTGGAGCCCACTTTAGCCGTTTAAAAATTTGATTTGCCCAAACCTGCTATGTATTTACTTTCAAAAGTTTTACAGTCACATTTTAAATTAAGGGACGTTTTAACTCATTGCTAATTGTCAAGTAGTATCGATTACTTTTGTACAGTTTTAGTATTTGTACATTCGCTAAAGTTCTCGACAGCTTTGAGAAGGAGGTAATAAGTTTTCTCAGACAACTCCCCCTAGAAATGCTCGTTTATTTTTCTCAGCCCCCCCCCCATAGAAATACACGTATGAGCGCCCATGGTGGGGTATACCTGTAACTATCGTGTGTGTATATGATCATATATTCCTCCCTCCACTCCTGCGTACTCTACTCTCGCCTAAGGAGTCTTAATAAGGCTTGTTGGGGGTGTGTTAATTTATAAGCTATTAGCCACGCTCTGACCTTAAAATAAAAGTTAAATCCTCATTATGCGGATTCACTGGTGTAGGCGAGGGGTGAATGGGGTCGATGTGGGGATGTAACTCTCTATTGAGGTGAAATTTTGTATATATACATATCCATATATTGAGTTGTATTTCTGTAACTCCACCCATTGTAAGCCTGTAACCCTCAATCCCTTTATGAACTTCCTTCGTAAGCCTATGTTTGGATCATTTAATTTATTGCATTCCGATTCTTTAGTAATAGTACTACTACTAATAATAATATTAATACCTTACACATAATACACCTGATTTAACATTTGTGTAAGAAAAGCATGTTTGGATAGTAGATGTTGCTGTTCCTGGTGACTAAAGAATTCAGGAGAAAGAATTTGATAAAATCTCTAAATACAAATATGTGCTAATCGAAGTCGAAAGGGTTATGGAACAAAAAAGCAGTTGTCATCCCAATTGTAATAGGAACATTCGGAGCAATCCCACCAAATCTCGAAAATCATCTTCATAGAATAGGAATTGACAAAATGGTGGTGCGCCAACTCCAAAAAGCCGCTTTGCTTCGAACTGCACACACATCCTAAGAAAATGCCTTTGATAGCCCAGGCCCTTTGGAAGGGCTCGCTATTAAAGAATCTACCCAGTAGTCAAATTCAAGATAGACTGTGCAAACGCAGAATAATAATAATAATAATAATAATAATAATAATAATAATATAATATTTATTATCAAGAATATCACTTGGCTTTATTGTGATAAAAATGACCGTTTATTTGACTTTGGCAACATTCATCCAGTTCATTACACATTATTCGGAGCATTATCTCAATTACCCTGAATATTATCTCAGTCCTCCGACTTACCAATTACCCCCGACTTACCAATTACCCCCGACTTACCGATTACCCTCGACTTACCTTATACCCAGTTCGTCCGGATATTTGGAAATCTGTAGAAAATTTGGCGCTTTCGAATCTTCCCGTGTCCAGGATAAAATACCTGAATTCACTAAAACCATAATTAGCTAAGTCAAAATATTGAATATATTTTCAATTTTGTATCCTAAGAACATATGTAATATATCATTCATATATTTTATAATTTATTGCAGACAGCATAAGTAAAATGGGAATTTTGCTGCCAGCCAATCCCGCGAGGATAAGCAAGTTTTAGAAATATGTCCCAAGGGTTTACATATTAGTATTCTTGTTGCGTAACTTATTATATATGCAGTAATTAGTTAACAAGGTAAGGGTTATATAAGGCTGGTAATGTTCTCATGGTGTTTGTGCGGAACACTATGCTTCAATTTTGTAATCTTGGGTTCTCGCATCGAGTATAGAGTTGATGAAAACTTATTGAGAATACAAACCGATATAATAATATAGGAGGATGTAGATGATCCATACTTAACAAGGCAGGAAAGCAAGCAACTTCCTTACATTTTTCAGCTGACGAACGTGTCTAACGTCTGACAGCATGTGTTTAACCTAATAAAGTATTATGTAGATGCTTTTGTTTAGGAAAGTGGAAAGATAATGCCTTCTACCTAAGAAGATAACCATCTGGCTATCTTAAAAGGAAAATTTTGTTGGTGATGGATGGCTGTTTGAAAATTGTTTCGGTAGTACAGATGATCCGGAAGAATCGTTAGAAAAACACGCGTGTTTGAATTCTCTATATCGCCATGACAGTGTCAGGGCGCCAACTCGGAGGGGCCCTGGCCCCTTCGGCCCCAAAAATATTTGCGAGGACAGGGCCCTTCAAAATTGATGGACAATGAATAAAGAAATGCGGAATACAGTTGAAAGACGTAACCATATGAAACATATTAATTGTTATTATTTAGATTCTTCCTGTTACTGTAAAGATATAACTGAATTTTATTTAGGAGAGTAGAAGCCTATACTTTATTATACCAATATACTAGACTGTAGTTTTGCAATAATTATCGAGAAATTTAAATAATTTTAAAAATTGATATTTGCTGTTTATTAAAATTCTTGGGCGTTTCTATTCAAAAAAACAATTATGGTGGTAAGGTCGAACGCCTCCTCCCCCCACGACTGGGTCTGAAAGCAAAGACTAGGGCAGTGGGGAGGACTAGGGTTGAATGACGACTTTACGTGAACGTGCATATATGAATGCCGTGTTGATCGGCAATCCATCCCCCCCTCAGCCGCCGAGGCGGCTGATTGCGCTGTTCAAGCGTCCTGTCTGGGATCACAGCGCCGCCACCTTCGGCGGCCACCATTCCCACCCCCCCCCTGCAAAAGAACGAACGGGGAGGACTAGAACTAACCTGTACTACCACTGTTTTCTTCCAGTTGGCGCCCCTGGATAGTGTAGTGCATTTGTTTGAAATTCAATTCGAAAGGTAGATTGAGCAGACCTCGGTTCAGAGTCCACATGAAGCTGTGTAAGTGCAGATCTCTGTCCTTAATAATTCCGAATTTGATTCCTAAAGGCACGGAACCAAAACTAAGCTTATTTGGAGAAAAATATGAAAAGAAGTGATTCTTTATCGAAGCTCAATATCTTACCATAAAATGACCAGACGATTTACGATGTGTGAATTCAAGAAGCTGACTTCAAGAAATAATGAATTTGTCTTCAAGAAATAAAAGAATTTGTCTTCAAGAAGTAAACGAATTTGTCTTCAAGAAATAAACGAATTGGTCTTCAAAGCAGATGAATCATTGAAAAACAGATTTTTTTTCCATTTATAATTACTTGCAAGATGTTTTTCATTTATTAACCAAGTATCACTCGCGGCATCGCCATTCCCTTTTACTGAAGTCAAGTCGTGTCAACCGTATCAAGACCATGGTTACAATACGGAAATCCACGGTATCTTCCCGCTCAAAAGACAAGATAATAACCGTTTGCCATTTGAAATCTTCAAGGGTGACCCAACTTTATGCTCAGAACGTCGATTTACAGACAACAATACACACTTAACTTGATCTTCCCACGCTGGCAGCTCTCGCAACGATTGAAACACTGTTGCTGCTTAGTTGTGGCACTTTAACTGCTGTGAAAAGATTCGCTTCAACGATTCCGTTATGATTTGACAATTATTGGACAACATTTTCTGAGGGATTTGTTTTATGTTGTCTTCTGGTTGTTATTCAATTTGCTGGGGGACAAAGAATCTCTCATTCTCACCAATCTCCTCTTACTTTCCAAGTGTCTTTCATTATTGTTCGACTCTCTTCGGAGGCAGATGTGAAATGGAGAAGACAAATTATCTGTCACAAAGTAATGCAGCAGAAGATGATTTTTTTCGCTGATAGATGATCACAATGCTGTATATCAGATGATCTCTTTGATGATAGGATAGTCAAATTTAATTGGAATTTGTCTGCTGAAAAATAGAGCGAATCGCATTTTTTTGAAAAGCCCTAATGATGAATTTTACAGATGGTTCGTACATAATTTGAAGGATATATCATCGTTGAAAATATAAAACCACGGAAGTCGAAAAGTAGTTTTTTTCTTATTTGTGAAAATGCACAGATAAAATAGCTAATTTAAGAAGATACGTGACTGAAAATCAATTCTTTAAACACCTATTTTTTAAATCATGTAACTTCTCTAGTTTGATGTACCTTTATTTGCCGTAAATTTTCGTACATGAAAAAATAATATTTTCATCTTAAGTAGTTTTACATTTGCAGAAAATTTGAGGGATATATGTTGCATGAATGGCAATTTCGTATATCACAATAATAAAAGCATTAGCACAACTGATAATAATAATAGATGTAATAATACCATAAAAACGACCATAAGTACAATGGTATTTTAAATACCATCGATTTGTTTTGAAAAACCAAAAGTCGTAGTAATAAAATTGCAAATCAGTAAGAAATAAGTTTTCAAATAATTCAAAAAGCTATACTCTTCAAATTTAGTAATCCTTAAGAATTGTCTGCGATGAAAGTGAGACTATAGTTTGTATTTATATCTTCTGTGCATACGTAATTTTGCAACTCATCAACCCCATTGTATCTGGTAGAAGAGCTAGAAAATTAGAACTAATTTTTACCCTTTTACTGATTTTAATAATTTATTTATAAATATGTCAAAATATTTATGACTTAACCTGAATAAAATATCCATCGCGTGGAATAAAGGATGGAATGTAGAATCCCTACATGGCTCTCTAGAACTTACCAAAGTCTCTTGCTATAGAAGTTTCTCTATATTTTTATTGAAACTAGTTTTCATATGCTACATTAAAAAGATATTGTGAAGCATTTTTCCCTTTATATGTTTTTGATTGAGAATGTGATGTATCCATGAGGTATGGATAAGGATCAGCGTTTTTTGTTTGTTCAAGTTTCTTTCCTTCCTCCTCCTCCTTCGATGGACTACGATTTCCCACCGAAAAGTAGGTCTTTGTGATATATATATATATATACTTTTCCTTACAAGGCAATTTGTCCGTTGTTGCAGCTCTCACTGTCAAGGTGAATGAAAAATGGGGTGTCGAGGTTTTCAAGTATTTTTGGACTCTGTTATCAGTGAAGACATATCAGCAATTTTCCTGTCCTCGTTGTGTAAACATTCCTTCCCCTGCTTTCGTTTAAGAATATCCCCGGCAATTCCATCATTTGCCATCTCATCAAAGAACTGGAATGTGAGAGTTCAGCCAAGTTCTCATGGACGGAAAAGATATAAATTGCAATAAAAGTGCGAGAACAACTAATCTGATAACGCATGGTCAATAAAGATACCGGGTTTCTGTTGGTGCAGTCTTATTTCCATACCTTTCCTGGGGACGGTTTTCCAGTAGTTGAAGTTCCGTCCCAGGTCATCACGCCACAAGTTAGTTCTTCCACTTGACCTGGGTTTTCGCTGCAAAATTTGAGTGCAAATTTGATTTAGCTATGCTTGAAAGACATTTCTGGGACACGATCTTTGCACCAGCCATTTGCACAAAGGGAGATGAACAAACAATAGCAGGCCGGAACGGAAGATTAGAGTTCCGACGATGTGCTACCGGTTTGGTGATGAGTGACAGTTAAACAATCTGCTACTTCACATCCCCAATTGTTTTATTGACCTGATATTGGCCTTATATTGACCAATATTCCCCTGCTTCTATTGGCGCATCACAGGAAGCCAATATATACGGATGGGCAATTACAAGAATCTACCTCTGACGACACAACGTAATTTAGGCAATTATGCCCTGCCAATACTCTTTAATTACATATGCATAATGAATTTTTACAGTTGGATGTTTTAAAGAGAAAGGGTAAGAACTAGTATTTCGCAAATTATTTCAACCATTTTGCAAGGAAATGATAGAAGTATTGACCAGAGTTAATTAGGAAGGTGTCAACGTGCTCAAGAAAACAAAGAAGAAAAGAAGGAAGGATATATATGTTTTCTTAATGTTTTTCTGTTTGAGTTGGTTATTCATTTCTTTTTTTTCTGTCTTACTTCCTTTTCTATTTTTCATTTGCATATACAGTCGAACTTCGTTAAGATGAACACCAAGGTGAACGGAAAATCTGTTCATGCAAATTTCGCGTTATCCGAAAAGCACAGGATTGCATTATTGAGTTATTTATTTCATCCGTGGTTATCATATACATATATTTCGCCATTATTATGTATCTATATAATTCGTGTTAAGCCGAAAATTTTTTCCAAGGGCCATTGATTGTCAGTTCGTGTCAAACAGCATTTCATGTTAATCATGTTGGTGTTAAAAGAACGAAAAGTAGAGGAATTTCTTTATAATCGAACAAGACCGTAATGAGAATTTTTTTAATCTGTCCATTTTGCCCTCTACACGCTGGGGATGTACAGCTCTTACATGGGGCGGGGGCTATATTTTCCCACAATGCATGCCAGTGGCTTACTGGTTTTATATGCGTGGATTTCGGGTATAATGGGTCCGGATTCGCCTACCAGGGATTGCAGCGCCGTTTTTAGCGGCCACTCTTCCCACCCTGCACACAAGTAAAATGGATTCGATTTCAAGTAAGCGTGGTTATGTGTAAATATATCGTGGTTCGGAAACTGCATTAAGCTGTCGATCCCATCTCAGATGCCCCAAGTACGATCTTTTGGGACATAACAATATACAAATAAAAGATTTGCACAACAATGGGTTTAAGAAAATATTACAAAATGTATTATTTTGGATGAGTTTATATCAATGCCATTTTAAATCTACTTTAACCTAAAACCCAAACCATTTATAACAATGGACATAGTGAAAACTAACGAATGCGTTGTTTTTTAATTAATCTTTGAATTATTAATTATATCCTTATGCGATAATTAATTACATTTATAATATAGTTGTCTTAATTGTTCAATTAAAACCATGACCCAATTAATCTAATTGCCCACAAATTCCAAATTAGAAACGAACGTTCAATTATTTAATTTTTGCACGCGACATAACCGCTCCACTAAAATATGGCGTTCTTTAGTGTCCTCGTAAAAGAGCTGTGCCATTTTTTTGAAAAATTGCTCATTGTTAGTTTAACTTTCTCATTAAACTGGTTTGCTTAGAACGGTTGAATAACAATAATGTATCGACCCTATTAACTATAACAAGATAGAACCACTCACAACAACTGTAATCGTCTGTTATTTCTCGTTTGTTATTCTGGACTCAAATAACAAAAAATCGTTATTGGTCTTCAAATGCTGGGAGTTCTTCCCCAAAATAGACCTTTTTCAGGAAGAAGATACATAATTGCTATCACGACTTATCTTTTTACTTTTCGTAATTAATAGCAAAGGAGGAAAAGGTTAGCGGAAATTAAGAATAATGCGGAAGAAGAAGAAGAAGAAGAAGAAACCGAAGTGTTTCCGCCCCAATATTGCACCCATTTACGGATTTCCCACTTGGCTAAAATTGCCCTAAACGGACTAGAATTTGAATGAGGTTTGGTGCTATTTTGCACCTCCGTGAACAATGATTTACATGCCTTTCTGGTTCACTTTATAAATACACATTGCATATACTTATTATTTTCAGTTTCATTCCAGTCTAAATCTTACCAACAAGATTCCATCGATTTCTGAATGGAAAAGTGGTAGACAACTCTAATGGATATATTTAAAACTTAGACTTAATAATTGGTGTCTACGTCTAAAGTAATGCGCGATCGTTCATTATGAGAAGAGAGATTATTTTTAAAGGTTGCCGAAACTAGCGATAGAAGTTAAATGAAACCTTTTTGAAAGTCTTCTTATATCGCTATCAGGGTAAGAAGTATAACACATGAGAAAATTGCCATAGGGCAGTGCGTAGAAAAAGGGGTGCCGGGAGGACTCAAGGCCCCCCGGTTGCATATCAATTGTTCTCTTTAACGCAGAATCACGTGATTGTCTTTAAAGCTATTTGTGCCCCCATAATTTTCGGACTGATATGACCCTGTCATAAGGAGAATTTTATTCGGCGTATTATTATAAAGAGACTTAATGACATGTATGCTTACACTTAGTGTTAAACAACTTACGATTAACTATTCTTTAATGTTACTCAAACCTAGGGCGGATTTAGGGGGCGATCGCTCCCTTGAATGAAAATTTAACATTGAAAAGATACAAGGTAAAGGTCCAATGAGGTATTATTTCCAAAAATCAAGTCATTAATCGCCACCCTTGAATGACCTCTAAATCTTTCCCCGCGACGGGAACTTACAAATTATTACTGTTCAAAATTTACCTTCTAATATTTATTGTAATTAACATATACTAATTTATTTTTGATTAATTTGCTACTCTAGCTAACCTGCTGTTAGTTACTATTAGAGCAGTAATTTTTTGGCGGAAAAAAATTGCAAAATTCGCAAGATGTTCGCGGAGAAAATGTTGAATTTAGCAGAATATTAAAAAAATAATTATGGAAGTTGTGTAACACTAACATTAAAAAAATATCCGTATTTCGAAACATCAATGCAAATAATTATTACGTGACTAAATAAGCACTACATAGTTGGATTGCCTTACTCGCAAGCCGTACGTCAGGGCCGTGTTTTGGGGGCACAAGATGGGCGGCCGCCCAGGGCCGCTAAAATCTAGAGCCGCCAAATAGTGTTATTAGTTAAATGCGTTAGCATTAGTAGCCTATGTACGTTACCATGTTTATTGTGGTGGCAATATGGCCACTGCAGAGACTCGTGGCAGCCCACAAAACTAGAAAAATTACTTTTTAAGTTCTAACAGTATATAAAAAGCGGCTTTGTTCGTTGAATTAGCTTTCATTAATTCGTTATAATAATTAGAGTAATAATAAATGACAATAATTCGTATTTTAATTAATTTTTATCCCCTATTTTCAATTTAACTTCATTATCTTACCTTTACCTACAGCGTTCAGACAAGTGAAGGACTTTATTTTGTAATATTAAACCCTCTGTTTTTATCATTGTGTTATGTCAAAAATATTTTTAAGTTCTTCCCAGGGCCACTAACACCGTAATAACGTCCCTGCCAGACGTAATACTAAACAAGTTAACTGTTTCATAATCTCGCATATCCTGAGAATACGCAACACAAATAAGTCTTTTTAGAATTAGCAGACATTTTATCGTCTAAGTGATAATAAAAAAAGCCATGGTGCGATAAGAAAAGCATTGCAAAAAAATCTTCATATGTAATATGTGGAGAACAATATCGTTTCTATAGACATGTTGCCATGTTTTAAAGATGAAGGGGTTGCTATGTTTTAAAATCTCAAAGAGCGCGCATTAACACATTGTATGATTATTTAAAAATACACAGTCGAAGTTCATTAACGTGAACACTCACGTTTACAAAAAATTTGGTTGTTGTTGTTGTTCTTCTTCTTCTTCTTTTTCGTCGTCGTCGTTGTCCAAAGGTGATTGGAAAAGTTGGCCGCGTCTGCAGCCCGTATTTCCATAAAAGCTATGGTACAGCCATAGTGATGAGGTTTCATTCCGGCCCACGAATGAATATAAGCGGATCCACTATATACATATACTATTCTACTATTTTTAATTGGTTATGGGAACTGGTAACTTCTTTATTGCAAAAAATTTGTTGGTTACAAAAAATTTGGTTACATTCCAAATAATTTGGTTACATTCCAAATAATTAACGTTATCCGGAAAGGATAGGATCGTATTAATGATACTATATAATTTGACGGAGATTCTGGAAACAGTTCATATCAGAAGTAATTCACGTTAAGCGGGTTCGGATAACCGGGGTTCGACTGCATATTTTAATAAAAATAAATATAATTTTCATTATAATAACTCTGATACCAATAATATATAAAATCGGAATGTACTAATATTTTTTATAAAATAATTACATAATCGGAAATTATAGTCTAATAAGGCAATCAGAGTAAAAACATGATTTTGATTGCTTTTTGTACATTCCAGTAAGGACACCGTTACTTTTTATGTGTTGAAAAATTATGAACAACCTTGTTGGAAATTGACAGTAATTATTAATTCCCATATTTGTAACAACACATATAGCTGTTTACTGTGCACACAAAATATATAGCTCATTTACTGTGCCTTTGTGCTTACATTATTATACTAATTCTCTTTCTCTCGAATGAACGGGATGCCAATGTTTTAGCTTAACCCTCAAATTTATGAAAGGGTAATATCTTGCACATAGAGGTTTAAATACATTTTTCTATCAAATTTCATTCAAAATACTTTTTGGTAACGGCAATATTAGAGTTATTTAAATATGAAGATTAATAAAAAAAGTTACAATAAAAATTAGGCGATACTGATAGAAAAATAAATATGAAATTTTTAAAATTTTTAAAAATCCTAAAATCCGTGAAATCGTTGAAAAAATTGTGAAATTCGCGCCGCGATAAATATACTGCATCCGATGATAAATAATAGCCTTTTTATTCCTTTAGCTTTTCCTTAAATACCATGTATAGAATGGTCTCGTGCCTAGGAATGTGGTAATAAAAGTGTCCCGTGCCTAGGTATATGGTAAGAAAGGGGTCACGTACCTAGGCATGTGGTAAGGGAAGGGTTCCCGTACCCAGGCAGGTGGTAAGAAAAGGGTCCCCTGCTTATGCATATGGTAAGAAAGGGGTCCCGTGCTTAGAAACATGGTAAGAAAAGGGTTCAGTGCCTAGGTATATGGTATGAAAAGGGTCTCGTAACTAGGCATGTGGTATGGAAAGGGTACCTGTACCCAGGCAGGTGGTAAGAAAAGGGTCCCCTGCCTAGGCACATGGTAAGAAAATGATTCAGTGCCTAGGCATATGATAAGAAAAGGGTCCCGTGTTTAGTCATATGGTAAGAAAAGGGTCTCGTGCCTGGGCATGTGGTAAGAAAAGGGTCTCGTGCCTAGGCATGTGGTAAGAAAAGGGTCGCCTGCTTATGCACAATGGTAAGAAGGGGTCCGTGCCTAGGACATGGTAAAAAAGGGTTCATGCCTAGGTATAATGGTATAAAAGGGATCCCGCACCTAGGAATGTGATAAGAAGGGTCTTGTGTTTAGGCACATGGTAAGAGAGGGTCTCGTAACTAGGCATGTGGTAATAAAAGTGTCCCGTGCCTAGGTAATATGGTAAGAAAGGGGTCCGTGCCTAGGCACATGGTAAGAAAAGGGTCCCGTACCTAGGCATGTGGTAAGGAAAGGGTCCCGTACCCAGGCAGGTGGTAAGAAAAGGGTCCCCTGCTTATGCACATGTAAAGAAAGGGTCCCGTGCTAGGAACATGGTAAGAAAAGGGTCCCCTGCTTATGCATATGGTAAGAAAGGGGTCCCGTGCTTAGAAACATGGTAAGAAAAGGGTTCAGTGCCTAGGTATATGGTATGAAAAGGGTCTCGTAACTAGGCATGTGGTATGGAAAGGGTACCTGTACCCAGGCAGGTGGTAAGAAAAGGGTCCCCTGCCTAGGCACATGGTAAGAAAATGATTCAGTGCCTAGGCATATGATAAGAAAAGGGTCCCGTGTTTAGTCATATGGTAAGAAAAGGGTCTCGTGCCTGGGCATGTGGTAAGAAAAGGGTCTCGTGCCTAGGCATGTGGTAAGAAAAGGGTCTCGTAAACTAAAAAGTTTGAGAATTAATCACTAGTACTTTTTAGTAAATAGGTTATTTTACAGCATGCACTTTTTCCGAAACAAGAAGTATCAAACACACACACAGACAAAAAAAAATTTAGGAGTGCCATTTCTATATCTTTATTTCAAGAAATTTACTCATCTCGTAAATATAAAATTTAAATTAAGCACCGACTAATCTGCATGAAAACGTTTGAAAGAGGAGAGTTGTGTTGGAGAAAAATCTCTATGAATATGCAGAAAGGCATTCAAGACCTAACGTTTGATTTGAAAGCATGTCTCATCATTTTTTTTTAATATTACACGATAATAATACGATATTCTTATGATTAGATGAAGCGGTTTCTTCAAATCTCACAAGTTAATTTTTTTAAATGCTTTTTAATGACCAGGCAGCATGACCTTTGAAATCACGGCGGCACCTGCATCGAATGACAAAAACCTGTTGCCAGGTTCGTGCCGAGAAGAAACGCGCGAAAAATAAAAAATGCCTTTGTGCAAAAACAAATTTCAGTACCATGGAGTTGAGCAAGATCCAAACGTGACTACTCTATCTGACTCCCGCAACTGACACTTTGTGTTGTAGACAGATGTTCAACCTCTAGTGACAGTAATAGAAAACGTGGCCGAGGTTTGTGTGAAAAATAGGTATTAGAGTAATTTAATTATAGTTTGAGTAAAGAAGCAGTCGTAGATCACGACAAAAATGCAATACTATGACCTATATCCCTTCATTGCTTTCCGATCTTTTCAACGTAAGCTGAACATTCATCTATTTCCTTGTCCATTACTCCCTTGCGGGAACTTCGTTTATGATTTGTGTTTATTACTTTAGGCTCTCTCTGTGGCAAGAGGTGGCTTCCTTTCAGGTTCACCAAGACCGACTACCATATGTCACCTCGTGTTTTTTGTTTTGAAAATTTTCCAGTGTTTTGGCTTTAAATTAGGTTCGAGGTTCAAAACAAAAGCCGGGGTAATAAATCAGAAGAAGTAATGGGGGATAAAAGAATTAAAAAAAAAAAAGAACTGGCTGATTTTATATTTTAATGTATGCAGGATATTGAAAGGGCAGCAGTGACGTAAGCCAGAGATGAAATTAATTTAAATAATTTGAGTTCTTGAAAGCAAGAGAAATGAACCATGCAGTGAAAGTGACAAAACAGGCGAAAGAATTATTTCAGTAATCGTAAGAAATCGACAATTCTATTTGTATTCGAGGAACTTGATAAATACAGATATGGTTATGAAGAAATTAAGTTAAATCAATGAAAAAAAAATGATGGTAAACTGTTAGTAAGTTAAAGGAAAAGTTCTTGAAATGTAAAAGTTTTGTAACCATTTCGGAATATATACTAAAAGTTGATAAGCAAAGTTCGAAAAAATTGTTTTCTAAAAGTTCGCTAGTGGAAATATAATAGACGATTCCCATTATATTATGAAGACATATTATACAATTCACATATATACAGGAACCCTTTAGTGCTATGGCCCCCAAATTTTTGAATCCTTAACCCACTTTTCAGAACGTTGAACTTACGCGCCTCACTTAACCTTAACTAGGGACGTATCCAGAGGATGGGTTTAAGGCCCTTCCTCGAAACGAAAAATTTAATATTGGAGAAAAATATAAGATAAAGGTGTATTGAGGTATCAAGCATGAAGTTCCCTTCATTCGGGATGGGGGGGGGGCTGGACTTCCTCAGAAAAAAATCTTGGATGCATGCTTGGCTTCCACAGAAACTACAATTTTTTTTAAGCCCATTTTGAATTTTTAAGAAATGTTTCTGAGAAAATGCATACTTTGTAAACGTTTCACGCCTCACCAAAAATCGTCCCATGCCCCACCAGTGGGGCCCGCCCACAGTTTATGAAGCTCTGTTCTAGTGTATTATAAAGGATAAAAGACTAAGTCTGATAAGTTTGTAGAAAAGGAAATAAATTAGAAATAAAAGGTATAAGTCATAACTTAGATAACAATTCTAGATCCATTGAAAACAAATAATATAAATAGGGTGATAGGTCACGAATACTTTGATCAATTTTAAGTCGTTTACAGTATTATAATCCTTTTTAAATAGTTTATAGTGCTGTAGTCCCTTTGAAATATTCTATATTACTATGGCCTTTTTAAAAAGATTTTAATATTATAGTCCTTTTTAAATGGTTTATAGTGATATAACTTTTTTTTAAATAGTTTATAGTTTTATAGTTATAAAAGTTGAAACCGAATGATATAGAAATAACATAGACAATGTATAGATTATTGGAACAATTTACCGGACAATTACAATAATATTAAAAACATGGGTTTATTCAAGAAAAAAATTAACACATTACTGCCGGGGTGACTAATGGATTAATAGATTAATATATGGTCCTTATTAATAAATTATTAATAGCGGATTAGTAAATGATCCTTGGCTAGTTCGTCGTCGTATTGTGCAAGGATTTTAATGGGAAGGGTGGCCGCCGAAGGTGGCAGCGCTGTATTCCCAGACTGGCTTTTGTCACATAAAATGACGACCAGTGGACCGAGAAGGGCCACTGGGGGAATTGTTCGGGGGGGGGATTGTCGATCAATTCAGGCGTTCAGGGGCGCACAGCATACACAATTGTCGTCATTCAACGTCGACCGGAGGCCATCCACGATCAGTCCGCCCCGAAGAGCGGCCGAAATAGATGGGTGGCGCGGAAGAACACCCCGGGCCAGCCGGTATTCCTACAGGAGACCACCGGACACCGTTGAGTGGGTGAGGTGCCGCGAGCGGCAGAGAACAGGAGAAAATCATTCCCCGCAACCAGGGCGCACGAGACCAGAACAATCCGGACAGGCATCACATGCCAAAGTATCATCCACTGTTTGCGAAAGCTGGCCCCCAAGCGATCGCAGCGGACGAAGACAATGACGAACGCCCGTCATGGACAGAAGGCCAAGCACGGCCCTAGCGACGAAGTCCGAATTACGAGGGAGGGCGGAGTCCGGTCCCAGAATAGCAGAAGCAGACATCGATCCACCACCGCCCGGCGGCCAAAATGAATGTCCCAAACACTTCGTCTTAAGCGAGCCGAAACCTAACAAATAAATTTATTTTTGTTATTCTAGTCTTTTTAAATAGGTCATAATACAAACTTTATGGTACTGTGGTTCTTCTTAAATAGTTAAATTTTTTAGCGATTTTCTAAGTAAAGAAAGTTATATCTATATTAAATGAAATGTATAGGAAACGGATGATGAAGGATTAAGATTTTGAATGTCCTTACATCTTTCCTCATTTTGAACTCCTCCTAAAATTTAAAAGAACAAAATTCAAACCAAATTAGATGATTCAATAGAAAAATAATACGCTCATGATTTTTTTTGATTACGCAAAACTTCCGACGAAAAACAAATTAAGTAATAAGCACATGTATTACCGTTTCCCCCCTCCTGAATATGCTGCGGGTCTCTGCTATCGCTTCCTGGTGCATACCGTAATTCTCCACTAAACATAAGCACTTTACATTCGCATAGATGTAAATTCTTTCTCTTGTGTTCTGTATTTTTTTAAATTTCCTCTTTTATATACATAACCATTTTCCCTCTCACTTACCAACAGCCATTTCTCCCCATTTAAACAACAATTTTCTCTCATTTAGAAATAACCATTTCCCTCCAGTTTGGTTTCTTGGGTATGCGTAATGAGAAAATTTCATTGTGTGAGTGGGCATAAAAATTCCTCCTGAGGTCTTTACTTGTGTTCTGCGACCTCCTCAGTCACAGCTGAAATGCAAATTTAGCGGACTAATCCACCATACAAGCATGTGATGACTGCCCTCCGACCCCAGAGCAACGAGCCAGCTTGTAAAGCATGAAAGAGGAGAGAAAATTTAAATTACGGACCTCTTGAAAGACTTCTACAGCAGTCTTCACATAGTTTCGTCTTACAGCTTCATACCCTTCTTTATCTTTTGAGCGACTGGTGAACGACAGAGCATGTGGAGCTTGTTTGAACAAGACCCCAACTTTCGCTGATGACCCGGGATTCCACCCTGCTGAGTCAGGTGAAAACGCTTGATGTAGTGGCCCTACGTGTGCGGCTAATGTATGCGACAGCGCAGAGAAGATATCTAAGAAGTTTCCGGCTTTCTCATATAACGTAACGTACACCAGTCACTTGGAAGTGAATTAGATGTGAATGGCTGCTTCAGGTTTGAAGGGTTTCAGTACTTCTGTAAAAAGATATTTCGAGCCTCTTACCTGTCAAAACTTCTCGTAGTATTTTATGGTTCTTGAGCAGGTCGTGAGCTTCGCTGTCATTGTATTTAATTATTTTATATTGTGGTGTTTTGTGGAGAAAGTATTTTAATTTGATCTCAATGAGAAATTGGGATATTTATTCAAAATATAAGTGGAAAACTTTTCAATAAAAATAATACTTTTTGAAAAGAAAAGACCACCTTATTATGCCATGTACAAAGATATGATAATTCTGATCTATAAGGACTCCAGGTAGGTTGCCGTGGAAAGAATATAATCGGGTTGCTTCGAAACCGGTTAATAGACTGAACAACTACATGAATTAATGAATGAAAAACTAATTGGATTAATGAATGAAGAACTAAATGAATTAATGAATGAACAACTACATGAATTAATGAATGAAAAACTAATTGGATTAATGAATGAACAACTAAATGAATTAATGACTGAAGAACTAAACGAATTAATGAATGAACAACTAAATGAACTAGTGAATAAAGAACTAAATGAATTAATGAATAAAGAACTAAATGAATTAATGAATGAAGAATTAAATGAGTTGATGAATAAATGAATGAATGAATGGACAACTAAATTATTATATATTTTATAATTATAAAAACTAAAAATTATTCAATGAATGGAAAACTAAATTGATGAATGCATGGACAACTACATTTGTGAACGGATGGAGAGTTAAGTTAATGAATGAAGAAATGAGTGAGTGAGTGAATGGACAACTAAATTAATGAATGAAGAAATGAATGAACAATTAATTAATGGCTGAACGAAAAAGTATATTAATGAATAAACAACTAACTGGATGTATGGATGGGTGGACAACTATGTAAATGAATGAACAAATTAAAGAACGAATGTAGGAATGACTGAATGAAGATGCAATATTATGCACTTTATGGTATTGTAAGATATCTTACAGAAATTATTAAGATACGATGAAGTTACTTTCTTTTAAAAATGAGGTTTAAATCACATATAAGCATATCCAATCACTATCTATACAATGCGAGATGGAAATCATTCTAAGCGTCTATTTTTAACAATTCCTCTCCACATTATTCCAACTTGATTTCTTATTTCAATCATTCATCTTGTCTGAAGACTTTCCTAGGCTTCTTTCATAGTCTTTTTAAATACAGTTGAAATTTTCAGTTGTCCATTGTCGGTTAGTTCTTATAGCTCTATGTTAAAACTATTGCCATTTGAAGTTTTACAACGAGGTATTTAATGTTCTATCTTTTATTTAAGTACACCCAAGTATTAAACAACAATATAAATCAACGTTTATTGGCGTAGTGATACCAGTGCTGATGTTATGGCGTGATTAGATGGTGAAACGTTCGAAAGAAAATAAATGTTCCTGCGTTCGGTGGGACCTGAACCCATTACCTTCCTCTTGCCGGGCGGAGGCTCTTATAACCGGCTTCAGTAAAGTCTTTATATACGTTCGTAAAGAGATTATATATTGTCCTTCGTAGCTCAGTGGGTAGAGCCTCCGCCCGGCAAGTGGAAGGTCGTGGGTTCAGGTCCCACCGAAGGCAGAAATATTTATTTTCTTTCGAACGTTTCACCATCTAATCACGCCATACCATCGGCGTTGGTATCACTACGCCAATAAACGTTGATTGACATTGTTGTTTGATTTAATCTGCGTAGTGTTCGATTTATTTAAACACCCAAGTATGTTCCTTCTTTGCTTTGTTCAAATTATTTTGAACGTATACTTCTCCATGCTCCTATGGGTTGTTTTCGATTTCTGTATTTTTCTTCCATCAGACTTTAGTCTTTGATTTATAACAGAAAACTATAACATACACTTATTGAAAACTTTTCTACTTCGGTAAGCGTTTAGCTAGGGACGAACCAGGTCCTCTCAAAGGGCGCATACTTTGGATTATCGGAAGGGGGCCCCGAGTCCTATATTCTATGAGGGCGCAAGTCTTATCGCCCACGAGGGCGAACCGGCGGCTCAGTTCGCCCTGCGTGTAGCAGTAGCTTAGAAAAGGGCGCTCAGGGGAATCAATCTCCCTCCCTCTGGATACCGTCACATGTTAAACACCTAATCTACTTAAAAGATACTTGACTCTCCCCGCCCCTAGTGTAGGATTAAGGATTTTATGGGCCCTAGGCTGAAAGGGGGAAATGGGCCCCTAAACAATAGGGGCCCCACGATACTCGGCCAATAAATCGTGAAATTTTCTTCGAAGTTCATTATCTATAATATTCAGGTTTATAAATAATAAAGCTTTGTCATTTATAAATGAACGAGATTAAAATACCTCTTAAACTTTAATAATATCAAGGTCTCTGAGGGGCCTTAAAATCGCGGGGGGCCTACTTGGCCTATATGTAAATACGGCACGGCCCCCCCCAAACTATTTTAATTATTGCTATGCTCCTGATATGTGTGCACAAACCATAAAATTGAGACAGCAAGGTATATAATGGTAATTACAAATAATTTATAAATACTCATGTGTACATCTATTCAAGACCGTAGCTGGGATCTAATTTGGAGGGGGGGGGGTTCAAAAATTTTTACAGCATGTATCGATACAATCACAGTACGCAAGGCTGTAGCCAAGTCCCATTAAAAATTTAGTTTCGGGAGGGTGATCTGTCCTTCAGATCCCCTCCCCCCCTCTGGATACGGATATGAATTTATCCAAAATTCTAAAAAATTTTTAAGAATTTGATTAAAATATAACTATTCATTTATATGTATCGTGAATAATCTTTTCAACAACGCATTGATGCCCAATACATATTCTAAATTTATAAAATATGCATTTTGTATTAACATACGATAACTTCTCTCATTAACGGCTCCCAAAGGACGAAAAAAAACGTCGTTAAACGGAGAAAGTCCTTAATCCGAAAGTACTCAATTATATAAAACCAAACAACATTGTTAAATAGAAATAGTTGTTAACTAGAGCTGTCTTATTGAGAGATATCATTTTATTTAAGCAAGGCATATCATCGCATTAATTACACTATTCAATCGATATTAATTGAACTTCTTAAGCTTTTACGCATAGGACTACGCAGAAAGTTCATAAGGGGGTTATAGGCTTAATGGGGGGTTACAGAGCTACAACTCACATATTCCTATGTTAAATATACAAAATTTCATTGTAGCGGGAGGTTACAAACCCCCTCAACATCGCCTATGTACGCCAATGTTTATACGAAGTAACTATCAGGAATATATACGTCCATTTCCAACGCTTCATCCCCGGTAATACTTGACAATGCGATTTTCCTCCATAGGCGCAAACGAAGTTTTAAGAGGTGAAAAATGCTTCGAAATTGTGTGGTTATACCCGTGTAGATCAGTGAGGGATTAAGCGGCTGGCGGACCTGGCGGCCGCAAGGGGCCCCCGAATATCCAGGGGCCCCGAGCTCGAGAGATTCCCAATTAAAAACTACCACAACATAAAAAGCGAAAGATACAATACTTAATATCAGTCCCGTGTTTTACGTATATAAGTACAAAACGTTCTTTTTTTTAAATTAAAGTTAATTAAAAATCATATCAGTTCAAACATGCCCTGGCGCACCTACCTTGGGGGCCCGCGCACCCCTTGGGCTAACAAAGTGGAAAATTATTACGCCAATAGAATTTCTTTTCCTTTTTTTGAAAGTAATAAAATTGAAAGTAGTGACGACCCCAGCGACCTTTGTCTGAACTCTATGAAATTAATGATACTGCTGTTGAGGTAAGCAACCACAGTGGCTAGGGCTGTGTTCAAACGCTTTCTAGGAGGTAAAGGTAGACCAAAACAATTAAATTGGAAATTCTGAGTGCAGATATTTCTAATTATGTCAAGAAATCTAACCTCACCGATGAAAATAGGATAACAATGTTTAAAAGTCTTTGGGAGACATATGAAAATTGCAATTTTCCCACGACCGTCACTAGTGCTGTATAAAGTCAAGGAAAATCTCACCGTAGTTGGAGGTTCTGCCCATCTGAACTGAGTAAGCATAACTTGCCCAAAGGGAGAAGACAGTGCCTATAGCAAATTTTGTGTGTTCTCTTTTCACCCCATGAAGTCGGTTTAAGATCGACACAAGCCACAGATCAACTTGTTTCAAAAGAATTTAATAATTGGAAGAAGACCTTGGAGAAGTTCAGCCAACATTAGAACTTTTCTCTATCATAAGGATTCAGTTCACAAAGCCGATGAGTTTTTAAAGGTCACAAAAGGAAAAAAGGCTTCCGTAGATCAAGTAGTGGACAGAGGGCAAGCAAAAGCAAGTTTTGCACAATAGGATTACTTTTAAATCTATTACTAAAACAGTGATCTTTTGTGGAAAACAAAAGCTGGCCATTGTAAAATTGTACAAAAAAATCCACCATTTTTAATCATTTAAGTATATTGCACTGTCAAATTAGTAGTAATTTAATAATGATAAATGAACATAAAAAACAACCGTAACTGATATGGTCTTTGGCCATTTTTTCCACTAAAAATCTCTTGCACTACTGGGCCTCCGCCTTGGGAATATTTCGTGTGCGCCATTGCAAAGATGAGTGCAGAACGATTAAATGCTACTGTTATAACTAGATCCCGTAATATATTCAATTACATATTTTAGCTGTTTTTAGTGTTTTTGCATATAAATGCACAAAAACCATGAATTTCCAGAATAAATGCATATTTTAAGGGTTTTAGTAATTTTAAGAATTTTATTATTTCCTCATCCGAAAAATTTCACCACAATACTTTCTTCTTACTTCTTATCTGAGCGGAAAGTTTGTTTGTTTGTTTAGTTTGGCTCAAGGAACTACAATGGCCATGCGCCAGGACCTGCTGTTTTTCCGGGAATCCGAACCTCTTATGGCTAAGGGACAAACCCCGGATACAGTAGGCAATGCGTGATCTTTTGGATCTCTAATTAAGCGTTCTTTGTGCTGTTGGGAGTCGAACCCAGTTAACGGCGGCTAAACGAACGCTGTTCTTAGCCTTGAGGTGATTCAGGACAAATTCATCTTATTCTAAAATTCCACATCATTTTTCCTTGGCGATAGACATCGGTCTATTATCGACAAACTATCCGTAATAGACAACCCGCAAAATGTTGTCGTAGCTGAATTATAGCCACCATCCTTGTTAGGAAAACCAAAGCTGAGTTTTACTGTGCTTGGCTGGCAATTGATTGAAAGTCAAATTAAAACAAACACTTATTCTAAATTTCCACACCATTTTCCTTCAGTGATAGACATCGGCGTATCATCAGCAAACTATCCGTAGTAGACAACTCGCAAAAATGTATGTGCTTGTCGATATTTTTGTAGCTCTGAAAAGGTTCCTTTTGGGCCATAAAAATGACATACATCATTACATGACTGAAGATAAAGCGTAACTGTTTAGAACAACGAGAGACACATTGTGATATGCAGTCATAGAATTTACTATGTACAAAACATATGATTTAATGTATATCGAATTTTTATGGTCGCCGATTACAATCTATTTGTTTTAAAACATGGGATATAAGATTTTCTAGCGTTAAAATTTTTAAGTACATATTTATTCATTTATTGCATGTTTACTCATTTTAAGTGGATATTTTGAGGCTCAGTGCATATTTTGCTGGTTTCTTAGTGCATATAATCTGGGCTCTAGTCATAACTTTAGTTTCACCGTGTATTATGTGCGTCCATATGAGTACTTCTGGGGGTGGGGGATTGAGAAAAATTATTACTTCTCAAGGCTTTCAAAAATTTTAGTGAATGTACAATACTAAAGTGCTACAAAAATAATTTATACTGCTTGGCAATTAGTAATGAGCTAAAAAGTATCTTACTTTAAAATGTGCTTGTAAAACCTTTGAAACTAAATGCATAGCAGAATTAGGCAAATAAAATTTTTGAACGTCTAGGAGGGCTCAAGCTCTCTCTGCCCCCATATGGGCGCCCATGCCATGTATAATTAAATAAACAAATTTAGAATTAAATGAAATAAAATCGTAATGGCGGAAACCCTGTTCTCAACAACGCCATTTTTCTCATAAGAAGTTGAGAAGAACAACTTTGATTTAACCTCTGGGCACATGCCTTAATACTTATCCTGTGTGTGTGTGCTCACACACACATTTGAGCGCTAGAATGCTGAAAGGTTATTGGACGTCATTGGATCGTTGTTTAAACAATATTTCCGCGCGAAAATCGGAGCTTCTGGATAAATCTTCGAGGACGAGAGGACGTTTATGTCCTGCTCCGACTGTATTAATTTTTCTAAAACTCCCGTCGAACTATTATTAATATCATCATTTTAAAGAGATAATCCTTATTGTAGAATAAATAAAACTTAGAAATAAAAAAAAAGGGGGAAAGAGAGTATTTGTCTATTATGGGGTATATAATCAATGGGATTATTGGTGAATTATTATTATTAATGATTATTATTGAAGTATTTATCAGTAAGAATATATCGCTCGGATATATATACAAGGACGTAAAGAGTCCAATCGAATTAAAAGTACTGTTTATTCTATTTTTGTAGAATTTATGAAAAATAATAATTATATAGATGAATGATGGTAAAAAATTTATGTTTGGAAGCCCGATATAATATCTCAAGTGATATTAAAAAGTTATAAATGATAAAGGAAGTTCGCAAGAACATTTGCAAAGAATATTAATATATGTTATTATGAAAGGAGAAATAATAAGAATATAAGAAACTGATAAATAAATAATCAGAAGTGTTGATAAATAAATAGCCAGAAATGCTATTGAATAATAGTTCGAAGTGTATAAAGAGAGAGTGGAACTTTTCCTAATGTAGATATTATTTCGAAAATATTTTTAACAATGCCAATATCAAATGCAACAGGTGAAAGATCTTTTTCAGTTTTAAAATACGTTTTTTTAAGTTTTAAAACACCTTCAGTTTTAAAACGCGTTAAAAACTATCTAAGGAGTACGATAGGAGAAGACAGATTGAACAACATGGCCATATTATACCTAGAACAAAAAATTTTGGATGAAATAGATATTGCAAAAAGTAATTGATGAATCTGCGAAAGAAAAATCAAGACACAAATTTATATACAAAACATTTTTTAAGCACTGAGGTAATTTATTACTATTAAATTTTTTGAATAAATATCTGATTTTTCTTGAAACGTTGAGTTTATTATTAGTTACATATTGCCGGTTTAAGCAACGCACTAAAAATTTACTACTGAAATCTTCCCGAAAAAATCCTCAGTTCCTTACACAATTTTTTTTGTTTTGTTTTAGGGCTTGGGTCTCAAAGCCTCGAAATTTTTACGGCCAGGGGCCCCCCAATAGGTTTAATCCGCCTCTGAGCCTGGGTGATACAAGAAAAAATCAAAGGTGGGACAAAGCCTGTGTCACCCATGGAAAATAACATTATAAAGGTATTGGGATATTTATCAATCAATCAATTAATTCAATCAATCAATCAATTAATTCAATCAATCAATCAATCGATCGATCGATCAATCAATCAGAATTTATTTATGCATAACATCTATAAAAATGAAATACATTGGATACAAGTTAAAAATAAGACTATTTAAAACACTTGCAACCATGGCACTTTGTTTAATTGACGCTCCAAAATATATTCTTTTAATTTGGTTTTAAATTTACTTTTTGGTTTAATTTCTTTAATTGTTGGCGGGATATTGTTCCATATGTCTATTTTATAATAATTAATATTATTTTTACATATGTTGATTCTTATTTTTGTTTTATTTAATTCTTTCTTGTTTCTTATAATTATGTTTATTTTCACTTATTTTAATCAAAATTAGGTGCTTATTTTCGTATAATCTTTCGTAAATATATAATGCTACTTTTAAAATATGTATATTAGTTATGTTTAATATTTTGTTTTCGTAAATCAATTTATCTTTATGCTTACCTGTTTTGAAACATAATTTTTGATATGTTTTATCAAGTAGTTTATTGAGTTTAGTTAAATTTGTTTGGGATAAATTTCCCCATACTGTATTTCCGTAATTTATATGACTAAATATTAATGCGTAGTACAAAATTTTTGTATTTAATATTAGTAATGAATTAAGTTTTGTTAGAATTCCATTAGATCTAATTTTTTTCTCAATATCAAACATTTTTAGGTTGCAGTTTAATTGATCTTCGATTGTTAATCCAAGAAATTTAATTGAGTTAACTCTCTCTAGGATGTTATCGTTGAATTTTATTTTGTTAGGTTGATTAGTAAATTTTTTATTTTTAGTATGGAAGATTATATATTTTGTTTTATTTGTATTTATTATTAAGTTGTTGTCATTAAACCATTGTTCACAGGATGTTAACTTTGCGTTTATGTTATTAATTCTTTGATCTATGTTATTTCCATTTGTTAACTAGATGATATCGTCAGCAAATAACAGGAGTCCCCCATCAAGATTTATTAAGTAATTTATTGCGATTAAAAAAAATAACGGTCCGAGGATTGTTCCCTGAGGAACATCTAATTTGTTTATCAATGATTTCGATTGAATATTCTCAATTTTAACTATTTGCTGTCTATTTGTTAAATAGCTATCAATCAGTTTATACATTCGGCCTCTTATACCATAATTAAGTAATTTTGTTCTTAAGATATTTCTGTTAATTAAGTCAAAAGCTTTGCTCAGATCGAAAAAAAATCAGTGAGTAATTTGTTTTCTTCCATATTTTTTTGAATATTATTAATTGCTCTTAATAGGATTTCTTCAGTTCATTTTTTTTGGAAACCGTTTTTTTATGGATAGTTTATATTTATTAAAAAAATCTATTAGTCTATTATATATTACCTTTTCAGTTAATTTAGAAAATACTGACATGATTGCTATTGGTCTGTAGTTTTCTTTTAAGTAGTTATTACCCTTTTTAAAAATTGGTCTAATTACTGCTGTTTTCAATTCATCAGGAAAGATTCCGGTGTTAAATATATCATTTATTGTTATCGATAATGGTTTTTTTAATTCGTTTTTACACAGTTTAATTACTTTGGGAGATAAATCGTGAAACCCTGGTCCTATTTTTTTATTTATTTTATTTAGTTCTTTCTCTATTTCGTGTTCAGTTGTATTTCCTAAGTAAAAGGGTTTGGAAATATTTGTGCTTAAATACTTTTTATAGTTATCAGTTACTGATTGACTTATATTTAATTCCTTATCAATGGTTGTGCAATAATTGTTAAATTCATCTGCTATTAAGTTCGTATTATCTGTTCTGGTATTGTTTATTATTAGTTTTATTTTATTTTCATTTTTGTTATTTGTTTTACCCAATAATTTGTGAATTATTCTCCATTTTTGCGTGGTATTTTTTGTTGATAATTGTTCAAGATAGTAGTTATTTTTTATATTTTATTTCCTTGTTTAGTTTGTTTCTGTGTTTAGTAAAATCATCCCATCTTTTATTGTTCTTTCATTCATAAATTTTTTGTATGAATTTTTTTTCGTTATTATTTTTTTCTTTAAAATTGAATTAAACCATTCAGGATTATTTTTATTATTTAGTACTTTAGTTTTTTTAGGAAAGCTTTTGTTATATAATTCCTTTATTCTTAATGCAAATTTTTCATAAATAGATGTTCGAGAATTAATAGACGGTACATCAAAAGTTTGCTAGTCTATTTATAATAATGCCCCTTGAAATTTTTTAATATTTTTTGATTAAAATTTCTAATCTTTTTTAATTTTTTTGTACGTTGAATTATAGTTTTCATGTTTATTAAAATCGTTCTATGATCACTTACTATTTCATCTAAAATTGATGTAGAGCAGTTATTTGTGTTAGTAAAAACTAGGTCTATTGAATTTGTTAGTGTTATTCTAGTAGGTTCTCTTATTTTATATATTAGTCCGTGTGATGCCGTTAAGTTTAGTAATTTTGATGAATCGTTATTTTTTTTTGTAATGTCCACGTTGAAATCTCTAATTATAAAAATTTGTTTTCCTTGAGTATTATTCTCTAGTAGCTTTTCCAGTTTTTCGGAAAAAAAAAATTTTATTTGAATTTGGTGGCCTATATAATGTTAGGATTTTTAGTCCATTTATGATAATTGTCAGTATTTCAACGTCTTCGGTTAGTTCTGTTTCATTACTTATCATATCTACATCTAATTCATCTTTCACATAGACCGATATACCACCTTCTTTTTAATAAAATCTCAGTAAATAATTATTAAAATTTATTACTATTTCATTTGTTTTTCAAGTTTCGACTATACAGATTATTTCTGGAGTATTGCAATGTTGTATTATTTCTTCAACCTGTTTAATTTTGTTGTTTTAGGCTATTTGCGTCACATGTATTTTACTGAGATAGGATTTGTTTTATTATCATTAGATGGTAGTTTATGTTTTTCGTGAATTAGTTTTTTTTCTAATTATATTTCTTTTTCCCTTTTTATTTTTCTTATGGATTAAATTGTTAATGAGTTTCTCATTATTGTGTATTTCCTTTTTGTCATTTGTGTTATTTTATACCACAAGTCGGTGAGTTCATCAATATTTTTTATTTCACAAGTTTCAGAATTTTCATGTTTTCTCATTTTTATACGTCCTTTTGATGTCCATACGAATTTCCAGTTATTTTTTTCAAATAATCGTGCCTCTCTAAAGATTTTTGCATTTTTTTCAGTTAAATGTTCATTTATATGTATATTTTCATTAAGTTGCATTGAACACATGCCTGTTTTGAATTTGATATTTTTTCTTTGATTCCAGAATTCGTCCCTTTTTCCTATTTTTATAAACCAAATTAGTAATATACTTTTTCGTTGTTTATTGACCTGTAATCTATGTGATGTATCTATCTTTTTCTGATAAATCTATGTTTAGTTCTTTGCTAATCTTTAAGGTTTCATCAATGTGATTTCGTTTTGCTTTGATGGTAGTCCGTCAATTATTAGGTCCCTTCTCATTCCATATATTTCTGATTTATCAATTCTTTGTTCGATGTTATGTTGGATTTCATAAAATTGTTATATTTCCTTACCAATGTTGTGGCAATCATTGTTACTAATGTTTGTGTAACAATTAACTAAAAATTTGACAATTAACTTAAATTTGATATTTCCAATATTTTTGTTTCTAATTGATTATTTGTTAGAATGACATTTTCGTTTATTAATTTACGTTTCTCTTGCTCTTCTTTAATTTGATTTAGGGCTACGTTTGGTTGTTCAATTTTTGATAGTAGTGAATCTATTTTATTATCTGTGAATTTTTTATTTTCGATTTGTAATTTGATTTCACTAATTTCCTTATAGATTTGTAGCATCAGATTGTTGTCTGTTTGATTAGAATTCATTTTTCCGGATAGAATTTTATTTCAAACCTAATTGGGTTAGCACTCTGATTTCATTCAATCACATATATCATCATCATCATCATATTCAACCATTATCTATCCACTGCTGGATGAAGGTCTCTCCAAATGCTTTCCACACAAGTCTATCCTGAGCAATTCGCTTCCACGTCACCCCAACCTGTTTTCTTATTTCATCCACCCATCTAGTTTGAGGACGTTTTCTAGGTCTTCGGTGGTCTCTTGGAATCCAGTTCAGAATTTCTGTTGTCCATCGTTGATCAGTTCTTCTTGCAATATGCCCAGCCCATCGCCATTTCAGCCCTTTTACTTTAACAATGATGTCCTCTACTCTAGTTTGCTCTCTCACCCAAGTGTTTCTTTTTCGATCTCTCCTAGTTATTCCAAGCATGCACCTCTCCATGCTCCTTTGCGTTGTCTGTAACTTTCGTATTGCTCCAACTGTTAGACTCCATGTCTCTGATCCATAAGAGAGGACGGGCAATACACACTGGTTGAAGACTTTTCTTTTTAGACATAAAGGCAATTTCCCCTTCAGGATAAAACTGTTTCTTCCAAATGCACTCCAGCCAAGTTTAATACGTCTGTTGAGTTCTTTCATAATGTTGCCATCCATTGAAATCAGCTGTCCAAGGTAAATATATGAAGCAGCAATTTCTAGCTCAATGTTGTCAACTTGTATTTTTGTTTCCTCTACGAAATTATTGAACATGATCTTAGTTTTTTGTAGGTTCATCTTGAGTCCAACTTCTTTACTTCTAGTTGAGAGCTCCTGTACCATGTCTTGGAGTTCTGATGGGTTCGTTGAAAAAATAACAATGTCATCAGCAAACCGCAGATGATTTAAATATTCACCATTTATTTTTATTCCCTTATTTCAATTTATGTGCTGAAAAATCATCTGTAAAGCTG
>QLNU02014176.1:112252924-112288971 GCA_006491805.2 Dysdera silvatica
TTATTTATTTATTTATTCGTTCATTCATTCACTATATATGCATATAATTCTATATTTACCCCTTAAGTTTATAAAACGCTAGGATTTAATATGCCCAAATAAGCAAATAGATATGAACAAAATGTCCGAATTAGAACTTAACTATCAATTTTGGACGTACAGATACGTAAAGTATCCCTTTAACCTTTTCCAAAAATTGCCAAAACTATCGACAATTTCGTCAAGAAAAATGTGCTGGATGCGATAGCAAATTTTTCACTTCATGCCAGTTCCAAAATTTGAATAAAAAGGACAACTATAGGTCATCTGCATCAAGATTTACGGCTTTCAGAAATGGATACAGTCGCAGGCAGGATATCGGATAACTCAACGGGGGTCAGATATCCATCAAGATGTCGGGGCACGAGGTAATTAGTGAAGGTTATGGGTATCTTTTTATTGTTTCTGTGAATTAATCACATAGAATCCTGTTCAGGAAAAAGTGTGAGCTTATTACCGATCATTTATCTAGCGTCAAAACTTACCTGTTCGGTCATTCTCTTTTCCGGTAGAGGTGAAACAACCGGCCCCTTTGGGTTAATTGCCTTAGGCACCAAAGATCAGCCACATTCTCAATCAGGTCTTCACGTGATTAACACATCTTTTTCACGAAGTAATCGTTAAGATATATTTGAAATGTTTCCTATATGACTTAACTAAAAATATATACTACGTTTCTTAACACCCAATTCATACCATTTTTCGATATATTCAATATAATACATTTCCCAGTATTCAATATACAAAGTATCTCAGTATTCAATATACAAAGTTTCTCAGTATTCAATATACAAAGTATCTCAGTATTCAATATACAAAGTTTCTCAGTATTCAATATACAAAGTTTCTCAGTATTCAATATACAAAGTTTCTCAATATTCAATATACAAAGTTTCTCAGTATTCAATATACAAAGTTTCTCAGTATTCAATATACAAAGTTTCTCGGTATTCAATATACAAAGTTTCTCGGTATTCAATATACAAAGTTTCTCGGTATTGAATATAACAGGTTTCTCAGCATTCAATTTACCAGGTTTCTAAGTATTTAATATATCAGGTTTCTCAGTATTCAATATACCAGGTTTCTCAGTATTTAATATACTAGGTTGTTCACTGTTTAATACCTAATGTATTACTTTTGATATTCAGTAATAGATATATCATCAAAAATATAATGTAACAGATGTATCATCAAAAATATAATGTAACAGATGTATCATCAAAAGTATAATGCAACAGATGTATCAACAAAAACTGTACATAGATTAAATAAATTTATTCTTGTTCTGCTGCTACGTTGTCAGAAAAGCAAACTGTTTGTGTATTACCCCACGGTCGATTCGTTTCCTGAGGGGGGAATAGGCCGGTAGAGATCTTTACCTTCGATATCCCAGATTAATAAGGTTTGAGAAACCGAATCATCTTATTTAGAAGGTACTAAAAGCAAAGAGGATTGAAGAAGAAATTAGTTAACGTTAAATTAAACAAAAAAAATGTATTTCTGAGACCCAGCTGAACACTAAGAAGTTTTTCTTGGAGACAAAGCTCATGGTATATTATTGAAAAAATGAATTCATGAATCAGCATTCCATGAATCCTTGAAACGGCTCCATGAATAAGCGCTATGTGGGGTCGTCATAACATTTCCATATAACATTAACAGAACGTACATGAAAGGCTTCCTTTAGCTGATTAGATGCTTAATGTAACGATGGCTGTTCCATGAACCAGAGGTCCATGGATCCATGAAACGGCTCCATGTGGATCAGTGACATATAGGGTTATTATAACAGTAATAGAGCGTATATGAAACTCTCTGGTTAGCTAATTAGGCTAATGTAACAGGGGTTGCCCTTAGAAATTTTAAATATTATTTTAAATACGCTTTTTTTACGTTTGAAAATATGTAATTTACAAACCGAGTTATAATCAGCTTTATAAAGAGTATACACATGATTGAATCATAGATCAATCAATCATTCTATTGCTCAATCAATTAATGACTAGTAGTAGTACGAGTGTATATTTAGTCCAGTTGAATCGATCAAATTAATTAATTGCTGCTTGAGTGGATTTCTACAGCAGTAATTATAAATAACATGATTAATCATTTACAAATAAAAAAAGTGGTAATAAATCTTAATGTCCTCTTGCTGCGCTTAAGTACACATTTACGGCTATTATAATTAAATAAAAATCATGATTTGTGAACCACACATTGCTGTGATTCAGTGTTTAGAAAGTTTTTGAAAATTAAATTAATAATTTAGATCAAATAAAAATTGGGATTAAAACATGGGGAACAAAAAATATAAAACAATTTTCATGCATGACAGAATAGTTTTTTGAATGAATAGCAAAATGATTATAAACATATTCATCTTAAATTCCACATTGAGTTTTATTAAGAATTTAATTTTTAACGTAAATTCATAATCATAAAAAATCGCCAACATAAAAATGCCGGCTATATGGCACTATATTATTTTATACCGAGCAAAAGAATATTATATTGGATTAATTTGTAAGCTAACAACTAATTTATCAGCAATTAGCAAATTATTAATTCGCCCCAAGTACAAACACACGTTGCATACATACGAATTTCAACAAACCCTAACGAAAGAATTTCTTCGCTGTAATATCGTAAATACGTCCTTATATCCAATATTAAAACTTACATTAGTAAGATATAAACCGCTTTGTGATTCTATAATTTCTTTGAGTAATTTTAAAACTTTTTAACTACGAGACTTTCGTATATAACTTGTGGTTTACGTGCGAGAATTTAAATGTATGTTTCGTGACAAAAAAAAAGTAGAGTTGGAGAGAAACAAGGTGAGAAAAAATATAACCAAAATAGATTAGAAAGATATGTGGAATATATTGTTGATAAAAATTGGGGTAAAAAAACCCAACACTTTATTCATAAGTTGATAATTCGTGCCCTGCAGCTCTAGAGGAAATGGCAAAACCCGTCCAACTCTATTTTTACCAAAACTTCCCAAACCTCAGAAGTCATGACCTTTACGACCCGAAGTTCAATGTATATATACACTAATATACGTGCCGTTTTGAATCTTTTGATGTTCTGAGAAGTGACATTTCCGGTTACCGTAACTCGTAGATTCTGTGATACATTTCAATTCCATCACAATTAAACCTGCTTTATTCCTTCACAATATTTTCACTATTTTCACACCTCAGGAAGTTTATGTGTTTTTGTGTTATATACAGTATACAAGTTCAATTACGAGGAAGTATTAATTTTATTTTAATTTGTTTGTTTGTCTCGTGGAATGGTACTATTATGTTTAAATGTGCCTGTTCGTTTGCTTATTTACATTCCCTAAACACTTTATATCTTGGACGTCTTATACAAACCTCATGTCTCTTTTTTTTTAATAATTTAGCAGCTCTTAAAGCTGGCTTACTTGCTTGCGTTCTTTCTTTTCTTCCTTCCTTCCTTGCTTGCTTCTTTCCTTCCTCCTTCCCTCCCTTCCTTCCTTCCTTCCTTCCTCCAAAACTATATATATATACAGTGAATTCGCCATAAGTCGAATTCCTGGGGACCGATTAAAACGTCGAGTTATCGGAAGTTCAACTTAACATTTGTCGTTGATTGGACTTGTATAAAACGTAAATTACTTATCCTAAGTTAGACTTATCGTTTTATACAGTAACTTCGTTTCCAAAAAGCAGAATATTACATTAAGAATTAGAAGTTATTCATTTTATGTACTGTATTATTTATTGGTAAATGCAACTTTTGCATTACCTAGCCATATTTTGAACACAGGAAACGGTACTTACATTAATTATGTTTTCTCAAAAAATCGGATTCTTTTGGATTGTTTTTGAAGAAATTCTAATTTTATGAAATTATTTACCTTTTATAAAAACACGAACGAAATTTCATCTACGTTATCTCTACTTTCAAGATGACGTAGCGCGATCGATACATCGTCGCGAAATTTTACCTCTTCGCTCTTCACAGTCTTCATTGGACACATGTTTTCCTTCACCGTGTAAAATCCTAAACGCAATGTCGTGAATTTGTTCAAGCCACCCTGGACTTGCGTTGAAGTCCTCCACTTTCAACAGACTAGCAAAGTCCACAGCTTTCTCACGTAATAATCATACCACTAAGAGGAATTTTACTGTTCTGGCTCCTGTACGATTCAAAACACTTCAAAAAGTGGATTCAACATCAGGAAAATCACTCACTTTTGATTTCTTACATTTCAGATCAGCATTGCACTCTTGTTTTTTCAAGATTTCCTCTGTACTCATCAAAGTAGTTGGTAGCATGTTGGGTAGAATGTCGTAATTTCTCTGTTAGATAAGTTTTCCTTAAGTTTAAATTTTTCTCAAAATCTCTTATCAAATCCACTTTTTGTTTCAAATTAAGGATATTTTCGTTTACATATCTTAAAACCCTATGCTTAAACAACAAAACACCTCTCAGTATTCACTAACCGCTCTAACAAACGACCACAAACATTTTATTATTTGCAAAGTCACGTTTGGAAATGCAAGCAGGGAGCTGGAAAGATTCTGATTGGTTAAAAACTCTTACAGCGGGTGAAGAGAATTTCGACTTAAAGGGTGTTGTTCATTTCGACTTAAGAAAAAAAAATTGATTGAATTTTAATAGACGGGACCGGGACTTAGTAAAAACTTCGACATACAGGAATATTCGATTTATCGCGAATTCGCCGTATATATGTATATAGCTTATAATCGCGGCAAAACTAACCCGGTACACTGACAAGGCGCAGAGCAATGCGAGTCCGCCAGTGCGATATAATTCGCCCTTTCTTACGTTAACAGAGTTAATAAAAGATACATTTCGGACATAAAACATTAAAATAATGCTCAAATACATAAAACATAGGCATACTTGTGTAATTGTTATTATTGGTATTTATTAAATTTAAGAAAGAGTCTTATTATAGCGAGCGCTTATGACATTCGAGTAACTGACCACTTAGAAGGCTTTGCTCGCTTGGCGGGAAATTTGGCGCGTGGAATTTTGACAACCGCGTTTTTCTGCATTCCAAATTAGGCGATAAATAGGCTAATAATGTTGAGGGTTACCTCATTTTTCGCCAATTTGTGAATGGATACTAATTGCACAGGCGTGAATAGATTTCCACATCCTCAACCGTGTATCAAGTTAGCTTTTCCGCGAGTAATTAAACAATTCACCAGGTGAGTTGGAACATTGCTTGGGACTACCCTTTCATCATCATTCATGACCCTTCCAAGGGCAGACTGGGCCGGTGAGCCCTCGTGGGCGATAGGACTTGCGCCCTCCGTTAATTCTAGGTATGCGCCCTTTGAGGGAACCCAGTCCTCTCCTAGGCCCTTCATAAATTTATTTTATAGCCCAATTAGGCTTTTATAGGGGATAGATTTATAACGCCTGTCTACCATATGAAAATTCGAGCTTGGGTCTCATAGTGGCAAGCCATTTTTTCTATCAGTTCATGTATTGAGATTTGATCTTGAATGCGACGGAAGTTCAGATTCCTGGGGAAAACTGCATGTCTTGGTGCAACATAATCTTAACCGGCCTTGTGCAACAAAACCCAAACTCCAATCACGGCTAGGAAACCTGCAAGCAATAACCTGGAGACATTGCTTAACCAGTTCCACATATCTCATCACGGAATTTCAGTCTGTGGGTCTTCTGCCAGTTAAATATATACCCACCCATTTTTACATGTAAGGTATTATTAGCCCTTATATGAAAACCTTATATACGGAGAAAAGAAGCTTCGTTCTTTCCCTGATGGCCTAGCGGGTAAAGGCACAACAGGTCATATGTTGGGTTCCAGGTTCGACTCCTGGTCATGGCGATGTCTCTTTTTCTCTTATACATAAAGCTCTAATTCGAGGTTAACCGTGGCTGGTAGAAATTGTTATCCGTACCTAACAAAGGAGGCTCATCCATAAGGGTTACAGAGCCTCCTATAATTTATTTCAACGGCTAATTTATTTCAAAAACTATAAATTTATTTCAAAAACTATAATTTATTTCAAGAACTATAATTCGTGTCATTTTCGGGCTTAGCTATTCATAAATTCTTAAGGCCTCAACCCTAGTGGGGAAATTGATTACTTGCCCCAAGTTCTGTGGAAAAAATCGACTTCCGCTGTAGCTCTTTACTTTGGCACGATAACTCATTATCTCATACATGCTCAGAGTGATGTATAGCGGGCACCTTGATCGCGGTGGCGACCGTGAATATATCTGCGTGGTGCTGAAAACAATTCAGAGCTAGTCTGTATTAAAACGCTTTACTAGTAAAGCACGTGTTATTGTTTCAATTCATTTGACGTCTGTTTTAAGTCAGACTGGATTCTTTATGTTGCTCGTTTGAGGTTTTTTTTAATAAACTACAATTAAACTCTGCATTGTTAAATTGAAACAAATTACTAATTAACGTGGAACATTATTTAGTATATATTTTTTATATATTATGTTAAAAATATAATTTAAGATATGATTGATTTGCAGCACTCTCACATTTACAAATCACAAAGCGCCACAGATACCTACTAACTATCTCAAGTTATTTTCATTTATAGTCTGAGTAAATTTTTCAATTCACATTTACATTTGTAGAAACCTTCCTAAAAATTTATTTTTCGTTCGAAATTGTGTATCCAGGCGTCTGATGGGCTTCTAATACAAAAAGGAAGTTTTGCCAATTGTTTTTTTATTTTTTAAGATGTGCTACATAATTCGGAACAAAATGTTTAGTCAACAAAAATTCAAGGAAATGAAACACTTCGCCAACTTTTTTCCATAATAATAATCTCATTCCGATGAGCAAACAAGGATGGTGACTGTCATCTCACTTCCATAAACATACCGAAAGTATTATTTGTATAACCTCTTGATCAGTAAACTGCTACATTGTATCATTTGAATATCACGGCCTAATCATATGTAAATTTCATCCTTAATCATTATTCATAAATTGTCCCAAAGTGTAAAATGAAAGTGTCTGAAGTAATCGATTTCAAAGTAATCATCGATACACGATCTGTTTCCACGTGACTTTTATGCTAACAAGAGTTGTCATGACTCCAAAGTAGGCAGATCATTTGAAAATGAATACGGAAGTGACGAGGGGAACATACAAAACAGATGACAACCCAATAATGTTCAGGTTGTTTAACCTTTGCAACAATAAAAAATAATATCAGATGCTTCTTACGACTGAAATGAAGCCAGTAATTGTCACCAATATTCTCGATATCAAGTGATATCAAGGTCCGATATCATTATGACGACTTATATTGATATAACTCCAGTCATTTGCGTTATGCATAGCAGCTAATTTCATAGTTATGTATTATGGACAAAGATGAAAATCAGAATTCTTAAACAAACACGCGTTAAACATACTTTATGTAAAGAATTTGTCGCACTCACACGCACACAATCTCTTCTAAGTGCAACAATTCTTTTATGTCAATGTTATATATAACTTATTTGCTATATATATATATATTTGATGTAAATGTGTAAATCCGCGTGCAAAATACTCTTTGTAAAAGATCTGTTGCATTCATAAAGAGCAATTTATTCTAGATGCATCAGTTTTTTATGAATAGCGTTAATAATAAAATAATGTTCTATTTATTTTTGTATTTTCAAATGGAAAGACTTTACGTCAGATAACTGCATGCTGAAACTAAATATTACATTAATAAAATATATATATATATATATTATATTTATGTACTACATGTATGCATGTCATATATATATGTCCAGTAAAAATCCACCTTAACAAACACCTCTAGGATATGATCACCCCGTGTTAGTGGTTACACGGGCAAAAAATTTCAGGTAAGAATTTCCTTCACAACATTACCCCTCTTTTACGGGCAAATTTTTGTATGCGTCTTTTGTGTGTGTGTGTTTCTGTCTGTCTGTCTGTACTAGGCTTGTAGCCAGAATGAAGGGGCAACTGGAGCAGGACAAAGGGTATATGGGGGCACAGGACACCCGGGGATCGTTCTGTATATATATAAATAGATCTATGGGGCGACTGGGGCAAAAGAATGGGGAAACTAGTGCTACGCTCCTGCTGATCCCGGCCTGGCTATAGACCTGTTCTGTACTATATTATTTATATATATTACATTACAAAATATGCTTTGGAAGTGTCTAATGACTATCCTTAAAAAACTCTCTGATATGCAATATGCATTGTATGTGGCACTATTACATAATTTTTGATTTCTACATTGCTCCTTCATTATATAACAACGTACTAAACAAAATCTTGTGTAAATAAGATATTTTCTCCTCGCAACACCTCGATTTTTTTTAATGCAGGTGATGCTATTAAAAGAATATTTATTTTATTTTTTATCGTTTAAATTTGAATTTTATAAATATTTTAAAATGTCAGTTATTATTCACTTGCGTCAGCTGGTTATTATTGTATCATTTGTTCTGTTTAATAGGTTTCAAACCTCAGCAGACCCGTCAGTCAAAAATTGTGACAGATATGGGAAAAAGATCGTTAATTGTATGTTTCTGTAATATTAACCCTTAATCTCCATAAAGATTAAGCACGGTTTACCATAAAAAGTTCATGAGCATCATGCTGTGTTTTTTCTTCTTCTTCTTTGGAGCGTGAACCCTATCATTTCATTTGGAATTTGACAAACACGTCGCCAAATTAAAATGAAATTGATGAATGGTTTCCGCTTACACAAACTTTGTATTCAATTTTTATATCAAAGAGCTTATTCAAATCACTGCAAAATTCTTTTTAACGTCCATCCAACCATACTTCTGAAAGTCACTTCCATCCAAAAACAGGATTTATTTAAATGCGTTCTTTCATGCCTTCTGGGCGAAATAAATACACCAGGAAATTGGCTTTGTGGTCCACAGAAATGGATTTCTACGAATTGACATCCTTTTGTTGCTTCTATCTTTGTTCTCTAGTTTAGAAAACTAGTGGTTATCAATATTTGGGGAAATAAAATCGATTTAACATTTAGGAATGCTGTGGAAATTTTTTTATCAAAACAATCATTACTGTATAAGTGCGACTACATGCATAGAGGTCAACGAACTTTCTTTCTCTTTTTCTCTCCTTATCTAATTCTATCTATTTTTTATTCTTAAATTTTTTTCATTATTTCTTATTATTTTCAATCTTCCATATTTATTTTTAAAATAAATTGATAATAAGTGGCTAGAATACTCTCTATTTCTTTGATAATATCTTAACAATAAATATAGTGATAATAATTATTGCAAAATTAATGTGTATTAGTAAATTTTAAATCAACACCCATTAAGTTACCTTCTATTTAAAAACCTCTTCAGTAATTCTCTTTAATAAAATTCTTCGAATTACTGAGTAAATTAGTTATGCCGGGTAAGTTGAGCCAGAATTTTAACTGACGTTAAAATTATATATTTATTGTGCATCGCGAAAATCGTCCTCTGGATCAGAAATTTCAAGACGTGAGAAATGTCCGGAATTCGAAATTTTTCTGAATTTCTAAAATCTGAAAAGTATATTGTTCTATGTCATGAATTTTGAAATATTAGATCCACAATTTCTGATAGCTTATAATTTTGTAACCTTTTCTTTCATTCTTTTAATAAAATTTTATATTTTATACTCATCATAATAGAATAACATAATATACATGAGAATAATATAACGTGGCAAATAACATATACAATGAAAACCCTCTTAACAGACACCCCTCAAATACGGTCACCTCGCTTGTACGATTGAATAAAAAATCCCGGGCAGAAACTGATTTTCAATAGCGTATTTCAAATCCCTTGCTTATCGGTCACCCTTTGATACGGACGCAGATGATTCATTTCATGATTCATTCCATTAGACGAAAACCCTTGTACGGACAAATTACAAGGCCCTGCAGTGGCACAGTGTTGCAACGCGTTCGACTTCCAACAGTGAACAAAGAACCCTTACTTAGAGATCTCATAAAGATTGCACTGCTCACTGTAGTCCGGGGTTTGGTTCCCTAGGCCTTAAGAGGTTCGTATTTCTCATAAAATAGTAGGTCCCGGCGCAGCGTGACCATTGTAGACTTTGAGCCTTAAAACCACCAAAAAAATTATAAAAAAATTGAACTTTGACCATCACGGTGTTTCTCACAACAGAAAACTAAGAATAAACAGGATAAGAGCTAAAATAGTTGTTGATTGTTCAAGAGAGTTTGGGAAAGTTGTCCACTGCTACGGCACTGCTTTCCCAGAAAACGGCTGTTGTAATGACGGGAAATAGAAGGTGGGAGAGAATAAAAGCTAAGGAGAATTTTCTCTCCCATGAACAGAAAATGGCAATTGGCTCGGATTCAAATGAGTAATGCTTAATAAAGACTTTGATAATAAATAAATCATATAGTGATACATTGAGCGAAACTAATAAACAATTATCAACACAAAATTATCGCAGTTCAAATTTATTATCGTTTACTCAACTAACGCACAGGTCCTGTAACGACGGAAAAATTAATAATTAATATTAATTAATAACGACGGTGAATTTTAGCTGGTAATTAAAAATTCATTTCGAAGGAGAAGCACTGGTAAGTAAAACCCAACAAACAGCTATTAATAAATTTTTTTCCAAGACAAATAAATTTTAATATTTAACGTTTTGTTGTAAATTTACTTGTTATAGTCAACGAATGGTTATATTCGTTATTTTAAACTTGTCTTATGTGCTTAAAAATACATATTTCAAAATGAACTATTTAAATGATAGAAATGTAATATTTCAGCTACTTTAGAACAGACCCTCTCTTTTACGGTCACCCCTCTTTTACGGACAAATTTTTCTGTCCGGCGAGTAACGCTAATTAGATGTTTCATGTATAAATAATGTAACACGGTGAATTTTGTTTATAATGACCAATAAAAATAAACTTGTCACGAACAATATTTCTCGCTGTCTCGTCAGATACAATGTGTTAAATTCAACTTTGTTTATAAAGCTATCTTTTTCTATGTCTACATACAAAAGGTTAAACACTGGTAAAATAGCAATGAAAAAGATCACCCGGTAATCTATTTCATTGCTATTTTACCAGTGTTTAACCTTTTGTATGTAAATTTTTCTATGTCCCTAAAATATCATTGCGGATAGATTTCACTACATGGTAAAATAACATACAGTAAAACCCCGATTATTCGATATTAATATCGGATTGACAAAATTACGGATAAGCTGGTAATTTAATTATCAGCATAAATACATGGTTGCCACAAAAATTTTGAAATCATTTTCCTTGACCAATATTTATAAAATTCACTAACCACCGCAGCCCTTAAACGTACATGCCCAACTCTACAACGAAAATGCTAAGGCACACATTACCGTAATGACATTTTAAATGTAATTATAGTATTATAATAATTTACTAATTAAGGTAGTTAGTATGCATGTCACTATAATGTAAGCGTACTTTAATAGGTTAAACAAAACATAATTTTAATATAAAAATTTTTTATTATGGCCTCCACCATCCCCATAGCCGCCCAACGCTCTCTTTACAATAATGTAATGATTACATTTAAAGCATTTTAAACTGGCATTATTTTACAACAAATATGATTGAAAAGGCTTATCCTAAAAGTCAAGTTCATTTTTCTGTTAAACTTGTTTTTCCAAAGTTTTAATTTTTCTTAAGATCATGTCTTCCTCCTGTTGAGATTTCAGTTTCAGAATCTTCCTTTTTTCTTCCAATTTTTTTATTTCTCCTTTAAGTTTTCTTTTTTCAGCATATTTTCTTACTTCGTTTTTTTTTATTTTTCCTTGAATTTTCAAGATATTCTTCGTAACATCTTCGAACACTTCTAGCGTAGGATAACATTTCATATGTAATTGGAATTTTTGTATGCTTCCAAAATATCTAATGGCATCGTACACTTTTATTTGAGTAATAAGGCTGTCCTCGTGTAGATTTTCAACAAGAAGACCTTTATGTACTGAGAACCCACTTTCTGCAGTGGCATTGCCATGATAAAATATGGCACATAATTACACAACTTGCCACAGTTCTGAATATTTTTGGCTGCCACTTAATAGAGAAGGGAAAAAGTCATCTAATTGCATTTGATTTGCTTTTTCTTCCAAGAATTCCTGAAATTGTTTTTGAGTATTACCATGAGCGTCATCAGAAAATAAAGCTTACTGAAACCTTGCCTTTTCTGCAATACTCTTTGTAATCCTGTTGCTTGTATAAAGAGCTTCTAATATCATTCTAAACCTCATTTTATCCCATTGTGAGTGTTCATAAATAACACTAGGATCTGATGATGACAATTCTTTAACACCTGTATACTTTAAAGAGCTTTTCTCTCTCTCTCTCTCTCTAGCACCTTTTCCGTCATTACAATAAATTTTTTGACAATCTTCTTTAAAATTAAGAAGCTCGACTTCAATGAGGCTACTCCTTTCAAAAGTTTTTTTTGCTTGGAAACCAATATAAACATATTTGAGTTCACGTAAATTATCTGTGTCTCTCAGATCAAAGACGTTGAGCTTACTTACTGTAGCATGTAGCTTATTAGATTTTACGAAAAGTTCCATGAGATTTCTCACAAGAATCTGCAAATTTAAGAATAAAAAAGGTGCAAGCGGGCTTGAAGTTTGATATTTTCTTAAAAAGACTTCACACTCTATTGATATAGTTTTAAAAAATGATAATTTGCATTTTATGAACTTAGCTTTTGTTTGACGTAACACACTTTTGAATGGACCTGTTTGTATGGATTTTTTATTCTCAACAAATTTCTTCACATCATCAAAAACAAGCAAAGCTCTTTCTAATGATGGAACATTTTCCAACCATCTAATGGCACAGTGCTTCAAAGGAAATAGCTTTCTTCTTTTCAGAGAAGTAAATTCTGCACGACGTACTGACGAGTCATTGAAAATATAGGAAGCATCTCGCAAAAAATTGTTAAGGTCCCATTTAACAACCTGCAATCCAGTTTTGATTGCACTGTTCACAACATGGAGTCCACAAACACCAATATTCATGAGCATTTTACCATCAGGACAGTCTTCTCTCATCACTTCATTCAGTTTTTTTAAGGAACTCAAATTGATATTGTGTCCATCCATTGAAACTTGAAGAATATTTTTTAGTGGAAGGGGTTCAATTCCGATATTGAAACTATCCAAAAGGTCTTGGGCTGTAGCTCGTCCCAAAAAAACACTATTAAAATACGGTGTGCAAACCTTATCTGTATTGATATCAAAAAACTTTACAAACAAATCCATCTATCCTTTCTGAACTATTTTGTTTAGAGATTCGTCAAAGCAAATCACAAAATTATTACATTCTTTTAACTTCTTTTTAAGTAAATTGTCAAAATATGGTGTCAGTCCATGATTAGTAATGTAAGAGCACTTTGTTTTTCCCATCTGAAATTTTGAGGCAACAACACTATCCGGAAACATTAGCTGAAAAGTTTTTCCTAAACGTTCACATCAATTTGACGACATCTTACTGTCAATGACCTTCAGGGCCCAAATGACCTCTGCTCTTGCAACTTCATCTCTAGGACATAAAGATTCCACCGATGGAACATGAGGCTGGTTCAATGAAACAATCTTTGAGGATCCAGGCTGACTTCCACTGTCTTCATTAGTAGTATCATGCTTTTCATTAATATTAGCGCACAAAAAGTTTTTTAAAGATGATTGAGCAGTCTTAATTTTAATCAACTTTGAATGTCCTTTTCCTTTTGCATCTGATAACACAGCTTGGCGTCCCATATTTGCCAATTCAAAAGTCCTTTTGCAAACTGTGCAATAATCATAGTATTTATCAGGTGCCTTACACAGCCATCCACTAAACTGAGGATTCAAGGAAGAGTCCAGCCACTGTTCATTAAAGACGATTTTCTTTGATCCCACTTTAAAATTTTTAGGCACTAATTTCTACGAAAGAAAAACAAAAATTAAGAAATGCAATTTTTAAGTAAATATAGTATAAAAATAACAAGAAAAGCTTTTTTGCATTAACAATCTTTGTTAGTAAAATACATCAAGGAAAGAAAGGAACAAAACCTCATTACAGTACACTTGCCCCTTTAAAAAAAGGTGTTTTGCTATAGCCTCCAAGAGTTTGTGAACTGATTACAGTAATCAATGATTAAACCTTGGGCAAAACATAGCATAAATAAATTATCTATTATTTATATATGAGATGTGCATGTAACGACAAATTTTTTATCAATGTTATGGATGCATGACCAGGGATCATACCAAGTTTTAACGTTTAGAAAGTAGGACATTTTAAGGAAAAGTAGGGTACCAAAAAAAATTAACAATTTATATGTTTTACGGTGTGCTGTCTTTTTTTTTTTTTTTTAAATCCCCAACCATACAGCCGAGTGAGGCTCCAGTTAAAATGTTTTCCACCTCCTGCTCAAATATATATATCCAGGATGGAAAATGGGGAGGGGCACAAACGGTCGTTGAGCTGATTGCTTTGTAAATGTTATCTGACTTCCCTTTTCAATATCTTTAAAAACAGAAATATGACTTCGTGATTGCGAATGATGAATTAGCTGATTCAGTCCATGATTATCACATTTAATATTCTTTTTACAAAAGTGGTAAAATACTTCATAATTACAAGGGAAGTGTCTCAAGGGTCAGTCATACCTTGAATCAGGACCTATGTCATACGAGTTTATATGGTTAATGAGAGAAATCGAAAGAATCAGTCTGCAAAACTCGATTTTTCTAATTTTTATGAATTTTTGAAATTTTCATAATAACATTGAAATGTAACTTTCTTCTGTTACTTGCAAACTATAGAAAAGTAGTAATATAAGAGAATTCATTTTTAATTTTGTGATTTTTGATATGAGCAAGTTCTTATTCGAATTGGCGGTTTTTTGTAAGTGTCAACCCCAACCATATATGAAGGACAAGAGAGTGTCACAATTTTTGCTTGTAAATTTGAAAGCGCTCAGCATGTTATTCACAGCTTTAAAGCATTTCATTAAAACACTGTGGTTGATTAACGCACTACTAGGCAAAACAATGCTATAATAGGTAATATAAATATTGCAAATATGCAGACTGTAATCAATGTTTTGCCAGTATTTTAAACTTAGCTATTGAAAAACATGGAACATGTCCATCTGCGATAACTGATAAACAATTATGCGAAAGTGAGATATTATTACCTACATTTGAAAAAATCATATGAAATAGAGTAATTATTCATGAGGAAGTAATGTTAGATTATTAGAATGATGGTAATGCAAAAAAAAACAATAGCAATATAGATTATGTTTCTGATGATGATAATAGCTCAGTAAATCACAGAGAGAGGAGGGGATCCATTGCATCTTCTGTATCTATGCCACTGACTACCAGTGTTTTTTGCCTAAATGCATTATTATGTGAAATAAAATTTATTAGTCAATAACTTCAGCAGTAGTCAGTAACTTCATTAGATGTGATAACATGTAAATTTAGGCTTTGTTAGAACTTCGCTAAATGTAAGATGTGCATTGCCATTAATTATTTTTGCGTTAACGTTCACCGCAAAATTTCACTGGTTTCCGAAAACCTTGCTCATTGCGCCAAAAAACACCATATTAAAAATGACTCCCCTATTTTACTACTTCTCTCATAGCTTGGAAGCAACGCAAGAAAGTTACATTTCAGTTCAATTATCGAAATCTTAAAAATTTATAAAAATTTGAAAATTTAGTTTTGCAGATTGATTCTTTCGATTTCTGTCATTACTCATATAAACCTTTCATGCGACATATGTCCCGATTCAAGGTGCAACTGGCACTAGTGACACTTCCCTCATTAGATGCACTTTTTTCCCACCACCATTGTAACAAGTGACCCAAAGAATGTAGTTGAAGGTCAAACTGAAATTTAAGCTTTAAAAACACACTTTATCTAATAATCTGAAAAAGAATGCTACAACAACCTGGGTTACAACTGGCTGAAGCATAAGTAGCCCCTCGGAATTCTTCATTGGGGAAAAAATCTTATGCAACATTATAACATTCGTGCATTTCAGTTCATTTAAAAATGTTATTGGACAGTCAAGTTACAAGAAAACATTTTCAATTTAATGATTAATATTCTAAATGTATTAATACAAATTAATTCAGCTAAAAATAGTTGTCTAATTTCAAACATCTAATTTCTAATGCTGTTTAGTACCTTCAATTATTTCATTAAGAGTTTCATACCACTCAAATATCTGCGTCGGATGTGGAAAATCCGAAAATCAAAAATCGGATGTGGATCCTTTAAAAAGTAGGACTAATTTTCTAATAGTAGAACTTTTCCTACTTTCCTACTAAAATGTAGGAAAAATAGGAAAAGTGGGACGAATATGATCCCTGCATGACATCAACTTATTTTAATACTATAGACCATTGAGTAAACTACATGGAGTAAAAAATCAATACTTACTTTAGTGGCTTTCTTCTCCGCACTAAACTTGAAGTTGCAGGGGAAAAAAAAAATCATTGTCCTAAAAATAATTTTTACTGATTTTTTCATTAAATTGCCCTGACTAGCAGTATTTACAAAAGAATCCTGACTTTCCCTGACCAATTACATTTTCCCTGACTTTAAAGTTCGTGGCAACCATGTATAAATTTCATCTAATTCACTCAATGGAGCCATTATCAGTGCCTCATGGGAAAAATAATTATGGCAGTATCTGCAGCTGTTTCCAAGATAAATGTAATTAACTGCCACATTATGACATTAATGAGGTAGCAAATGAAAAGTGCCGCCATTTGCAAACTAAGAATTTCTGACCCTGATTATGGGGTTTTTCCTTCAATGAAATGAACCATAATTTCTGCCCTATTCGTTTGATTAGTTTATTGAAAGACAACCTGTATATTCATAATCTAGGTTTTAAACCTGGTTTAACATAGTCGTAAGACCATAGATTCAGAAAAATGCCAATAAAAGTGCAATGCCAATTTCCTACTGCCTTTCCTTATGAGAATTAATTGGCTGTATCTCTTAAGACAATATAGCAAATATGTCTTAACAAAGAAAAATTATTTAAATTCAGGAAAAGTGTGAATTCATATTTAAATGCAGAAAAGTTTTAAGAAATGGTTACCTTACAAACGCCATCACATGATAAGGATAATACTGCACTCTGGTGATTTCGAACAAACGGCCAGCTACTATGAACAAATATAATGTCTCGTATAACACTCGTATGCAGCTAGGAAACATTAAAAAATAGCGTAATGTAAATAAATACGTATATATTATTTTCACATAAAGTAACTTGTTTTTGGCGGAAGAGAAGTTGGAAAAAATAAATAAAAATATGAATATGACAAATATTTAATGTAACATACATATAATAAATTAGCTCCCCCAAAACAGTACATGACAAAAGATGATAAATGTGGAATGTGAAAAATGGAAAGGTATACATAAATAACATAGAAAATTAAGTTTAGATTGCTAACTTCCTATTAGTTCAGTTCCGAAATAACTGTATTTGTGTAATTAATAAAAAAGTAAGCAAGATTAAATACAGTTGAACATCCATAAAATGAAGCCGGTAGTTTCATAAAAAGTCTTTACTACATATAGTCACACTTTTAAAAATTGCAACACCATGAAGAAATTATGTGATTGAGTTGAAACTTTCAGGAAATGCAAATTAGGGTATTCTATTCAAATGATCAGAATTTCAGAGTCATCGCGCATGCATGGGTTGAGCAGCACCCTCTGAACTGCTATTTTAGTCGTATAAATATAGAGCTGTAGTGGAACTTTGAAAATAGTCTATGGCTGTCTGCCAGCAGTAAATGTTCCATAAGAAGACACTATGCCTCTATGACAATGGGAGGCACCATATGAGCAAGTTGCAAAGTTTGAAAGGGGACGAATAATCAGCCTCCATGAAGGGTTTTTTTACTTATCGTGCAATAGCAGCTTCTATGAAATGCAATGCTACGATAGTGACGTATGGAAGCAGCGGACTGAAGAGAACCAACTGGGCAAGTCACAAATCCGGCAGTGGATGACAAAATGTTGCGTCAACATGAGATGGTAGACACTTCATCCACATGGCAGTGACAGACAGTATAGCTTCATCTCGATATTTGACAGAACACTGGAGCACTGGTACAAATGCACCATTGTCTGCTCTGTGGGCAACATCAAACTGTTTTGCCACAACATCATATTACATAGTTTGTGAATTCTAATATACCGCACTTGGCGCAGTATAGCCCAGATGCTCTTGCGCCATAAAAAAGCCAAATACTAATATACCGCAGCAAGGTGGCATGTAATTTTTTAACCTTTTAAGTTTGTGACATTTAAGTTACAAAAAGTTAAATTTGTTTAAAAAGGAGATGTCATCATTCTTATACTAATCACTTCATACTGAAGTCAGATGTCTTACACAGACATCATCTAATGGACTTCTCCAATTACCCACAGCACGAACTCATCAGCGTTTGCTGCACCATGGACTATGCGTGAGAATTCCTTTGTACAGGATTCCTTTGACACAAAACCATGGACACCTACAAATACAACAGGCTCATCAATATAGAGATTAGGGTGCCAATTGGCAACAAGTCATCTTTTATGACATCCCACTTTAAGTTGGGGTACAATGATGGCTACATCCACGTTAGACACTACAGTGGTAAATGCCACCTTCTGGAGTGTGTTGTCCATGTCATACTGGACGATCATAAAGTGTGATGATCTGAGGCACCATTGGGTATCATGGATGATCTCAGCTGGTAAGGATTGTCAGCAATTTCAACAGCAACCCGTACATAAGAAAAGTTCTGAAGTCCAAAGTCATGCCCTTCCTTCAATGCATTCATGGAGCTGTATTTCAACAGGACAATGCCCATGTGCATGTTGCTAGGAATGTTCAAAACTTCCTTTCAGCACAACAGATATAGTTTCATCCTTAGCCTGTATACAAGCTGCTATTACACGGTAAGTAAAAAACCCTTCACAAAAGTCATCCCTGTTCAAGCCCTGCAACTGGCTCATATGGCGCTCTCTGTCATCATAGCGGCATAGTGTCTTTAAATAATAGCAATAGTGTCATTACATGCAATAGTGTCATGCACTTTTAATAGTGAACACGCACTTTCAATAGTGAACACGCAATAGTGTCATTAAACATTTATCGCTGACAGAAAACTATAGACTTTCAATGCCCTGCTACAGTTCTCTATTTATATAGCTAAAGCAGCAGTTCAGAAGGTGCTACTCAATCCAGGTATATGCAGTGACTCCAGAATTTTAATAATTTGAATAGCATACCCTATTTTGCATTTGCTGCAAGTTTCAGCTTGGTTGTGTGATTCCTTCATAGTATTGTGATTTTTACAAACGTGAGTTTTGAACTTTTTTGTACATATGTATTGTGTAATATATTGTATTTAGAATCACATTTCCTAATTAATATCCTTTTCCTTTTTTTTAATAAGTCAACATAAATCACATGTAGAAGTTACATTCATATAATTAAAAACAATCAAGGGGAAAGAAGCTGAACATGCCTTGAAAAACATCACATTTACGGAGTATTTATGCTTGCATAATAAACTTTCTAATAAAGCACAGCTAATTTAAATAATGATTCGTCATAAAAGTGTTCACACTTATTAAATCTGTAACATACATCATTAGAAATACTTCAGGCAAATTGAAAACAACAATGTTTAGAACATTTCCTGTCAAGTGCAACATATTCAAAGGTTTTCATAATAAACTTCAGATTTTTCATACTTGTCAATACCATACTTTTGGGAACACCAAATTTATGGACGATATTTATTTTATGCATTCTTCTATTCACATTTTTCAAAAACTCCATCTTTTCTACAAAACCGAGATTTTTTCACCATTGCCACCAACATGCATCATCGATTACAATAGATGAAACTCCTGATTTGTCTTGCAAAAAAATTCAACATGCAGATTTTTTTTCGATATATAGAAATCGCTTTTATATGATGTCATTGGGGATTCACAAAGACTTCAAAATATAAAGATTTTTGATATATGGAAGTTCTACTGTAACTGAAGAAATTATTGGTGAATATGAATTTCATAACTAGCTTTCAAACTGTCAGGGAACAGGTAATTTATTCAATGATTAATTTTGAGTTTGACGTTTAGCATCTGAAATTGACATGACTTAATAAATATGGTTTGTAAACTATTTAAAATATTAATCATAAAAAACTCTCATTTTGGAAAATATAATATTTAAGAAAATCATACAAATATATCTTACATCATAAACAAAATCCAATGGCAGGGGCATACGCAAATCAAATAATGTCAAACCCTGTAAGAAAAATTATATATTTTAGTAATTAAATTGGTTCTTATAAACAGATAAGGTAAATAAATATGCCATGACAGTTTACAACATGGTATTACCAGGCCTGCTAGCTGGATTTTATTTATATTTAAGAAGTCCAGGGTATACATAAAAAATCATGAAAATTATTTTCTGAAGCTTTTTTTTTTTTTTAATATCTTGTTTATTCGTGATTTTACACACGGACTACTACAATGGTCATGTTGCACCTGGACCTACTGTTTTCCGAGGAATCCAAACCTCTGGACCTACAATTTTCTGAGGAATCCAAACTTCTTAAGGTCTAGGAAACCAAACCTTGGACTATAGTGAGTAATGTGATCTTTATGAGATCTCTGAGTAAGCGTTCTTTGCACTATTGGGAGTCAAACCAGAGTAAACGGCACACTGGATGAACATCTTGCCACACTGTGCCACAGCAGGGCTTTTTTTTAATATCTCATAGCTTGAATCAAGATGTGGGGAGTCAGAAATCCATTTCCATAATTATAATTGCTCCACAACCTTCCTTCTATAATCTCAGGATGTGATGCTTCTTTTCTTCCAGTTTTGATTTTTTTTTGCTTTCCTTATGTATTATTTGATGCAGTCTACACATGGAATTTGGCACATGGTGGCAATTAGGTCTGTTAGAGGAATGGGGCCTTTTGTTATTATGAGCTGTTTACGAAGTGTTGCAGCAGCAGCAGAATAATATATTTTGATGTTTACTTCCTTGGAAATGTGAGAGATCATTTTGGATATGCCGTTAACCTACAAAATAGAGAGTATATGATATATAATTTAATCTTGTGCTATTGGAAGCCAATACAGCAGAATGATGCAGAAGATGCATTACAACAAGGACGTAAACCTGACTGGAACTCAAAAGTATCACACTGACTCATTTCTCTCTTACATACAAAAATGATACTCTTCTTAGAGTATTAATAGTCTATTAATATATAATCTATCAATTACAATTCCAAATATATATTTGGAATCTTGCAGATTACAAGAAAAAGACAGCAAGACATCACATCCACTTCTAGAAACATACAGACAACTCTCACTGAAAACTCTGGAATGTCCGGGAATTCTCCAACAATGGGTTTTCTTATTCTCCAAGATAACACCAGAAATGGGTTTTTCAAAAAATTTCTGATACAAGAAGAGGCAGAGACACTCCACAGACATTACTCCTAATGAAAGGCTGCTGCTGGTGCATTCGAAAGCTTGTGCGATCTATTTTGCTTGCTATTTTAAAAAATGTTTAACACTTTGTATGTTCAACTTCATTGTTCACTAACAGATCATACTGATTCATGAATTAATATGTAAACTTATTTCTCTTTAATTTGCCCTAACCTTCAGTCTTTAAGTAAAAACATTAGTATTCATTGTTTTAAGACCAATACTGACAATTTGATTCTATAATAATGGCATCCTCCACTTTTATGTGACTACCCTTAATTATAATTGCAGATGATTGGTAGGTGTTGAACGTGATAACTGCCAGAGACCAGTGGTTTAACCATGAAACCACAATATATCAACAAATGCCCACACTATATCTAGATTCAAAATTATGTCCTGAAGGCCTGATGCTGGGCTAAACCACCATATTACTAGGTCTCTCCCAGCAACTAATATTCCATATTTTCTTTCTTTTTTTAATTAAAAATCCCAAAACAGGAGATTGCAATTTATTTCATTACCACTGCAATATTTAATTGCAATGCCACACAATAATACATTCTTATAGATAACACTTTTAACAGTGCATTATATTTTTATATATTACCCTTCTTAGGGATAACACAATTACCAAATAATGGTCAACACACAAAACCACCGGGGTGAGTTTTCGTTTTGGTTTGGATTTTTGGTGAGTTTCATGGGAATTTATTATACAATCATTTTCAATACCTATGTATTAATTAGCTCAAACTAGAGCTTGTTTGTTTTGGAGAAAAAGAGACGCTTTCCCCATCCTGGATTCGAACCAGGGTCCCTCCATTTAGCCCGGAGTGTCTTGGACCGGTAGACGAATGAGGACAAAAATAAAGCTCTCTCTCTCTCTCTCTCTCTCTCCGTATGTAAGGATGTAAGATATTATTACCCTTCTCAGGGATAACACAATTGCCAAATAATGGTCAACACACAAAGCCACCAAGGAAAGTTTTTTGTGAGTTTTCGTGGGGGAATTTATTATACTTAATAATTTTCGACACCCATGTATAAATAAGCTTAAACTAGAGCTTTTCTGTTTAGGAGAAAATCTGCGGTCAAGACACTCCAGGCCCAAAGGAAGGATCCTCGTTCGAATCCAGAATGGAGACGGTATCTCTTTCTTTCCTAAATCAAAAGCTCTAGTTCGAGCTTATTTATACGTGAGTGTTGAAAATTACTGTATATATATTTTTAAAACCTAAAAACTGCTCTATAGGTTATTTGGAATAGGATCAACAGTTGGCTGGTTAATTTTTTATGCCACAAGGACAGTAATGTCATTCTGTACCAAAAATCAACAGTCCTTTCTGAATTAGACTTTAGTGCCAAATCCCTCTCAATGCACAAAGAAGCTAATGTAGACTGCAACTTCTTTCAAAATTTTCTCAGCCTTTACTTCACCTACTTCTCTCTTCTCTTAACATTTTAAATCCTGGGGAAAGAAGACTCCATTAAAGAATTCACTGGGGTAATCAACGACTGCATTCTTTCAATCTTACAAAATCAAGACCTATAATAACCCTTTTAAACTGTACACCAATATTCTTAATATAATAAACACAAGAAACAAGGTTAAGAAAATTGCTCAAGCCACTGTGGCATCTCTGCAGGTAAAAATAGCTATATATAAAAAGCACAGAAAAAAAACTTTTATGGCACAAAGACAGCAAAGGTCATGAGGTGCCATGACCTACAGTTTTTCGAGGAACCAACCCCAACAAGACTACAGTGAGTTCACCAGTAAGTTTTTTCTTTCTTTTCTTTTGAGGGGAACGGGATTGGGGTTCGTCTAAGAATAACTGCATGCTAGGCAAACTGCGTTGCCACCTCCGCTTGAGGGTTTCTAAGAAAAAAAAGGCCAAAGAATAAATAACAAGCGATTTTTTATATTTATTCATTAACTCACAAACAAAAATATATACAAGCAAACAAATACAAAAAATATTAAATATCAATTATATATCGAATAAGAAATCAAAGCCAACTATATAACAGGAAGTAACTTGATCAGGAGGTCGGGGGGAAAAAAAGCTAAACAAAGTTGGTTTGACAAGCCCTGAATGTTTGAAAATATATATGATTAAACTAAACTGGCTCCGTCCAGATAAATACAGCAAAACAAAAAAAAGTAAACAACAAGTATTATATTCATAAAAAACAAAAGAAAAAATAAACATATATGTACTTAAAAACAACACGGCAAATCAACACAATTAAAAAAAAGATCAATAAAATGTTATAAATGAAAAATATCTCTCTCAAAACAATCTCAGGAATTAGATACATTGCTCACCAACTCTATAATACAAACACCATGGTAGAGCTCTAAAATTATCTACCATATACTTTCATTTAATAAATAAATCTTTACTTTTTTCTTAAAAAGGTTTAAATTATTTAAAGAAGCCAATTCATTTGGTAGTTCATTCCATATTCTAGGTCCCATTGAGTTAATACAATAAAAAATATAATTTGTTCTTATAAACGGAGGTAGAAAATTATATAAATATCTGTTAGGAGAATAATCAGGTGTGATTGTGTCATCTACAGATGTTCTTAGTTTGTAAGCAAATTGCAAATTGAATTTCAAATTCTAAAATAAACAACAACTTTTAAAACATAATTTCTTTCACTTTCTAATACCGGTACAAAGCTTATATAGTAATTACAACCAGAGAGCTGACGATAAGCACCAAATCTGGCTTCTAAATCATCTGTCTGGAATTTTCCTAACAAAAGATAATCAAATTTATAATTTTGAAGAAGATACAGGATCCATTGAGTGAACGTGCCATTCGTTAAAATTAAAACCTGAAGAGTTTGTGCTGATAAACCATCATTTGAATGTGTAGATTGCTGCCATGTTTTCAGCCATAATGTCATCTCTTTTAAAAACTGCATTTGTATAACACTGTTAGCTTGAATGGGTTCTCTGTAGTCATCATTAAATTGCTTGCCTTCAAAGGCATGACACACATTAACAATCTTCCACCAGATGGTGAATGTTTCGAGGAAGTTGCAGGTACCAGTGATATCAGTAAATACGTCAGGACACAGTTTAGCAATGCATTTTAATGCTGCTGTGTTTTCTTGTTTATGTCTAAGTGCTAAATTAACATTTTGCTTTTGAATGTTGGATCGATACAGAACTTTATGAGACAATAGATGACCACACTTGACAAAAGATCGTTGCTCGATTTCAAATATCATTTCTAAATTTTTGAAGTATGCCTTTTGAAAAACAATATCATCCATTTTATCTGGAAAGATAAATGTATTATGATTTTTGTTATTTCGCCAATTGTTTCGTACACATTTCATAATGTGTACTGTATCAAACAAAATAAACAACAATCTTTTGTCATCAGCAGAATGCGGAACTGCAGACTGAAGTATTTTATTTGGGATAAGAGTTCAAAAGCTTTACGGTTTATAGCGTCATTATCAGAGATTAAACAAATAACCTTAAACCCAATTTTCTCTAACTCTGTAATAACTGATATAATCAAAGATTTTAAATGGTTGGCTTTCAAATTCAAAACTGGAATAATCAAAATAACATCTTTGTAAGATGATAACAGAGAAGATACCATAAGCACCTGAGCAATTTTGGTAGCGTCAAAAGGATTAAAATCTGTGCTATCATTTACAAGCCCACCTTTAAAACTACAATTTGGCGTAATAAAAATCTCATCAAGAAGTATACTAACCATAACTTCATGTTCTTTCAAGTATTTTACTTTTGTTTTTAGATAAGTACAGTTGCTTTCTAAAGTACAGTCAGATATTGAAAACTTAGAAATTATATTTTGCATGTTATGGGTGTGGGGTAAGCAAAATGAACCACATTTATAAACTGCATAGTATGCAGAAGTTGATTTCACATACAATGATGCAGCTACAATCATTGTTTTGTTGCAATATCTTCTGCTATTCTTAGCAACACTGAGCAGTTTTATTTGGTCGACGATGAATTCTGGTTTCTTAGGTTCATCATGAACAACTGACTTCAAGATATCAGCAGCACATTCCAACCCTGTCAGGACAATTGGCTTAACTGCCTCTATCTCTATAAGAGTAATAAATCCTCTAAAACATTAATAGAGTTAACACATTTAGCAATTTCTGAGAGTTTTGTTTTTCTTATTTCACGCTTATTAGAATATAAATTAAAGCTCAGATCATTATGTATCACAAGATACCCAGTTACTACTGGGTTAGAAGACACATCAACCAAAAAAATGTACAATTTAGATTCCTTTTACGAAATATGCCGTTTATTTGGAAATAGCAATGACTTAAAATAAGACAGCACATCAGTTACATTGTGTATGGCTTTTTGTTTCATATACTTGTGATGATCTAATGAGCTGTTTTTAATTGCAGTCTGAAAATTATTTTCTTCAGCATCTCCTAAGCGACGGTGAACACACTCTTAGGACTGAGATATTTCGGTACATTTAAGAATATTTTTGGAATAGCATCTTCCTTTAGTTTTGCCAATTTTCTTGGATATTCCTTGATCACACCATTTACAAGGATAGAGTCCACATGAATAACATCCGACTCTTCAAAGTGCTTTATGTACACATAAGGTTTTTTTAAATCAGTTGGTATTTTCCTTAACCACTCCTTTTTCCTATGCTCATCCTTTGGCAAACTAAACACTGTTACATGTTCATTTTCAGTAGCATAATTTGACTTGCAGCCAATTACACTACATTTGTTAGGCATGTTACAACCTCCAGCAGTATCAATCTGAAATAAAGGAACTGGAAGTATCAGAAGAATGGAAAAATAGCATTTAATTTAAATTGAATTTTTAAAAAATTTGAAACAAATTTATATGCTTTATTTAAATCAGATTTGGTAAAACTGCATAGTCCACCCCCTACTGAAATTTTTTGAAGTGTTTCCAAACTGGCTGGCAACTGGTCTGCTGTCATGTTGTTTTTGGTGTTTTTTGGGCCATGTAATTTTCCTGAATCAGTGAAGGGGATGTATAAGTGGGGGGTTTGTGGGGGAGGAGGAATGAAGATCCACCGCTTTGGGCTCTGCTCTTGCTATCCATTCAGATCACATTAGTGGTGTGCTTCCTGAATCAGTGAAATGTTAAACCTGCAAAATCGAAATTAAAGATTTCAGAAGTACTCACCTAGTCATCTTGATCGATAGTGTGTAGCAGGAGAATGGTTTTTATGGTTCAGAGAAATGCCAGAAACAAGTTCTCCAGCCTATACTTTTTGCAGCGATGCCACATAAGTTCTGCAAAGTAATCCACAAATCATGTCATCCACATGAGGCCTAGCCCACAATCTCATCTGTTCCTTACATACTGAACACTCATGCCCCGACGAAATTATCCTCTTTCATAGCCTACTCAAGCACACTTCTCTTACCATTCAAACGCAATTCCATAAAAGTGAACGTAAAAAAAAAAAAAATGCATTAAAAAGAAAAAAACATAGCGGGTGCAATAGCACAGAAGGGTGGTATAAACACGACAATACAAGCCAATCTGCTGAAATTCATAATTTCAGATCTATTTCCAAAAGAGATGAGAGAGAGCTAGGGGGTGGACTGTGCAGTTATGCCGCAGATTTTTTCCTTCAATGATTACCAAAAAATTTACTCTAAAGGCAAATGGTACTTATGAACTATCCTGTCAACAATGAAAGACCGCCAAGGTTTTACCTATCATTTTCCGTAAAACTTTCGCCAATCAGTTTGGCAAAAATACTACAGTGCATGCTATTCGGTAGAAGGCAGATCCCAAATTTTTAAAAAAAATTTTGACACGTTAGCCAAAACACAAAGAAATAGCAATTAACTTATTTACTTCTTTACATACACAAAAAATGGCTGATCTAGGATTAATCCATGTTAAATGAAACCAAGCTGATGATATTATGAGTGTATCATGATGTCACTTACCCATTATTGGCACTAAATCACACGATTGGTGACAGGTCTTTAGTGAAAATGGTTGACGGGATAATACGTAAGTACCAGATAAATATGTACACCAATGTTTTGTTTTAATATGAAATCCTACATATACACCAAATTTGCAATTTAAATAAATTACAAAAAAAAAATACATTATATAGAATATAAATATTTAGTTAAGTTGATTAATAGGCCAATTATCAAACATTACCGATTAGTTCTCAGCGATTGACAAATTAGGCCTATCTGCTATTTAAGTAATATGAAAATAACTAACCCTGCTGATTCAGTATTAGATAGCACATTTAAATGACAAAAAAGTAAACAAAACATAAATTCCTGTCTCAGATGCCAGGTTAATGTTGCTAAAAACATTTACCAACATCGGCAATATATTTTGCCACCTCTAAAAACATACGTGTTTAACCCTCCCAAAATTTAAAAAAAAAATAGGTAATATAATTATTAATGTTTACAGTTTATATGCCCTCCCCCTCCCACAAAAAAAATTCTGGGATTGCCACTGCTGAGCAGATACACAGTATGAAAGCAGAAGCATACAGTAAAGTATAGAGTATATTCAGTGATTTTAGAGAACTTCATTATGCCCTAGGTGCATGTGGCTAGCTTAGATGCATTTTCATGATAAAAATTCGATCAATCATTATGCTAGAATTTCTGAGTTTATACGAAATAACCAGATGACAGCTTATAAAGGGACAATATTTTCATCAAAAAGGAAGACATAATAAATGTGAATGTCCATACTCTATGTTTACTTTTTACATACTGGGAGTAGCATGTGTAAAACTTTCGAAAAGACAAATAATTTAGTCTTCTGGACACTTTTGCTATGAAATATTTGCTTTTGTTTATGAATTATTTGCAATTCATATATACTTTTAAAAAAAACATAGTTTCATTACTTGTAGACAATCGATACAAGATTCTGACAAGGTTTTTTTTTTCCCCCCGCATTATAATTTAATAAATATGAGAATCATTTATTTGAAACAGGCTATTATACATTTAAGAATTTACAAATGCAATGTGATTATTATTTTGAATATGTACTCCATCCCATTTTCTTAGTTTCTTTATAAAAATTCATTTTATCTTCATAATATAATTTTGTGGTGCTTGGCCAGTGCTAATTTTGCCCTGTATAAACAGATTTGCAGTCTGTTATGATGGAAGAGACGATCAACCGGGACAGTTTTCCCAAGGTGCGGAGCAAGAGGGACCTCAAAACAACTACTGTACATATATGCATCCATGTAGAGGTCTCAAAAATACTGGGAGGTGACCAAGCACATTTTATGTACGTTTATACATTACAGTATATGTAAAATCGCAATTTATTTCAGATTATTGGGGGGAGGGGCTTGGGCCCCACGAGCCCATATAACTCTATGCATATATGGAATACAAATAAGGAGATGCCAAATGAACCCTTTTTGCCTAGTGTGCTCAAAAGCCTAGCACCATTACTGTTTATAAAATAGGGACTAAAAATGCAGTTAAACTCTGTTACGGCAAGATTTCAGAGCCAAATGCCTAATAAATAGCACCATGGGTATTGTTGGCATGTCTCCCCACAACCGTCAAGTATTTTAGGTCCTCCCAATAATTTCAAGGTAGTGGTCAGACTTCCCTTAAATTGTAAATGTTTGTGTTGTTAAATGTGATTAAATCGCTCAGAAATAAAGTTTACATTCCTAAAATAAACTGACCCCTCCCAAATAATTTAGATAAGTCAACACCTGTGAACAGCATTAATTAAACTTCCAATAAATATGAACTTTTCAGATTCTAGTGTAAAGCCAGACAAAAAAAAACCAAACGATTTAGATCAGTGGTTCCCAACCATTTTAAAGCCGCGACCCAATTTTATAGTAACCAAAAGATCTGTGCCCCCCACAATTATTATGACCCCAAAACTCATTAAATATAAAATTATATTATATATATATTACATTATGTATATTATATATATTGCATTAGTTATGTACAGTGGTCCCATTTTTATTACATTTATTACAGTTTTATTACATTATGTACAGTGGAGTCCATTTTCAAATTGCCCCCCTTAACATTCAAATTGCCCCCTGTGGGGGTATAGGCCCCACATTGGGAAACACTGATTTCGATTGTACTTTTTTTTTTTCATTTTTTACATGAATGCAACAAGTTACTTTACGCAACCTTTGCAAGTATGCATTTTTATTATAGACACTACAGCATCTTTCAGTATCAGTTACTTTTATAAATTTAATTTTCATAGCTATTTTTAGAGATATTGAAATCAAATTTTGTATTAGCAACCACCATTAATGTTACCAAAAAGAAATCCATATTACCTTACATCTAACTTAAACAATATCTTTAATTAAATCATTGTGATATTCCTTCTTATGATATAATCAATTTTATAATATAATTTCACCATATAATTTTTCTGATTTCTTGGACGACGTTATGGAGTTATTTAATGGTATATAAACTATTTATGTTCTTTCCCTGCCCTACATAAAAAAAATGCCATGTGCATCCACACACCCTTCCTATATATAACAGAATGAAAGAAATTTTACAACAAAAATAGTAAGTACTTACCTTCAATAATCCCTAGTAATCCAAAGGCTGTCGTTGTTATTCAAAAATTACACAGGAAAACTTCTAAAAACAGGAAAGTATCTCACAAATAAACAACGTTTCATCAGACAGACAACACACGATCCAATGGCTAAACCCAAGCTCATAGAAAGTACTTCGGCCTGGGTTGTCTACGTCATCCGATCGCACAATAGCCTGTACTTCCTGTCAACCTCGGTAAAAAATCTGTTTAGTAGACATTTTTTTGGAATCGTGAGAGACGTGCAGCTGGGAAATCATGTCATCAACATTTCAAAACCTCTACCAGAACTCTGCAAAATTTTTGTCAAACCCTAAGTTGGAAATGGTCATCTCGTGTGGGGTGAAGATTTTCCCATAATAAGAGTTCACTACAAAGGGGTAAAGGGGTTCCCCCAGATGAAAAATAGCCGAACTCTTTCAAAACACTGTGTTCACAAACCTTACACCTGTCTCGAAATAAGTGTTATGAAATTTTCTATTGAAATTTTCTATTGTCTTGTTATGCAATAAAAATGATATGGAGAGACAACAGTAACAAAATAGGTTGTTTACTGGAAAAAGCTGTATGTTATTAAAAATTAAATTGTGTTAATATGAAAATATAAAAATAAGATTTTTTTTATTCAACGTATGAATATTATACAGATTAATAAAAGGTAACGTAACAGAAAAGACTTGCCTTGCCATTTACGCAACTGCACACAGCCATATGAGGACAAATGGGATCAGCAGCTAAACCTGTTCGATCTCTGCCATTAAAAGCACCTAAACAGTGCATTTAAAAAAAATAGCTCTAGAGGACATTCACAGACATAGATATAATTTAATAGTTATTTTTATTACATCAATACATGTATAGCATGTACATATTTTTATTAAATAAAAACATAGTAAAAAAAAATACAGTACAGAGAGCTATAAACAAGAAGTCCAAAAAAATTGACTGTGGTCGATATTTAAATTTAGAAGGCTTCAATCAATATTTAATCTGTTATAGTTTTGCTTTGTCCATCTGTCACCAATCGAAAGGTCAATCAGAGAATGCTTCCTTAGATGTTGTTCACATGTGTTTACTCATCAACGCTCAGAGAGCAAGTTAGAGTCAACTTGCCAATTTTTGGCAAGTTGAAATTTGGTGAGTTGCAGTTTACTTCAAAATTCAAACTAATCGCTAATGCACAAATTTCCAACTGTTCAATTTTAAATTCTCTGATTTCCAACTCTCACATTCCCAACTTTCTGATTCTCAAGGCTTCAATTCACAACTCTCCAATTAAAAATAGCTATCCTTACTGTATTTGCAGAAAACCTTTCCTTACCGTTTTTATTGCCGACAAACCTAAAACAACAATGGATTCAATATTTATTGAAACTAGCTAATAATATTCATACATAATCAAAAACATAATTCAATTTGAATCTCTGAATCTTAAATCATAGCTCAGTTAGTAAAGCATTTGGCAGGCAACCGAAAGGTCCTGGGTTCAAGTCCCGGCATACCTCTGTACTCTTTTTTTCTCTCACACTCATACATGTAAACTTCACCTTACACTACATATATGTTTGCACTTGTGAAATGTTTCAGATATTGATACTGGTTATATATTATACTATATATGTATGCCTACATCCCTTAATATGTGATTAAACCCACTACATATAAATTTGCACTTGTGAATTTCAGCAGACATTATTACATGAAACTTGGAACATGTACCAAATATATACTTATGTGTACCCCTTGTATGCAGAGTTTAAGCAACAGTCATTTTTTTCTCAAAATGCGATGAATTAATCTAAAATGCGAGAAAGAAAATTGTGTCCGTCGCAAAAAACAACAGTTGTTTAATATCTTGTCAACAAACTTTGCCTTTTTTTTTAATAACTTTGATTTATGTTTTGATGTTTTTTCTATATATATAAACTTATAAATTTTTGGGAGACGAAAGCAATTTTTTTTTTCTACAACTTTTCCTCCCATTTTTGTGACAGCATTTTTTGAGCCAGCTTAAACCCTGCTTGTGTGTTTTGCCTACATAGAACCTCAATGAGAAAGAAGTCGAGCCTAAACCATAGCTCTGTTGGTAGAACATTTGACATGGAACTGGAAGGTCCCAGGTTCAGGTCTCAGTGGTTTCAATACTTTTCTTCTCTCCCACATTTATATATGTGAATTTCAGCTTACACTAAATGTATATCTGCACTTGTAAAATTTAGCAGACATTGGTACTAATGAAACAATACAGAGTTTCACCGGGAAATTTTTCAAACATTTATTTCAACAATAGCGTAAGGTTTAAAAATAAAAAGTTTCAGAAGCCAACTGCTCCCTTTGTCAAGTGAAGGCAGAATGAAGAGTTCGTGAAAGTCCTAAGCTTATATACCCGCATGTTGGGAATCCCCATCTGACGCCATTTGGTGTGGGATAGCTCCCGCTGTGGAAACCTCCCACACCTGATGACATCAGATGAACACCCCCAACTCGAGGTTTTGCAAAAATCCTGTAAGGTTCTGGTAGAGGTTTTGCGATGTTTATTGCACGACTCCTCAAACCGTAGGTTTCCCATGATTCCAGAAAAAGTCTACTCCCCAGATTCGTCACATTCTGATGTAATATTTTCATCGAATGCCAATCTGGTTCGTGACCCTCCCTGAAGACATGTTCAGCCAACTGGTTTGAATCGTCTCCCCTAGCTACCGCACGCATATGCTCCTTCCCTCGTAGACGTATCGATCTTCCCGTCTGTCCAACATACACCTTGTCACAGTCTCCACACGGTATTTGGTAAATAGCACCAGATTTTTCCTCCTCAGGGACGCGATCCTTAACTTTAAGTAATAGATCACGCAGGGTGTAGACAGGTTTGTAGTAGGTCTTAACATTCACACAACTGAGAATTCGAGACAGCTTTTCTGAGACACCCGCCACATATGGCAAAACCACCTATGTTTTCCTAGTCTCACCCTCTACATTCCTGTTTCCACCACTAACACCACATTGGTTACGAGCGATAAATTTAGTCGGGTAACCGTTCTTTTTCAACACGCTTTTGTTGCGTCGTAATTCAACATTGCGAAGGTCATCATTACAACAGTGTGTAAAGTCTCGTCGGTGCAAGGCTCTAATGACAGATGCTTTACTCGATGCCAAGTGATGAGAATGGAAAACAAGGTATCTTTCAGTATGCGTTGGTTTCCTAAACACCGTAGTCAACAGTCGCCCATGCCCATCTCTATTTATCCGAACATCTAAGAAGGGTAATGAAACGCAATCTTCTTCCTCTAACGTAAATTGAATATGAGGGTTCAAGCTGTTCAAATAGAGATGAAAATCAGCAACTGAAGACCTTGGTAGGATAACAAACGTATCATCGACGTATTGCTTCCACACCTTGACACAGTAAATGCACTCATCTAAAGCACTGTTTTCAAATGCCTCCATACACAAATTTGCCACCACACTCGAAGCAGGTGACCCCATCGCCGTACACCTCTTCTGTCGGTAAAATCTACCCTTGAAGCCGAAAACCGTGGAATTCAAGCAGAACTCTAACAGGCAATATATCTCTTCCGGACTAAGGCTAGTTCTTTCTTCCAGGCTTCCATCATGCCTCAGTCGCTTTGATGCTGTCAACGCCACCAGATTTGTTGGTATGCAGGTGAAAAGTGAAACTATAAAGACACCACAGAATCATCGGGAATGATTTCCACGTTTATGATGGTGAAAATAAACTCCTCAGAGGTAGACACCGACTGTCCAGAGGGTCCAACAAGAGGAGATAGTATACCTGCAAGATATTTAGAAAGTGCATATGTTGGCGAACTACAAAAACTCACAATAGGTCTAAGAGGAATATCGTGTTTATGGACTTTTGGGAGTCCATAGAACGATGATATCCTTCCAAACAAAAAATGAAGTCGCAAGTAAAGTTTCTCATCCGGTTTAGACTCCTTATTAAGTTTTAATAGGCGACAATTCATCTGCCTCTCAATGTGACCAGTAAGATCTTTATCGACAATGGAATAAGTTTGCTATCGTTTAAAAGTGACATTACTTTATCATCGTAAACCGACCTATCCATCACAACAGTAGTACGACCCTTATCTGCCGGTAAGACCACAACCTCTTTACTGTCTCTGAGAGCCTTCAGGACTTTCCGCTCAGAAACAGAAAGAGAATCCACAAGTGCTTTACATTCGAAAAGTACTCTTCAAACCTCCATGCACCCTTCGACAGATACATCCTCCGTCATTTTCCACAAAGCTGGTTAACTGCCGAAAGGGCTTTTGGAACTGGAATTGACGAGGATGTAGGTGCAAAATTCAATCCATGTGACAGCACAGATGTTTCACCATCACTAATGTATTGCTTAGAAAGATTAAGAACCCAACGGGAGTCCATTCGACCACTGTTCCTGCAGTAGTTTCGTTTGTACTCCGTTCTCAATCTCTCAAGCTTTTCCTTTTGAACACCACGAACTCTAGAACAAGTAGTTGCTTCTTCTCTTTCAGCTTCAACCAAAACACGGGAGAAGGTTTCAGAGTCGAGAGCAGTTTCCAGACTAGGTTCAAAAAACTCTACTATCCGGAACATATGATCAATCGCGTTATGACAATGACCAATCCATGCGTACAAAAACTTGAAACGTACATTCTTTGCAATGCTACGCACTTCAGTGGTAAAAACAAAGGGTTTCAGCATGGTTTTTGCATGTGAAACCCCTTGTCTTTATGACTGAAGGTTGAATTCCATGGTTTTCAGCTTCAAGTGTAGACTTACCGACAAAACAAGGTATGGTGATAGGGTCATCTGTTTCCGAGTGTGGTGGCAAATTTATGCATGGAGGCGTTTGAAGACAGTGCTTTAGATGGGTGCATTTACAGTGTCAAGGTGGGAAGCAATATGTCGACAATGTATTTGTTATCCTGTTAAGGTTTTCAGTTGTTTCATCCCTATTTGAACAGCTTAAAACCTCATATGGTTGGGGTTTCCCAAGCTGGGGCTATCCCGCAACAAATGAAGTCAGATGGGGATTCCCAACACACGGGTATATAAGCTTAGAACTTTCACGAACTCTTCATTCTGCCTTCATTTGACAAAGGGAGCAGTTGGCTCCCGAAACGTCGTGTTTTTAAACCTTACGCCAGTGTCAAAATAATAGTTTGACATTGGTACTGGTTCCATGTTGTAATTAGATATATGCGTATGTATGTTTCTTAATGGTGATTAAATCCACTATATTTAGTATTAGAACGTTCATATAATTTTCACTCAAAATTTAAAAACAAACTTACAATTATCAAAAGACATAACTTGATCGCCCCTTTCAACATCTATAACAGCTAACCTTCTAGCTGTGGTCGATGCCAAAATCTACATTAAAAGAATTTGTCACAATAAAAAATTGCCCATATTCCTAAATAAAGTGTATATCATTAATTTATTATTTTAGTTTAATCTGTATATGAAAAAAAATATGTTCATACTTTTATGTCCTAAGACTGCATAATGAATCACCCTAGAGGAAACTGATATTGTCTAACATGTTTAAAAGCATCATGTTTCAGAGATCACGTTAAACAATATCAGTTTCATCTCATGTGACTCATTATGCAGTCTTGGGACATAAAAGTGTGAACAAACATGTATTTTTTCACTTATAGAGTAAAGTGAAATACATAATGACAGTTACCAAGAAACAAACCCAACCTAATAGGTTTAACATTCCAAAACAGCTATGGTTCATCTGGGACACAAGCAGAACAAAATATGATATC
>QLNU02014176.1:112289071-112317602 GCA_006491805.2 Dysdera silvatica
TCCTATTTTATCCAAAATCCATTCACAACTGCAGCACCTGCACAATCATTCCAATATTAAATTCTGCTGGATCCCTGCTCACATTGGTATCAAAGGGAATGAGGCTGCTGATGCAGCTGCAAGGGCAACGAACTCACCACTTGCTTCTAGCCAGCTTCTTCCTTTCTCTGACCTGAAACCAATTATCAAGACCTGTGTGAATCAAAGGTGGCAAGAAGAATGGGATCATCAAACCAATAACAAATTGAATAATATTAAACATACAATTGGTAACTGGCCCTCCTCATACCGTAAAAATCGGAAAGAGGAGGTTCTCCTTGCTAGACTTCGCATTGGGCATTCCCATCTCACCCATAGACATCTGTTGGAAGGAAAACCAGCACCAATTTGCCAAGTGTGCAATGAACCCATGAGTGTTTTACACATTTTAACTCAATGCCCCTATTATAGACTTGCCCGCACTCTTACTTTTAACTCTTCATCACTGTCTGACATTTTAAATGACCATGCTGACCATACGCACGTTTTTAAATTTTTAAAAAGTACTGGCTTTTACTACAGTCTTTGATTTTACCATGTTTGGCGCAGTATAGCCCAGATGCTCTTGCGCCATAAAAAAGCCAAACAAACAAACAAATCTTAATTTTAAAGAAGATTGTCAAAATTTTTGATTGCAATGACGGAAAAGATACTAGAGAGAAACCCTTGAAAGTATACAGCTGTTCAAGGATTATCCTCATTAGGTCCTAGTGTTATTTATGAGTACTCACAACAAGGTAAAATGAGATTTAGAATGGTATTAGAAGCTCTTTATACACACAACAGGATCACAGAGAGTATTGCAGAAAAGGCAAGGTTTCAGTATGTATTATTTTCTGATGAAGTGCACGGTAATGCACAAAAACAATTTCAGGAATTCTTGGAAGAAAAAACAAATCAAATGCGATTAGATAACTTTTACTCTTCTCTCTTAAGTGACAGCCAAAAATATTGAGAACTGTGGCAAGTTGTGCAATTATGTCTCACATTTTCTCATGGCAATGTCACTGTAGAAAGTGGGTTCTCAGTGAATAAAGGTCTTGTTGAAAAATCTACACGAGGGCAGCCTTGTTGCTCAAAGAAAAGTGTATGATGCCATTTAGATATTTTGGAAGCATACAAAAAGTTCTAATTACATATGAAATGTTATCATATGTTAGGAGTGCTCGAAGACGTTACAAAGATTATCTTGAAAATTCAAGGAAAAATAAAAAAAAGTAAGAAATATGCTGAAAAAAGAAAACTTAAAGGAGAAATAAAAAAATCAGAAGAACAAGTGAAGATTCTGAAACTGAAGTCTCAACAGGAGAAAGGCATGATCTTAAGAAAAATTGAAACTTTGCAAAACAAGTTTAACAGAAAAATGAACTTGACTTTTAGGATAAGCCTGTTCAATCATATTTGTTGTAAAATAATACCGGTTTAAAATGCTTTAAATGTAATCATTACATTCTTGTAACAAACAAACAAAAATAAAGAAAAAAAAAGGAGAGCGTTGGGCAGCTATGGGGATGGTGAAAGCCATAATAAAAAATGTTTATATTAAAATTATGTTTTGTTTAACCTATTAAAGTACACTTATAGTAACATGCATAATAACTACCTTAATTAGTAAATTATTATAATTACATTTAAAATGTCATTACAGTAACTATAACTTATTGTTAACGGTAATGTGTACATTAGCATTTTCATTGTAGATTCGGACATGTATGTTTAAGTGCCGTGGTGGTCAGTGAATTTTATAAATATTGGTCAGGGAAAGTCAGAGAAAATAATTTCAAAATTTTTGTGGCAACCATGTTATTAATGGAAAAGAAGCTAAAATTGTCAAAGAAATTAAATTCTTAGGAGTAAAGTTAATGAATATATTAAATTGGAATAAACAATTTGGAAAAAAAAAAGTTCTTAAATAGGAATTATAAAGAAATTGTCACGTGAAGTTAATAAGAATGTGTTACTGAGTCTGTACTATCTTTTTCTATATAGTCACCTGATTTATTGCAATTGTATATAGGAAAATTTGAATAAGAACAACATGAAGGTAATTAAATCACTACAGACTAAATTTTTAAAAACCATAGAACAAAACACTAACTTCAGTTGTACCATATTTTACAAATACTGTAGGTCTGTGGAATAATACTTTTTAATTTTGTTTACATCATTTTTAGATGTTTCTAATGTTTTTCGGTATGCAAAGTTCAGAAATATAACATTTTTCCCCTATATCACGTAAAGTTTTTCCATAAAGAGAGAATAAAAGCCCAGAAAAATCACACAGAAGATTTAGCAGAGTTAAAAAAAACTTCATTTACGAAAAAATGTAAAAATGAGATGAATTTTACATTTTATTACTTTGTTACATTTGTTATAACCACAATGGCGTCAAAAATCAGTATAATATCTCTTTTCCTTCACCTTGAAGCTTCGTTTACGATTTTTTCTGTTGTGTGCTGCTTACGTCTCCTCCCTAGTCAGCATCAGCATATATATGGAGCAAAAGGCTACTGTTCTTGTTCTCGTTCGTCTAGTAGGTCAACACACTCAGGGCTAAATGGAGGGACCCTGGTTTGAATCCCGGATGAGGACAGTGTCTCTTTTTCTCCTAAACAAAAAACAGCTCTAGTTTGAGCTTCTTTCTACATGGGTGTCGAAAATTATTAAGTAAAAATAAATTCCTCCATGAAAACTCACAAAAACTTGCCCCAGTGGCTTTGTGTGTTGACCATTATTTGGCAATTGTGTTATCCCTGTAAAGGGTAATAACTGGATCCACCTCTGCATTAATATGAGGATGGTGGTGGGGGGAGGGCAGGCATTTGCTTATTTTTTCTTACAAGGGGGAGGGGGTATAAAATGGCCAGAAATGTGCTTAAGTAATATTTAAATGGCTCCCTGTACCTAGATAGCTCCCCACTCACCTCCCATCAAACGGAATTGAAAAGACGAAAAGAAAAAACAGCACTCGCAAGTTGTATTTCTAAGGGCAAAAATATGTGTGCAACACCCTATTTCTGGACACACAAGCCACCACTATGTGTATATATATGTCATCATCCTATTCAACTATTATCTGTCCATTGCTGGATGAATGTCTCTCAAAATGCTTTCCACACATGTCTATATTGAGCAATTCTCTTCCATATCACTCCAACCTGTTTTCTTATCTCATCCACCTATCTAGTTTGACAACGTTTTCTAGGTCTTTGGTGGTCTCTTAGAATCCAGTTGAGAATTTCTGTTGTCCATTATTGATCAGTCCTCCTTGCGATATGCCCAGCCTATCGCCATTTCAGTAATTTTATTTTAACAATGATGTCCTCTATTCTCGTTTGCTTTCTCACCCAAGTCGGGTTTTTTTCCCAATCTCTCCTGATTATTCCAAGCTTGCACCTTTCCATGCTTCTTTGGGTTGTCTGTAACTTCCGCATTGTTGCTTTTGTTAAACTCTAGGTCTCTGAGTGATAAGAGAGGACTGGCAATACACGCTGGTTGAAGACCTTGCTTTTTAGACACAAAGGTAATTTTCCCTTCAGGATAAAACCGTTTCTTCTAAATGCACTCCAGCCAAGTTTAACCCCTTAACTGCCACCAGCGTAAGTATACGGTTTTCCGAAATATATTCCTTTGTAATGTGCTGCTAATTGTTTTCGTAAAATGTAATGCTTTTTTATTAAATTTATTAAAAAATCTTTTAAATGTAATTTTTTTTTTGTTATTTTTAATTTTTTTAAATGTAATTTTTTTGTAAAATGTAAGGCTTTTATTCTGTAAAAGTAAACAGTTTTTAGATTGCAAACCATGCCTCTGCTTTTCCCCCAATACACCACATCGCTACACGCGCCTGTGCAAAAAATGGTTGCACTGGGGAGCAAATCTCGTAAGTTTTCCTCGGCAGTTAAGGGTTTAATACGTGTGTTGAGTTCTTTTATAATGTCGTCTTCCATTGAAATCAGCTGGCCAAGGTAAATAAATATATGAATCAGCAATTTCTAGCTCAATGTTGTCAACTTGTATTTTTGCTTTCTGTACGAAATTATTGAACATGATTTTTTTTTTTTAAGCTCATCTTAAGTCCAACTTCTCTACTTCTAGTTGAAAGCCTCTGTATCATGTCTTGAGGCTCTGATGCGTCCGTTGAAAAAATAACAACGTCAGCAGCAAATCGCAGATGATTTAAATATTCACCATTTATTTTTATTCCCTTGTTATTCCAATTTATTTGCTGAAAAATCATCTGTAAAGCTGAAGTAAAAAGTTTTGGAGAAATGGTATCTCCCTGCCTCACACCTTTACCAATTTTGATAGTTTTGGTATCTTTATGTAACCGAAATTTTGCACTTGCATTTTTATACACACATTTCACCATGTCAATGTACACATCCTCGACGTCTGTTGATCTTAAAGAGTTGATGACTGCTGATGTTTTAATAGAGTCAAAGGCCTTCTCATAGTCAATAAATGCCACACACAATGGAAGTTCATATTCATGTGTTCTTTCAATTAGTTCTCTTAATACTTGAATATGGTCCACTGTACTGAATCCACTTCGAAATCCAGCTTGTTCTCTTGGTTGAGCTGCATCTAATTTTTTCTGCAGGCGATGTGTTAGCACTTTTGTGAAGATTTTATAAATAGCAGGTAACAAGCTAATTGGTCGGTAATTTTTCAAATCCTCTTTATCACCTTTTTTATGCAAAAGAATTACTGTTGCAGAATCCCATTGGTTTGGTATGTTACCGCTGTTAAGACATTTGGTAAAGAATTTTGCAAGTATGTCTTCTACATATTCTCCAGCTTCTTTTAGGATATCTAATGTAATACCATCATCACCAGGGGCTCTTCCTTTCTTCATACTTTTTATTGCAAATGAAACTTCTTCTTTTAAGATTTTAGGAGCTGTTCCTTCGACTATCTCAGAGTCTTCGTTTAATCCACTGTTTCCCTCATACAGCTTTCTGTAGAATTCTTCAACTCTTCTAAGTATTTCTTCCCTATTTCTTGTTACAGTGCCATCCTCTCCTTTTAATGCAATGATGTGTTTCTTCCCAATAGACAAACTCCCTTTAACAACCCTAAGGCTCTTGTTGCTTTCAATGGCCTTCCTTACTAACTCACAATTGAATTTTCTTATATCTTCTTTCATGTTTTTGCGCAAAGTTTTGCAAAGTTCTACATACTCGATCTTGCGACTGGTATTTTGATTGTCCACCTTCATAAGTCTTCGCCTTTTCATGAGTTGTTTCGTCTTCTCAGATAATTTGCTATTCTGCTTTTTACATATTACACCACCAATTTCCCCAGCAGTTTCAATTATTGTCTTAACAATGTTTTCATTTGCTTCTGAGATGTCAACTTCTTCAATAAGTCCTTCCAGTGCAGAAAAGCGATTTTTTAATTCCAACTTGAATGCCTCGGTATTTTCTTTTAATTTCTTTAAATCCACCCTCTTACATACTTGTTTCCTAATGAGCTTCTGCCTTTCTAGTTTAGTATTTAAGTGCATTTTACATCTCACCATTCGATGATCACTTCCAGTATTAAATCTGTTCAGTATGCTGCAATCTTCAATAATTGATTTCTTGTTTGCCAGTATATAGTCAATTTCACTGGTTCATCCATTGTGGTGTTTCTATGTTCATTTTCATTGGAGTTTCTTCTTAAAAAATGAATTTATGATGCTAAGGTTTTCAGCTTCTGCAAATTCGATGAGTTGATCACCACGTTCATTCCTTTCCCCATATCCATATTTACGAACCTATGTCTCTCCTTTTTCCTGTTGTCCAATTCTTGCATTGAAATCCCCCATGATGAGCTTGATATGTTGTTTCCCTCTGGTGTGTAACTGTTTGATTTCTTCATAGAATTCCTCAACCTCCCCTTCGGTATGGCTTGATGTTTATGCATATGCCTCTACTATCTGAAGTTGGTATCGCTGGGTTAGTTGAACAATGAGCCTCGCTGCTCGATCTGATGTACTTTCAACTTCCAGAAGACAATCTTTAATTCTTTTGTTGATTAAGAAGTCAACACCACTTGTTCTTCCAGTTTCCGTTCCTCTATAATAAAATAAATGTCCGCTTTTAAGTTCCACCAATTCTTCACCTTTCCTTCTGGCTTAACTGAGTCCTACAAGTCCCACAATCCCATTTTATCTTTTCAAATTTCTTTTTCTAATTCCTGAAGTTTTGCTTTAGAAGCAAGGTCAATAATAAACGACAGCCTTGGCCAGTCCAGTGATTCTTAGCACCCCCTGCTTTCATGCTACGCTGACTGCTGCTTTGATCAGAGCACTTCAGCACCTGGAGACTAGGGGCCATGGTTTTGGTGTGTAAGCATAGTGGAGGAAATAACCATCATTTCTGGCTTCCACGCTGTCTAGATTTGTTGGTGAATTAGCCCTCCTCTTCCGCCTTTCTATTGGTATAGCAAATATTAATTTGCTTCAAAATAGAAGATTGATCTACCTTGAAGGCGGGGTAGGACACTAAGTTACTGGCCCGGCCGGTTCCACACATCGTCACATACGTTCAGCGTGTGGGTCTCCTTCCAGTTAGATACCAGCAACCCTTTTGCAGGCCATATATATATATATATATAAATTAGTAAAAAAATTGCCAATAATGGTGCTTTAGCAATAGCTATACTGTTTTGCATAGTGTTGATTACTTGCATTTAAGAAAACAAGAAAAGCAGACTCTTCAAAAACATCAGTTGATCATTTGTAACTTTATGAGTACAGGGGTGATTATGTTCTGGGATTTTTTTAAATTCCGGGAAATTCAACTCTTCCTGGATGACTTTTTTAATAAAAAATTACAGAATTTTTTTTTTCTATAATCTTTTATATTCCTATGGAAATCAGTGCCTTTACCAAAAATATTACTTAACATTTCAGGGAATTTTGTGTTATGTTTAGGGAATCTTGTTTGGACTTACAATCACCCCTGCGATTAATATCAACGTTAAGGGAAAAATGCTTTTGTGAAGTTGTGCTTTCAATCAATCAATCTTTATTCACATCGATGTACAATGTGTTACAATCAGTAAATCAGAAATCAGAACATTTTTTCAATCAGATGTTTTCAATCAGATGTTTTCAATCAGAACGACAATGCAGTTCCATCTCTAAGAGAATTCTGGCATTTGAAACTTTTAAGACATGGAAGAATGTCTGCTTGAGCAGTTCATAAAATGATGGCTAAATTTGAAGCAACGGAGCAGCTTTGAATTCTACCAGGTAGAGATTGAAAATGGGTAAATTCTTCTGGCATTGAAAATGTGGTTATGGCTGTTTTGGATTTGGCCAACCAATCTCCATGTGGTAGTGCAAGTGTATGACCAGTTGCTCATGAAGTGAATGTGCCTCATTCTTCTGTGAGGACAATGTTGTATCAGATATTTTACGATATTATCCATACAAGATAAAGCATGTGCAATAGCCACAACATGGTAATACAAAAAGTTTTGCCACATTTATACTTCAGTTTTTGTCATGAATATTAGTTGATATCAATTGGCCGTGGAATATTTTTTTGGAGTAACGAAGAATGTTTCTATTTAAATGGGCAAATCAGTACCTACAATTGTGGGATTTGGATGAGAGAAAACCCTCAAGTTTCACAAGAAATTCAGTTGCATTCCACAAAAGTGACTATTTGGTATAGACTTACCATTAATTTTAACCTTGGGTTGTAGTTTTTTTTTTTGAAGAAGCTACTCTGATTAGACTCTGTACCTGTACCATAACTAGACAGAGGTACTACAACATGCAGAAGAATTACATCATGTCACGGCTTCTTCAACATGGGTGCTTTTAGGAAACCAATTTCATGCAAGGTGGGACACCTTCTTACATAAGCCACAATGTTCAAAATTTGTTAACGTAGCATTGGGTGGACGAATGGGCTATTAGCCATTTTTTCAAGGCCCTGCGGTGGCGCAGTGTGGTAACATGTTTGCCTAATTCATTGTTAATCCGGATTCGACTCCCAACAGTGCAAAGAACGCTTACTCAGAGATCTCAAAGATTCCACTGTTCACTGTAGTCCATGGTTTGGTTTCCTAGGCCTTAAGAGTTTTGGATTCCTCAGAAAATTGTAGGTCCAGAGGTTCAGATTCCTCGGAAAACAGCAGATTCTGGCACAGCATGACCATTATAGTAGTTAAGCTATAAAACCACAAACAAACCATTGTTTCAAGACAACATGGCTACCCCATTCATCTGACCTCACCCTATGTGAGTTTTTTTTTGAAGGGCTAAGTGTATTGGGAAAGATGTCTGAACTGAAAGACAATATTAGACATCACATTGAACATTTGAACCTTAGACATTCCTAATGATTTGATTGCTATAGTGTAATCAGGGTTCGTATGGTCCTTAAAAGGCTTTAATTTTTTAGGAAATGGTTTTTGGTCTTAAAAAGTCCTTAATTTTTTAGGAAATGATTTTTGGTCCTTAAAAGTCCTTATTTTCACCCAAAATCTGCTAAAAGTCCTTAACTTCGTTCTTTTATTTCTCAACATTTGTCTGAAGTACGTATTAGTTTTTTAGTTTTGATTTTTATTACTGCCATTCTTCTCACAGTATGAATGAACATAAAATTTTACACCATGCAGGTTGTAATATGCCTTTTACGAATAACGGGAATGTATATAGAGGAGAACTAACTCTCTGTGGGAATATGCATAGAGAACTCCCCCTGCCATCCTTTAAAAACTTGCTACAGTGTTTCTTTGGAACAAGCATGACCAGTGCATCTCACATGTCGCCCAAACCCAGATTTAAAGTGTGAGGCACCTTAGGCACAGTGGTCTTTTGGCACTCTCTGCCCCCGCCACACTATATACTCGTAATTAGATATCCATTATAAGAAGTTTTACCCTGTACTCTGTATGTATATAGTGTCCATCCCAGCCATTTTTAGAAAGGTGGGTCGTCCTACCTGATTTTCATAGTTAAGCTATTAATATATTTTTAGCTACTTATTCAAAAAAATATTTTGTGATGCAAAATCATGGGGGGCCAGAGCATTTATGATTAACTTATATCCATTACTATAAAATAATGATATTTTTATCAATGAATTTATTTCTGATGATGAAATTTTTAGTCTTTCGCTGTTCGGGAAGATAATGGATTTTTACCGAATTTTTCATAATTTTATGCTAAAACAAAGAAATAATTATAAGTATGAAGTCACTAGCATAGTTTATCTCTGATTCATTTCATTCATGTTTGCTAATAGGTCCTTATTTTTTCATTTCTGGTCTTTAGAGGTCCTTAGAAGGTTCTTAAATTTCATTTAAGGAAACATGTATGAACCCTGTAATATTTGTAGTGCTACACTATTATCTTCTGAGTATGGATTAGAAAATGTTCATCCTTGTCTCCTATTGCCATCCATCTATAAATCTTTTATTTAATATTGCTGCCTTTTTTCCTTTTGAAATTTTGCACCCTGGGCTTTCATCTCATAGCCTCCCACGCTATGCCATATATGTATAAATGGCGAACACATTGTTTGAAGTGTCTGTTGTTAGAATTCATTTTCTTTTGGAGCCTTAGAATGTGCTCCAGCAAAATAGAGTAACTTTAATTTTGCTAATCTTGTATATTAAAGTTTATTACAATTTTATACTTAGTTCAGAAAATGTTCAAATAAATATTAAGGATTATCTATCCCACACATACATATAAATCTAGAGATTAAAGCAGGTTTAGGGCCAGGAGAAGTGATGTCCCCTTGTATATATATATAGTGTGCAAAATTCTTTACCAAATGTCTTAACAGCGGTAACATACCAAACCAATGGGATTCTGCAACAGTAATTCTTTTGCATAAAAAAGGTGATAAAGAGGATTTGAAAAATTACCGACCAATTAGCTTGTTACCTGCTATTTATAAAATCTTCACAAAAGTGCTAACACATCGCCTGCAGAAAAAATTAGATGCAGCTCAACCAAGAGAACAAGCTGGATTTCGAAGTGGATTCAGTACAGTGGACCATATTCAAGTATTAAGAGAATTAATTGAAAGAACACATGAATATGAACTTCCATTGTGTGTTGCATTTATTGACTATGAGAAGGCCTTTGACTCTATTAAAACATCAGCAGTCATCAACTCTTTAAGATCAACAGACATTGAGGATGTGTACATTGACATGGTGAAACGTGTGTATAAAAATGCAAGTGCAAAATTTCGGTTACATAAAGATACCAAAACTATCAAAATTGGTAAAGGTGTGAGGCAGGGAGATACCATTTCTCCAAAACTTTTTACTTCAGCTTTACAGATGATTTTTCAGCAGATAAATTGGAATAACAAGGGAATAAAAATAAATGGTGAATATTTAAATCATTTGCGGTTTGCTGATGACATTGTTATTTTTTCAACGAACCCATTAGAACTCCAAGACATGGTACAGGAGCTCTCAACTAGAAGTAAAGAAGTTGGACTCAAGATGAACCTACAAAAAACTAAGATCATGTTCAATAATTTCGTAGAGGAAACAAAAATACAAGTTGACAACATTGAGCTAGAAATTGCTGATTCATATATTTACCTTGGCCAGCTGATTTCAATGGATGGCAACATTATGAAAGAACTCAACAGACGTATTAAACTTGGCTGGAGTGCATTTGGAAGAAACAGTTTTATCCTGAAGGGGAAATTGCCTTTGTGTCTAAAAAGAAAGGTCTTCAACCAGTGTGTATTGCCAGTCCTCTCTTATGGATCAGAGACATGGAGTCTAACAGTTGGAGCAATACGAAAGTTACAGACAACGCAAAGGAGCATGGAGAGGTGCATGCTTGGAATAACTAGGAGAGATCGAAAAAGAAACACTTGGGTGAGAGAGCAAACTAGAGTAGAGGACATCATTGTTAAAGTAAAAGGGCTGAAATGGCGATGGGCTGGGCATATTGCAAGAAGAACTGATCAACGATGGACAACAGAAATTCTGAACTGGATTCCAAGAGACCACCGAAGACCTAGAAAACGTCCTCAAACTAGATGGGTGGATGAAATAAGAAAAGAGGTTGGGGTGACGTGGAAACGAATGGCCCAGGATAGACTTGTGTGGAAAGCATTTGGAGAGACCTTCATCCAGCAGTGGATAGATAATGGTTGAATATGATGATGATATATATATTGATTATGCAGTGGTTATATAGTGAATATGTAACTGCATTTGAAACCTGCTAACTTTAAATATTGACCTTAGTCAAATTTTCTTATCTGCATTTTTTCTTCTTTTTCATTTAGTCTGTTCATCATATCCTAGTAATAAAGTAATTATAACCCCATGGCTTTTATGTTAACTGGATTGGGCTACTAACATGCGGTTTAAAATCTCTTACAATTCTTGGCAAACGGTGCTTTAAATTAACTATGTATTTCTGACTTCATTAGGTAACTACGTTGGATGGACGCTATTTGCATTGCTTTGAAGTTGGCCATGGATCTAACTCTATAGCTCCAACCCCTGAAAATTATGGATCATGTGCTGATGATGGATTTTATAGTGAGTACCTTTCTCTCTATGTTGTTATAAATTTTCTGTGGTCTGATTTGTGTTAGCTTGTTTTGTAAAAATGAGAAAGTTGAATATTTAAAATTTTAAAGCTTCATGCATATTGTTTGGTGCATAATAACCCTTGCTGTCCTTACGCTATGAAAAGGCAAGCAACTGTTTAAGCCTCAGTGGCTGAAAGCTTAATTTTTTGCCTTAATTTATGTAAAACATTTGTATGCAGTAACATCTCATATTTGTTATTAAATATAATTGCTTTTTTGTAGCTTATATTTTACTGTTGAGGAGATGCATGATATTTGCAACAAATTTCGCATTATAGGTGTAATATTTAGTTGAAGATCATGCATGAGAATAAAAGTGGTTTATTAAAGTCTTCAGTAAATGTTTCCGACAAACATTAGACTACTTTTTTATTATAATTTAGCTTGTGGAGAATAAACAATTAAGTTATTAGTATCTCAAAATATATTTATGGTTTGATGGTTATGAGAGAACACACATCATTTTTGAGCAAACTAGACTTAATTTTATTCTCAGTAAGCTTGTTTGTATGTAAACATATTGTGAGTTGGTGCCTGCCTACTATCATTTAGAAATGATCCATCGTACAGTTTTGAGACATAAAAATATAAACTATAAATATAAAAATATAAACAGAATAAATTATTGATTCTTACAGAATATTTATAAGAAGGTGAAGAAAGTGGATATAGGAGATTGGGAAAAATATTTCAGAAGGGGCAAATTGGAAGCATTCAGGCATTGTGTTAGTGAGTTGTCGCATGAATTTCCATTTCTGAAAGTATACATATTAGACATACAGTCTAACCTTGATTTAAATTACAGAACATCATGGGACTAGTGAAAATAATCCTTAAATCGGGGAAACATATGTATTGAAATCAGAAGCACACCTATGGGAGGTGTATGTATATGTGTGGGGGGGTGATGGGTTCCAGGCCCATCCTTGGACAGAAAATGTACATATAAAATGTGTTAAAAGTAGCAACTACTACATAAAAATAAATGAAAGTATTTTTTACATATTTAGCCTTCCACCAAGCAAAATCCTGGGTTATCTACTGATAGGAACTGAAATAAAAAATTATTGAAAAGGGAAATTATAAAATTTTACCAATGTCCTGAAGAATACATGTTAATTTTAATAACATAAAACATAAGTATGTTTACTTATTACTTCGAGAAGAAATCTTTGGTACTTCAATTTTTCTTGGAAGTTAGCATTTAATATCTCTTTTTGCAAATTTTTTCAAATGCATTGAAAAGATTGCAGTGGACATCAAAACTCAGTAAATACTTCTTTACACACTGTAAATCAGCATTCGCTTCAAGTGAATGAACTCAATTGAAGTTGATTTTCTGATGATAGTTGATTTTCTAACTGAAATTCTACTTGCAGCTACAGGCTAAAGACAAAACATTATCGTTGAATTGAGAAAAGAAAGTGTTTAATCAAGTTCAATATAACACGACTCAATGTTACTTAGTTCAGACCAATAAAAACATTTGTTAAATCGAGGAAATCAATAAATTGGGTATCGCTAAATCAAAATTAACTGCATTTACATTTTACTGCATGAAAACGTTAATTCTTGAATCATATAAAACTTTTTTGTAATTGTATTTCCTCATTTTTTGTATTACTCTATAGTAGTACCATCTTTATCTACCATACTGAAAATCTCAATTTAAATCTAAATAGTAGCTAATACTTGCTGTTTTTTTCTAATCTATAGTCCAGGATTGATTCCCTAGATGACAGATTTGGCTTTCTTGGAAAACTGTAGGTCTTGGCACAGTATGATCTAAGCTGCCTTTGTTGCCATAAAACTCAAATTAACATTTATATATATTTTCATTTTTTTATTTCTGTTTAACTTGTTTTTTTCCTTTTTTTAAATTTTTAGTTCATTACTTTATTTTGTTGTGTGCTTTGTGGGTGAGGCAGTTTATCGATTTGTTTAATGAAAAATACTAATTTTCAGTTTTGATATTGAGTGAAACAATAAAATGTGTGGATTAATGTTTTTACATACTGACTGAAAATGAGTGTACTTAATAGTTATTTGAGTAATATATATTGAGAACTCTTTGTCCTGTAGTCTCAGATTCAATTCTGGATGGTAAAAAATGGTGTTTCTATATCATATCAAAATAGTTTTACAAAAGAATGCAATGATTGACCAGGGTTTACCGTAAAGAGTGAAGTTTTGTCACTAGTTGTAATGTAAAAGGAAAGGAAAGAAAGGAAAATAGAAAGAAAAATAAGTAAAGTAGAAAAGTAAATTAGAAATAAAAATGGTAAAAGTAACGAAAAGAGGAAAATTAATTGCAAAAAGTTAAAGAAATAAAGGAAAACAAAAGAGAACAAGGTTAAATAAAAAGTAATAAGTAGAACTTATCAACAGCATAAGAAAAATATCTCAACATTTCAAGAATTACTGTTCCCTTTATCAAGTAAAGTGTCCAGAAGAATGTTCTGTATTTACACCTCCAGTTCTGGGTTTTTCCAGAGCAGTTCTGCACTCAGGTTTCCCTATAGCAGGCCTGCACCCAGGTTTTCCCATGAACTTTTTATCCTGATTTTCCCCATCATCTTGCACAAATCGTTTCTGATTCAGGCATAGGTTTTGAGATGTTAATGGCCTGATTCCTCAACTGAAGTCTACCAAGGTTAAGAAAAAGTACAAGAAAAGCACAAGGGTGAGAACTTTCATTTTTATGAAGAACTTTTGCAGGGTTAAGAAGGATAAAAGAGGTACTTGTGGAGAAGGGCTACCTGAGCAATTTCATTGCTTGAAGAAGATCTGATGGTAAAGACAGAGAACCTATGGAGCAGAGATGGACTAGAGGAACTATGGTTTTGCCCCTGAGGGGATCAGTATTGGACTGGTGGGTGGAAGGGAATGCTGACGAGTTTAAGCTGGCACAATACTTAACTTGCCCTAGGCATTGGCAACCCCTGCCATGTCGCTGATAAAACAGAATTGAGGGAAAACCGCACATTACTTCAATTCTCAAGCGTTTGAAAATATTTATTACGAAATGTGAAAATGTAAACGGAATAAAATACACAGCTTTAAGGCTCAAAGGAATCAAGGGATGTTATTTTTGTATGAAACAATTTGTATTTTTACATGAGCCGACGGACTGCATAAAACATGTCGGTGGGCTGCAAGTATCCTGCGTGTTGAAGACCAGTTCTTTGTTTTCAGTGGATTTTCATATGTGTGTCGTAAGGATAATTTGCCTTTTACTATTACTTTCAGATTTAATATGTATTTATAAAATACAACCCAGAATTAAAACTAGAGTGAAATGTTGAAAAAATAAATTAAAATTTATATTTTTTATATTATGTTTCCTGAGATATGGTACACATTTCGTATAAAATGTTGACTTCCTCATCGCTTTGTGCGCTTGTTTTAAATATATTTATCTACAATACAGAGTTTTTCTAAGCCACTACAGTGCTAACTTTGACATGAATATCGCTGACGATAAAGTTGCACTTTATTCGATATTTTGCCAAGCTTTTTCAGTTTATTTCTAAATGGTCATTTTTAATTTTAATTTTTACTATTCTAATTAGGGCCAAAACTTATGCTTTTTAAATCCTTGTTTGATAAAGGGGCCTCTCTGCTCTCCCTACCCCCTTAAAAGTCAAATCGTCCTGCTGTTATTGCCTTTCTTCTTAGAGTGCTCATAACTTTAGATTCACCACCAGATCTGTTCATGTGACTAATTATATGCAATATAGTGCATATAGTTAGTCTTATGGCGACAAGAATTAAAAAATATCGATTTCATTTCTTATCAAATATTTTTACAATTGTAAATGTGAATTCACAAACAATGTCTAATGATGGCATAGGTATACGCAGAAAGTTTGTAAGTGGGGCGTTACAGAGCTCCAACTCACATATTCCTATGTTAAATATACAAAATTTCATTGCAATGGGGGCGTTACAACCCCCATCAACACCCCCCTGCGTACGCCAATGAATGATGGTGACACATGAATTTATGGTGATATGAAATTATGGTGACGTATGAAATTGTTTACATATTATGGAATTATGATTACATATTACTATGAAAGTATGGTAATATAGTTAAGATAACGAAATTGTTGTCAAACTTAAGCTGCCCAACTGCATTAACGGCAAGTAAAAAAAACACCTTTAGCAAATGTAATTTGTATTTTCGAAAAGTATTTTAAAATACATTTTGTATCGCAAATACAAATTTCTAAGGATTTTGCATTTTGTATCAAAAATACGTATTTCCAATTATTTTCCCAGCTTTGTTCATTAGAGTGGAAGACAGTTTCCAAGGAAGAATCGACTGGAGCTATTTACTAGATGGTGTAGTGTGTGTAGGGACTGTGAGAATGTGTATACGGGTGAGACGGGAAGGACTTTGTGAGAGGAAAAAAGATTATCTTTGTGCTATCGAAAAAGGTGAAATGTCTAATTTTCTAGCAGAAGGGACATGCTCCTGATTGGAATGCTGTAAAACTTCTTCATAAAAATGTAATTTTTTGCTCTTGTAGACTTTTTCTTCAGTCTTGGAAGATCTTTCAGTTGAGGAATCGGGCAATTAACATGTCAAAACCTATACTCAAATCATACAAGAGTTGTGCAAGAAGATAGGGAAAACCAGGATAAAATGTTCACTGCAAACCTATGTGTGGGAATGCTCTGAGGAAAACCTAAGTGCTAAACTGCTCTGGGAAAAACACAGAACTGGGGGTATAAATACAAGACATTCTCACTTTCTTGGCATTTCGCTTAATAAAGGGAACTCAAAATGTTGTGATATTTTTCTTATGCTGTTGTAAGTTTTACTTATTATTCTTTCTTAATTTTTTTTTCTACTTATTTTCCTTTTATTTAACCACCTTTTTCTTTATTTCCTTAACCTTTATAATTTCTTTTCCTCCTTTCGTTACTTTTATTATTCTTATTTCCAATTTACTTTCCTACTTCACTTATTTTTTTTCTATTTTTTTTTACTCTCCTTTTATTTTTCTTTCACATTCTGACCAATGACAAAATTTTACTCATTAAAATATTTTTCTGATACGAAATATTAAAGAAATTATTTTTAGCCAAGTCAGATGTATTTTGTTGTATATACAATTTATTTTTTAGTTCGTGAAATATGATGGATGGGTTTTAAAAAGTCTTGATTAATTTTTAATAGAATAGCAATGGTAGGTTAGCAGCTTATTTAACTAATTCATTTTACGATGACAAATTCACATACAACAAATTCTTGATATTGATGTGTAACCCATTGTTTAAATGCCAGAAGAGTTGGAAATAAAATAAAGTTTCGACTTTTATTTACATTTTGAGATTCAAGGTGTCATTTGCCCTTCCTAACGAGTGTTAAAATTGATTGCATGGAAAGAATAAGTCCCAAAGACAGTTAGTTTTAATTATCTAAATTGTGTATCTGTGCCTGTTATATTCAGTATTTTATCTATGCTTTATATCATTATCAACAATTATTTATTCACTGCAGGATGGAAATTTCCAAGTGCTTTCCATACACATGATAAAAGCATCTTTTCTTACTTTTGAGAAAATGACCTTAAGCTCACTATACTGTTTTGATTGGTAAGCTGGACCTACAGTTTAATGAGGAATCCAGAAACTCACAGAATACAATGTGCTACAAGTGTCACCCACTATATATCTCCTATCTGTTTCATTTTAGTGATCAGATGGAAACTGGTGTTTTCAACATGGCATGACTAACATACATTATGTGACATACCTTTGCTATATTAAGCTTGCATATCTGAAAACAAGCAATATTATCACAGTTGAGAAGTTATAAAAATATCAGTATTTTGTTAGCCATGTTCTTAGAATGGCACTGATTTATTTTGAAACTTTTTAATTGCAGTAATTTTGTGTGTTTTTAGGTATGATTTCTATACAGTATGTCATAGAAATTTAATATTTGTTTAAATAAATTAAAAGTATCATGTAATTGCTAGTCCTATGGTGATGAAGTGGTAATATATTCATTTACCATGCATTTGACCCAGGTTCGATTCTAATTGCATTATGGAACGTATGACTTTTCCTGCTCACTATAGTCCAGGGTTTGATTCCTTAGGCAACAGTCTTGGATTCTTCAGAAAACTGCAGCTCCCAGTACAGTATAACCTTAATTGTCCCTACACTGTAAAACACAAACGAAATTGCTAATAGATGTGCTAACCTTCATTTCATTAGGTCGTTATTTTGTTTATGCATGCATCTTTTTTATTCTACTATTAACTGATGGTAAAATGAAAATCTTGGTTTGGAAAAGAATTCCCTTATTTATGCCTCAAATTAAAATCGTGAGGGGTACCTATTTGCTTTATATTTTTTTAATTGTATGTTTGATGGAATTTTTTATTTGCATTTAATTATTTTCTCTTGTATGCTGCCCAAGCATAGGAAATGTGTATATTTTTACATGCATGTCTATATAGCAAAATGTGTTTTAGGTTTAATGATGATTGGTGGCGATGTTATTTCTGGGTACATTCCTGATGTAGGTGTTCAAGAGCGTTTAACCCATCATGGAAGTGCCCCTATTTGGAAACTTCGGTATGAGTTTAGATTAATAATTTTAGCATTTAATCTGAACTATTAATTTTATTAATACTTTCTCCCATTATTAATATAATTTTAAAGCAAAAATTTCATATTTTTAATTTTGGTATAAAAATGAGAAGTGATTAGTCACACCTATGCTGTTATGTTTTAGGAAATTGCTTAGAAATGCACACACTTCCTGACTGTAACCTCAGTTTTAAATATTAACCCAATGTTAGTTTTTAAAAATTTTAACATGCATTTATATTAAAGACTCGGAAATTTTTCTCATCATAGCTGATGATGTAGTAATATTAGACGATTGTTTTTTATATATGAGATGTTATTACCCTTTGCAAGGTTAACACCCAGGGTTGCTGACCCTGTGAAAGGTAATAATATCTCATATACTCGGTGATCCAAATTAAACAGGAGGTGTTTAGACCTCTCTGTAGAGAAAACTACTCTGTCAATTTCACCCAAATTTCATACACATGCTCCCCTGAGTATGCGGTTTCGATTTCTGAAAGAAAAAATTGAGTTCATATTTCGGCCGCTAGAGGAGGAAATGGCGCTGCGGAGCAAACAATTTACATATTACTTAACATGCGCAACATCCTCTGCCTATATAAGGAGTCGTGAAGCATTTTTCCACCATACGAGGACTCCGTCATGAAACTTACTTTACCAGATCGCGCGTTACTTGTTAAGCTCTTTTATCAACGAAATAGCAATGCTTCTGCGGCACTTAAAGCAGACGCCCTCTGACAATTACAAATCTTCGAAAAATGGTCTTGTATTTTGAAGAGAACAGAACATTCGCCATTAAATCAGGACGAGGCCGCAAACCACCACAAATGCAGCATTTGAAGAAATTGCAAATGCAGTAGTTGAGCAGGAAGCAGCAAGTGCACATGGTAGTAGTAGTAGTGCACGTGCGATATCACGGGAATTGGACATGGAGATATGACATGCGATATCACAGGAATTGGACGTGGAGAGTTATGAGAAATGTCCTGAAGTTTTATCCATATAAGATAGCCCACACTCAGCAATTGCTTTCTGGTGATAATGACGTGCGCAAAACATTTGCTTTGATGTTCATTGCTCGGATGACAGTGGATGATGAATGGCCTTGGCAGATACTGTGGAGTGATGAGGCCCATTTCCACTTGAATGGCGCTGTAAACACACGTAACTGCCGTATTTGGTCTGACACAAATCCCCACGTTCATCAACAAATTCCGTTGCATGCTCCAAAAGTGACAGTGTGGTGTGGCTTCACCTCATCTTTCGTCATTGGTCCTTACTTCTTTGAAGAAAATACGGCCTCGGGGCCAATGACATGTTCTGTTACTGTCTCTAGGTATGCATTTATGCTCCGGAACTTTGTCATTCCTTCGCTTCAACAGAGAAATTGTCTTGACACTACAATCTTCATGCAAGATGGTGCACCCCCGCACATCGCGTTGCCTGTTCAAACATTATTACGGCAAAACTTTTCGGATGACAGAGTGATTAGCAGGTCATTTTCAACATCTTGGCCGCCTCGGTCACCCGATCTTAACCCTTGTGACTTTTGGCTGTGGGGATATTTAACACGCTCACGCTTCGCTTAATTATATACGCTTTTCGTAGAGGCGGGACTGTCTTATCTCGCTATCGCCAGGGTGGGGCTTACACTGTTAAGTAGTTCAACGCTAAATGCGAGATCACACACTGTTGCGAGTTCGAACGCGCTAAATGCGAGATTGCAACAGTTCTGACATAGTGTTTTTTGAGCGCACATTTCTTGCATCAAGTGTAAAGGTAGGTAAAATTATCTTTTCTTCTACAGAGGCGGTTAGCATTTTTTTGAATTTTTGCCCATATAAATAATAGATAAAATGGATATGGAAGAAAGTGATTCGTCTGAAGAATCTATGATTGGAGTCAGAAAAAATATGCGAAGATTTAGAATAGTTTCGAGCTCTTCAGATGAGGCAATCAACGATAGTGAATCATTAGGTAATGAACTGAATGACCATTCCTTGGAGGAAGAAGATTTTGAATCCAATTTAGAGAGTGATGATGGGGATAATGAATGGAAGAAAATAACAGGAAGACAGCTACAAATGAATGAGTATGCGGAAGAAGAGGAATTTTTAATTCACAACATGGACTGCGACGATCCTGTTTCGTCATATAAATTATTCGTCACGGATCACATACTTGAAATAATCGCGGAAGAAACAAATAAATACGCTACACAATGCATCAATAATTCTGCATGTAGCAGCACAAGTCACCAACGGGCCTGGAAGCCTGTTACAAAAGATGAAATAAATGCTTTTTTTTGGCATCTTGCTAATTATGGGTATAGTACAGGTACCAGAAATTAGATTATACTGGTCACAAAATGACATATATGCAAACGCTCGTATTAAAAATGCGATGAAACGTGACCGATTTATATCTATTCTCAAATATTTACACTTCTCTGACAATACCACGGCTAGAGCAGAAGATCGGTTACATAAAATAAGAAATGTAGTTGAAGCAATTGTGCACACATTTAAAAGCACTATTAAACCTGGAAAAAACATTGTTATTGACGAAAGTATGATTCCGTGGAGGGGACGTCTTAGTTTTCGCCAATACATTCCAGGCAAGCGTCATAAGTATGGCATAAAGGCATACAAACTGTGCCTTCCTGAAGGTTATACCTATAATATCGAGATTTATGCAGGGAAAAATGCAGAACCAATCGCCAAGACACATTCTCATTACGTAGTCATGAAATTGATAAAAGATTTATTATTTGAGGGCCGCATACTATTTACAGATAGTTTTTATACTAGTATCCCTTTGGCCGAGGAACTAATGCAAAAAAAAACATTTATTTGTGGAACGATAAAAAAGAACAAAAAATTTCTACCACCACAATCAAAGCAAAAGCAAGTTCGGGGTAGCATTATAAGTTTTGAAAATCGCGGTGGAGTAAAATTTATGAAATGGACCGACAAAAGGCCCGTATGTATGATAACAACATCTCAGAACCATAAATGTGCAATTATTCAGGGGCCAAATAATAAATCCAAACCAGATACTGTTTTTTTTTATAATAATGCGAAAAGGGGTGTCGATCTATCTGATCAGATGTCATCCTATTACAGTTGTCTTCGAAGAACGGTAAAATGGTACAGAAAAATTATGATAGAAATAATATGCGGAACTTGCCTGGTAAATGCATGGTATATCCACAAAAATTGGGGAACTAAAAAAATTCCAATTTTAAAATTTCGAGAACAAATTATCGATCATCTTTTGATCAAAGATCATCACAGAGTGACTATGGACCTAAATATAACTGGCATATGGAAATAACTGCAATTATGTGGAAGAAGGGGTAAAAAAATAAGAAAAAAAGATACACGAATTTATAGCATATGCTAATTCGTTAGTGATATGTACGAAAGGAACCAATTAGGAGAAAACAATATTGAGGCTTAAACTATTCAATTTTATGATGGAGAAAGATGAAAATGCAAGGAGAACATAAAGAGAATTTGAAATAAACTTTAAAGATATTTAATTTGCATTAATCATCATAGAAAAATATTTAAAACGGATTTTGCTTAGGGATATAACTGACCCATAAAGGTAAATGGAATTATATGAAAAAACAATGATTAAAATAAGGAATATGGCGTATCTAAATCAGATGTAAATTCACCAATTAGTGATAATTGTAACAAAACCTTGAGGAAGAACTGCTTTGAAGCCTATAGTTTTACATTGTATGAGGGATAAAAATAAGGGAACGGCGTGAGCACATCAAAAAGTGAAGAAAATACTTCAATGTTTTAATAAGAAACTAATATTATGATTCAAAAAGATCGAAGTTGATTTTCCCAATACTAATCTATATCCAAAAACTACTCGAAAACACAAAATACACAACTCTTTAAGTAAGTAAGGTCTGTTATGACAACATCGAGGTTACACACACAGGCACATACAGATACATATAGTTGGCATACTAATTGAAAAAGCCCCCAAAACTGTATAAGAATCAAACAAAAGTATTAACGTTTATTGGCGTAGTGATACCAGCGTCGATGTTATGGCGTGATTAGATGGTGAAACGTTCGAAAGAAAGAAATATTTCTGCATTCAGTGGGACCTGAACCCAGGACCTTCAACTCTGGCTCCTTCCGTGGGTCCTTCTTCCCTTCCGTGGGTTCTGTTAACACACAACGCAGAAATATTTATTTTCTTTCGAACGTTTCACCATCTAATCACGCCATAACATCGGCGCTGGTATCACTACGCCAATAAACGTTGATTGACATTGTTGTTTGATTTAATCTGCGTAGTGTTCGATTTATATAAACACTGTACAAGAAATTGCTAGTTTTCGCTAAGCACTCCAAATGAATGTAAAACTACCCCTAACTGAAGACTTCACTTTACGGCTGTGCAGTTAAGCGCTAAGCTGCGTTTTAGTGTAATTATGAAAATTTTAAAATTCGTAAGAAATCAAAAAATGACTTTTACAGAATAATTCTTTCGCTTTTTTTTATCTTTTTTTATTAATCATATGGGTCCCTCATACTATCTGAACCTTGATTTGGAGTAGGACTGGAATTTCGGAGGCTTTTCTTGTAAGGCTGTGTTTCTCTCAAAAAATGAATTCACTGACATCATTAAACTTTTAGCTGTAATATGCAATATACGATAACCCATGAAAATATTTCATAATAAACTCTATAACTCACCTTATATATTTGTTAATTTAAAAACAAAAAAACGCAGGAACAGGACGTTTTTACCAAACACCAGCCAAATACTAAATGGCGCACAGTTTGTATATTTTGCAGTGCCATCTCACCGCACGTATCAGAACTAGCGTTGGGGGGTGGGGGGGTGCGCAATCTAAGCCTATGCCTGATGCGGCATGTAACCCAAATTATATCTTCCAATCCGTATCAGTCACCTCTGTAGTGTGTTATGAAAATGGTCTATACTACATTAAAATGTTGCCAAGTCAACCATCTGAGCACTAAAAGGGTACACACCAACACCAAAATTGGACCTTACGAAAGAAGACACGAAAGTGCTTTTCATATGAATAATTTACCACGAATTTGAAGCTCTCTCATTTCGAAAATCGATATCGCTTAGTGCTTTCGATAAATTTGTCCTTTTTGTTCAAAACTTCGACAAAATGCTATTAATGTGTTTGCGTTCACAACAAACACAATCATAATACATAAAGAATAGTTAAAGTATGGCCGCCAAATCATATTCACATCGATATGCTTGCCTTCGATAAATTGTAATCGATATCTCTCTCATTTAAAAGAGTCGTATTGATGTAATGAACATCGATTATATCGACAAAGTATAAGCTACAAGTCCCTGATATTCCCGATTTCAAGAATTCTATAACCTATCTCCATTTATTATTTTCAGGAAATTTGATGAAACGGGATTACACGTCAGCCCAATTATTGCAGATGCTGAAAAGGTTAGCCAGGACCAGAGGACAACATCGTGAAATAAGAATTTCATGAAAAGCCTTAAGGTTTGGGATAAGCCGGAAATAAAAGTTTGTCGGCGTTGTACATTACCCCTTGTACAAAGATTTATGTTCAATGAAACGTAAAAAGCAAAGCGTATTAAACTATTATGTCGTTCATGATATCCGGAGATATTAAACAGTACACTTGCTCTTATACAAGTTTATCATTCAAACTACTTCTAAACTATTAAAAAGTGATTATACACACACACACACACACACATATATATATATATATCATCATCATCATATTCAACCATTATCTATCCACTGCTGGATGAAGGTCTCTCCAAATGCTTTCCACACAAGTCTATCCTGAGCAATTCGCTTCCACGTCACCCCAACCTGTTTTCTTATTTCATCCACCCATCTAGTTTGAGGACGTTTTCTAGGTCTTCGGTGGTCTCTTGGAATCCAGTTCAGAATTTCTGTTGTCCATCGTTGATCAGTTCTTCTTGCAATATGCCCAGCCCATCGCCATTTCAGCCCTTTTACTTTAACAATGATGTCCTCTACTCTAGTTTGCTCTCTCACCCAAGTGTTTCTTTTTCGATCTCTCCTAGTTATTCCAAGCATGCACCTCTCCATGCTCCTTTGCGTTGTCTGTAACTTTCGTATTGCTCCAACTGTTAGACTCCATGTCTCTGATCCATAAGAGAGGACTGGCAATACACACTGGTTGAAGACCTTTCTTTTTAGACACAAAGGCAATTTCCCCTTCAGGATAAAACTGTTTCTTCCAAATGCACTCCAGCCAAGTTTAATACGTCTGTTGAGTTCTTTCATAATGTTGCCATCCATTGAAATCAGCTGGCCAAGGTAAATATATGAATCAGCAATTTCTAGCTCAGTGTTGTCAACTTGTATTTTTGTTTCCTCTACAAAATTATTGAACATGATCTTAGTTTTTTGTAGGTTCATCTTGAGTCCAACTTCTTCACTTCTAGTTGAAAGCTCCTGTACCATGTCTTGGAGTTCTGATGGGTTCGTTGAAAAAATAACAATGTCATCAATGACTGACAACGTACCAAACCATTGGTTTGGTATGTTACTACTGTTAAGATATTTGTTAAAGAATTTTGCAAGTATGTCTTCTACATGTTCTCCAGCTTCTTTTAAGATATCTAATGTAATGCCATCATCACCAGGGGCTCTTCCTTTCTTCATATTTTTTATTGCAAATGAAACTTCTTCTTTTAAGATTTTAGGAGCTGTTCCTTCGACTATTTCAATGTCTTCGTTTAATTCACTGTTACTTTCATATAGTTTTTTGTAGAATTCTTCAACTCTTCTAAGTATTTCTTCCCTATTTCTTGTTACGGTGCCATCCTCTCCTTTTAATGCAATGATGTGTTTCTTCCCAACAGATAAACTTCCTTTAACAACCCTAAGGCTCTTGTTATTTTCAATGGCTTTCCTTACTAGCTCACAGTTGAATTTTCTTATGTCTTCTTTCATGCTTTTGCGCAGAGTTTTACAAAGTTCTATGTACTCAATCCTGGAACTGGTATTTCGATTGTCCACCTTCATATCTCTTCGCCTTTTCATGAGCTGTTTCGTCTTCTCAGATAATTTGCTATTGTGCTTTTTACAGGTTACACCACCAATTTCCCCAGCAGTTTCAACTATTGTCTTAACAATGTTTTCATTTGCTTCTGAGATATCACTTTCATCAATAAGTCCTTCCAGTGCAGAAAAGCGATTTTTTAATTCCAACTTGAATGCCTCGGTATTTACTTTCAGTTTCATTAGATCCACCCTCTTACTTACTTGTTTCCTAATGAGCTTCTGTCGTTCTAATTTAGTATTTAAGTGCACTTTACATCTCACCATTCGATGATCACTTCCAGTATTAAATCTGTTCAGTACACTGCAATCTTCAATAATTGATTTCTTGTTTGCCAGGATATAGTCAATTTCACTAGTTCCCCCATTTGGGTGTTTCCATGTCCATTTTCTTTGCGGTTTCTTCTTAAAAAATGAATTCATGATGCTAAGGTTTTCAGCTTCTGCAAATTCGATGAGTTGATCGCCACGTTCATTCCTTTCCCCATATCCGTATTTACCAACCGATGTCTCTCCTTGTTCCTGTTGTCCAATTCTTGCATTGAAATCCCCCATGATGAGCTTGATATGTTGTTTCCCTTTGGTGTGTAACTCTTTGATTTCTTCATAAAATTCTTCAACCTCTTCGTCGGTATGGCTTGATGTTGGTGCATATACCTGTACTATTTGAAGTTGGTATCGCTGGGTTAGTTGAACAACGAGCCTCGCTGCTCGATCTGATGTACTTTCAACTTCCAGAAGACAGTCTTTAATTCTTTTGTTGATTAAGAAGCCAACACCACTTGTTCTTCCAGTTTCCGTTCCTCTATAATAAAACAAATGTCCACTTTTAAGTTCCACCAACTCTTCACCTTTTCTTCTAACTTCACTGAGTCCTACAATGTCCCATTTGATCTTGTCAAGTTCTTCTTCCAATTCCTGAAGTTTTGCTTCAGAAGCAAGGGATCGTCCATTATACGTTGCCAAGGTCAATAACAAACGGCAGCCTGGGCCATTCCAGTGATTCTTAGCACCCCCTGCTTTCATGCCACACTGACCGCTGCCTTGATCAGGAGCACTCCAGCACCTGGAGACTAGGGGCCATGGTTTCTGGTGTGTCAACATAATGGAGGAATTAGCCATAATTTCACCACGCTGGCTAGACGGGTTGGTGAATTAGCCCTCCCCTTCCGCCTTTCTATCCGTGCAGCAAATATTAATTTGCCACATAAATAGAAAGCTCAGCCTGCACCACTTGAAGGCGGGGTAGGACACTAGGTTACTGGCCTGGCCGGTTCCACACATCGTCACATACGTTCAGCGTGTGGGTCTCCTTCCAGTTAGATACCAGCAACCCTTTTGCAGGCAAGCTGGGTTTCGAAGTGGATTCAGTACAGTGGACCATATTCAAGTATTAAGAGAATTAATTGAAAGAACACATGAATATGAACCTCCATTGTGTGTTGCACTTATTGACTATGAGAAGGCCTTTGACTCTATTATCTAAACATCAGCCGTCGTCAACTCTTAAAATCAACAGACGTTGAGGATGTGTACATTGACATATTGAAACGTGTGTATAAAAATGCAAGTGCAAAATTTCGGTTACATAAAGATACCAAAACTATCAAACTTGGCAAAGGTGTGAGGCAGGGAGATACCATTTCTCCAAAACTTTTTACTTCTGCTAGGGTATTAAATTGTTAATTTTGTATTATTTCAATTTCCTTTTATTCAGAAATCCCAATTTCATTGTATGCTAAATCATTATTAATTTGAGTCTACACCGGAATAAAGAAGGGCAAAACACTGTTGCGATACACGTTGGTAGTTTGCATAAATAAATTTTAAACCAAAGTATTAGTGAGGAGTAAAATAAAATATTTTCAATGAACTTGCAAAAAATTCGAAAAAATATAATTTTGATGAAAAAAAAAATGGGGAGTATTTTTTAATTAAACGGTTGTGATGCAACAAACTTCACGACTGACGTAGCTTTTCGTAGATTTCCTCATTTCGTTACCATGTTTGGGCTGAAATTTGTTCACTTAATTAGGCTCCACGCTTCATTTACCGCCATATATATATATATATATATATATATATATATATATATAGTGTTGAACATGAGTAGGAGTTTCAAAGGTTGAAAGATAAAATGCACTCTATAACAAACAAATCGACGCACCAAGAAGGAGTTGTCCGATTGCGATAAAAATTGGTGGATGTGAAGAACATACATAGAAAAAGAAACGATTAAAATTTCAGAACAATTGAATGATTTATTGCAGAGTTTGACCGTTACAAAGGGAGGAAGTCAATAAGGCGTTGGTCCACCTCTGGCCTGGATGCAAGCTGTCACCCGGCGTGGCATAGACTGATAAAGATCCCGGATGGTGTCCTGCGGAATTTCTTGCCAAATTGTCTCCAACTGTCGGGCTAAATCGTCAACATTCCGGGATGGTTGCAATCGCCTTCCCATAGCGTCCCAAATGTGCTCTATGGGAGAGAGATCAGGAGACCTAGCTTGCCAAGGAAGTGTTGGGCAAGCTTGAAGACAATTCATAGCAACACGTGCCGTGTGCGGCCGGGCATTGTCTTGTTGAAACGTAAGTCCAGGGTGTCGCAAAAGGAACGGTAACACAACCGGTCGTAGAATGTCGTCTACGTACCGCTGTGCTGTAAGTGTGCCAGAAATGACCACCAAAGGGGTCCGGCTATCAAAGGAGATGGCACCCCCTGACCATAACGCCCTGTTGTGGGCATGTGTGGCGTGCGATAGTAAGGGCAGGATCCCCACGCTGCCCTGGACGTCTCCAGACACGTCTGCGGTTGTCGTCAGGACACAGTTGGAAACGGGACGCGTCACTAAAGACTATACGTCCCCAGTCAGCATAGCTCCAAATTAATCCAATCTGTTCGTAGGGAAAACCGGGTAAATTTTTCGGGTCTTCCTTGACTATTGCCACTTAGAAAAGCAAGAAACTTAAATTCAACAAATTCTGAAATTGGTACTATGCCAAATCGCTTCCTTTTATATGGTGTTTTCCGAATGTACATAATTTCATTTTCCGTGTCTGACAAAATGTATTGTATAATTATAATTTCAATTTTTATATTTGGCAAACACATGTACAATTGTTTTCCGAATTCTAAAATCAAATCAGGTTTCGTTTATCATCGAAGTATGTAACACACGTAATTCTCTGCG
>QLNU02014176.1:112317702-112334672 GCA_006491805.2 Dysdera silvatica
ATAGTCGTAACTGAAGCAGCGGATTCTACACATACAATTCTGGCGAATTGAACAGATTTCAAAAAGTTGCCAAATAGAGAGAGCCTGATGTCCATTGACATTAAATAAACTTAAAAATTCTTGAAATAACACATTGAACCATTTGTGGAAGCCTTGAACGAATTAGATCCAAATACTAAATTCACTGTAGTGCCTGAACGGCTAATTTTAGACAAAAAGGCACTGAACAAAAATTGTTTATTTTGATGTCCTTTACCTATTGCACATACTTGGCAGTTCACAACTCTTTTCGAGTGTGGTCAAAAGTCCATTTTATGCTTATTTTCACTACATGGCAATACAGATAAGGATCAGAAAACGGAATTCCGATCTTTTTTTCTTTTTTTTTGTCTCTGCTGTATTATTAGGTTAATCACTTCACTTACGCATTTTTTTATTTACTGTAATTGCCTATGTAGCAACGACATGGACATAAATAGTAGTTTTGCCCTACAGCCAAACTGGCTTGTTTGCGGACATAGAGATTTTGCTAAATATGGCTTATTTGATGTCCTTTGTCACACCTCTTATTTTGTCTGTAGAATGCAGGACCACCCTGTGTATAAATTTTAAATTCGCTAATTTTAAATATTGACCTTAGTCAATTTTAAAATGTACTCCTTGTTATCCTGTTTGATTCTTTAATATCATTCCAACCTATAGTTCATTCATATGATTTCAAAAGAACTGTGAAGCCCAAAAGTGTGGTGAATTTTATTTAACACTCTAACCCAGCGGTTCTTCTACCATGGTCCGTGAACCCTATCAGGGTGTCCACAAGCCCCTAACAATATTCCATAAAGATTCCAAAAATACTAAAACAAGAGCATTTACTCTTTAATGCTAAGAATAAATTATGAGGGGACGAAAAATTCTTTCCTTAAATAGTGAAAATTAGTGATGAAACACTAGAAATAAATACATATGATGCAAATTCCGGGCTTTAAACTTTGAGTTAATTCTTGGGGGTCCACGGTCCAGTAAAGTTAAAGAACCGCTGCTCTAACAGATTATCAACTGTGTTTCCTCATAATAAACAATAGTCTGCGGGCAATAATACATCAGATACCATTATAGATAAATTCTCCCTATTGATGCATGGGTTCCCTTAACGTCTGGTGAAATGCTATTTAAAAAAAAAAAAGATTATATTTATTTTTTATTTTTTTTTGCTCTACAGCTTCAGATTTTTTGCTATATAATATACACATATTTGTTGTAGTAACATTCAGTTTTTAAAATTTTGATGTTTGCTCAACATTTCTACTATAGTTTTCCTATTTTCAGATTATTCACAAATTCTATTATACACAGTAGTCATGTTGTCCATTACCGCAGAAAATAAAGAGTTTATTATATACATAATTCATATATGAACATACGCATATCTCAAATTACTTTATACTAAACACTAAATATTATGAGATAAATAGAACTTTATTTACTTTTACAGTCTCTCGACTAAATGATTTTCACGGGACCAGTGCAAATAACCGTTAAATCAAAGAATTCCTTAAATTGGGGATACACATTTATCAGAACCAATAATACACCCATGGGGGAGGGGGTGCGATGAATCCTGGGCGCTTCCTTGGGCTAAAAATTTATCACATGTAAAATACGTTACAAAAGTGGCAACTATCACATTAAAAAACACATTATTTACATTTCCCCCCCCCCCCCCCCCTGGAGCCAAAATCATGGATGCACTATTGATCAGAACTGAAACAATAATTATCGAAAAGGAGAACAATAAAAATGCTTACCAGCATTCTGAAGAATACATGTTAATTTTAATAAACATAAGACAAGTATTTACATAATCACTACTATTTTGAAAAGAAAACTTTGACATTCATTTTGATTTTTCTTGGGAGTTGGCATTTAACATTGCTTTTTTCAATTTTTTTCAAATGCATCGAAAAAATCATCGCTAACATCGAAATGCAGTAAATGCTTCTTTACACTTTAACCTCGATTGAGTGAACTCAATTGAAGTTGATTTTCTGACGACAGTTGATTTTGTAACTGAAATCCCACTTGTAACTACAGGATGATGACAGAAAGTTATCGTTAAAACGAAGAAAGCAAATGTTAAATTGAGGAAAATGTAACACTGGAATCGATGTAACTAAATCCAGACCAATAAAAACAATCGTTAAATCGAAGTTAGACTGTATTTCCTTGAAATATAGTTTTGATTTTAAAATTAATAAAAAGACTACTATAATTGAATTTTACTGTCAAACATTATAAACAGATATAACTTTTTACCTGATAACACATTAATAGTTCCATTCTTTGAGCAGAATATAAATTGACTTTACCATCATATGCACCAGAACAAAATAAATACCGATCCTGAGAAACAGCAATAAAACAAATTTGTTTAAAAGTCATAAAAATTAATATGAAAGGCATTGCCACAGTGCTACAAAGAAAATATCTAAAAAAGACACTGGTTCAAAATAAAATCTGTATGACATTGCAAATTTTAAAATATATACTCGTGTTTGTAAAAATTGCAACACCATGAAGGACTCGTCCGAATTGAATGAAATTTAATGTACAAACGACCTGTGTTGATACAAATAAACGATTAAAATTACAAAGCAAAAAACAATATTACATGTCGGAAATCAGTATTTGGTGAAGCCACCACGCGCTGCAATAAGTGATGCTATACGACGTGGCATGGAATCAAACAGATGTTGAATGTGTGCCTGAGGAAGAGCATTCCAGATTGCTTGTATGCGACCCCAAAGTTCATCTGTAGTAGCTATGGGACGAGGATCACGAGCGAGACGCCGACCAACGAAATCCCACACATGTTCAATCGGCGACATATCCGGCGAATAGGCAGGCCAAGGAAGAAGCTGTATCTGTTGTGATGAAAAGAAGTCTTGAACATTCCTGGCAATATGTGGGCGGGCATTGTCCTGTTGAAATACAGCTCCGGGAATGCCTTGAAGGAAGGGAACAACTTCGGGCTCCAGAACTTCATTGATGTACCGGTTGCTGTTAAGATTACCCACAATTCGTAGCAGCTGAGATCGTCCATGATACGCAATCGCACCCCAGACTATAACTCTGGGGTATCGTCCACTATGATGTTGGATAACGCACTCCGGAAGGTGGCGTTCACCGGTATAGCGTCTAACACGGATGCGGCCATCACTGTACCCCAAATTAAAGCGGGATTCATCAGAAAACACCACTTGTTGCCAATCAGCACGCCAGTCTCTATGTCCATGAGCCCATTGTAGCCGCAGGCGCCGATGGTTTTGCGTCAGGAGGATCCTGTATAAAGGAACTCTTGCACGCAGTCCACGGTGCAGTAGACGCCGACGAATTGATGAAGCACACAATGATACACCTGTAGCAGTGCACCAACGTTCTGCCAACTGTCCAGATGAAGCAAAACGGTCCGTCACCGCCATGCGGACCAGGTGTCTATCATCCCGTGCTGACGTCACCTTTCGGCGTCCACTCCCGGATTTCTGAGTTGTCTGGTTCTCTTGAACCCACTGCTTCCACACTCGCATCACTGTGCTGCTGTTACGCCCCATACGAGCTGCTATTGCACGATAAGAAAACCCTCCTTCACGAAAGCCGATCATTCGTCCCCGTTCAAACTCCGTAACTTGCTGAAATGTCGCCCTCTTTCGTCGTAGAGGCATAGTGACGTCTCATGTAACGTTTACCACTAGCAGATAGCCATACACGCCCCGCTACAGCCACCACAGTTCAGAGGGTGCTTCTCAGCTCACACATGTGTGATGACTCTGAAATTCTAATCATTTGAATAGCATACCCTAATTTGCATTTCCTGTAAGTTTCAGCTCAATTATGTGATCCCTTCATGATGTTGCAATTTTTACAAACATGAATGTATTAATATAATAGAAAAAAAAAATTTGTTCTTGAAAATGATCATTTGTTTGTCAAAAGGTTCAAATATCAAATTAAATTATTTTTGTTCCGTTTTTACTTTGCTTCTTTGTGCACATGTTCAAATTATCCTTTACATTTGAATAAAAAGAAATTTAAAATACATTATTCTGAAGGAAAGTATGTTTATGTTTTTACAGTGCAAGAATCGCAAATGTCATACTGCATTAGGATCTATGGTTTTCCACAGAAATCCGAAGCACTGCTGCTAAGGGAACCAAGCTCCAGAATATGATGGGGGGGGGGGGGAAAGTTGGGCTCAAGGACTACAAAAGTCATGCTGCATTGGGACTTACAGTTTTCCGAGGAATCCAAACCTCTTAAGGCCTAGGGAACCAAACCCAGGACTACAGTGAGCAGTGTGATCTTCATGAGACTAATCGGAGTCAAAGATGGGTTAATGGCATGACAGATGAATACATTACCACTATGTCAACATAAGGCAGTAAACCTATATTTTCTCCAAAGGAATCAACCTCTTACGGTCTAGGGAACCAACCCCTCAGACTACAGCAAGTAGTTAGTCGGTCAGCTTTTATTGTGGGGGGGGCATTGTGTGTTAAACCCAAATTAATGGCATGCTGAATGAATACTTCACTACTGTAGCATTGCAGGACCTGAAGGAAGATTTGGTTTGTGAAGCTTAGTTAACCTTTAACATTAGAACTGTGGCTGCAGTCAAATTGGCCCCTTGCGAAGTTTAAACGTGAATGTATTTTAAACAATTTGTGTTTTAAAGCTGAAAATTCTTGACTTTTCCTAAAATATGTTCCTAATAGCATATATAAAGTTTTAAAAAAATACATTACAGAGAACCGTAGTTATAAACGTAAATATCTGTGGAAATGGTCAATTTGATCGTGTTTTCTGGCTTTATGTAAGTAATAATAATAATTAATTAACAAGAATAATATAGTGTATAAAATAATGATCACAATAAAGATATATAAATAATATAATAAGGTTAATAATGCTTAAGGATTATGTGAGCTGCACAGAATTGGGCAGATTTTTTTAACTGACTGAATTTCAATATATGAAAAACGAGATAATTTAGCTTGAGTATAAAGTTAGTATTCTATCAATTGGCAAATCTAGAGGAACTTAATATAAAACAGATGGCTCTGATAGACATTTGCCTTTCCCCAAGACTAAATATAAACCACATGCACTGCCACACGAAATATAAACCACATGGAAAATAATTGTAACTGGTGGGAAGTGTTATCCTTGGAATCCTTGTGATAATTAATATCAAACAACAATTCAGGGGGGGGGGGTTGCACACAGCTTTGGTTTGCTTGGCATTTTGGGATTCATTTAACTTCTTTTGCAGTTCACTTAACTGAATATTGGTAACAGTTGAATTTTTACTACTGAGTGTAAATTTAGTATTTTAGTTCAATATTATGTCGGGCGACTTCCGGGACTAAGTGTTAAAGTTGTGAAATTGATGGAAAAACTTTCAGAAAATGAATCAGATGACAATCAGTCTAGAACGTCGGATTCAGATAGTGATACTGATTTTAACCCTTCGTTATCAAATGAAAGTTTATTATCCAAAATCAATGACGAAACAAATATTCCATTATTTTCTTTTCCAATAGCATCAGGGTCTTCTGAGGAGGTAATTAAAGGAACAAATAGGACACATGAGCGAGTAAAAGATGGAACTTTGTGGGAAATTTCTATGACGAACAGCAACTCAACTGGAAGAAGAGCATTACAAAATATTTTACGAGAGATGGCAGATCAACGCCAAATGTAAAACGCAGTATGTTAGGAAACGTTTCAAGTTCATTGCGCCTTTTTGTAGATGAAACTATTTTACATCACACAAAGAAATATACAGAAACTGAAGCACACAAACAACTGCAGAATAATAATTGATCTTTGCCATTAACAGAACTTGATATGTTCAATGCATTGTTATATGCTCATGGTATTTACTGAGCAAAAAGTATCAAATTAGAAGACCTTTCAATTGCACATGAAGGCCCATCTCTATTGCGGGAAATCATGTCACTAGATTGATATGCGATCGCAAAGATCACAGCATTTGCAATGTGCCAAATTTGCTTTATTCTCTGAGGTATGGAACAGATTTATTGAAAATTGCATTTCATGCTACAAGCCTGGAGAAAATCTCGCAGTAAATGAGCAGCTGTTTCCAATAAAATCTTGTTGCCGATTTACTGAGTACATGGCTAACAAACCAGACAAATTTGGCATTAAATTGTGGTTAGCAGCTTATGTGGACACTGAATGGTTTTCCTTATTTAGAAACAGACAAGAATGAAGGTTTTTCTGAAAATGTCATGAGACTTCTACAGCCTTTTCTAAACAAAGGAAGGAACCTCACAACAGATAATTTTTTACTTCTTTGAAACTAGCACAATGTTTAAAATCTAAAGGAACTAGTATCGTTGGAACAATGAAATATTCAAGAAGAAAAGTATAACAAACAATGAAGTCTTGTCGATCACCACTTTATACACATCTGTTTTAAAAAATGGAGACACCATGCTAACAGTCTATCAAAGCAAAGTGCAAATGAATGTATTGATTTTGAGTACTTTTCATTTGAATGTGACAGTAAGAGTTGATGCTAAACAACATCAAGAAACTGTAGCTTTCTATAATTCAACAAAATTTGGCATGGACATTATAGATCAAATAGTAAAATATATTCTGTGAAGGCAGTGTGTCCAGACACTGGCTGGTTCAACCGTTTTATAATATGTTAGACTTTGCTACCATAAATGCATGAATCGTCTCTCAAGTAGTAATACATGATAAGATCAGTCAAAGCAGATTTATTCAACGACTTATTGAAGAACTATGAAGAGGACAATCAGTAATGAGGGTATCAGCTAGCTGCGCGATAATAAAAAGCTTTAATGAAGAATTGGTGAAAAATAATCGAAAATGTCACCAGTGCTACATAGCTAAATGTGAAAACAAAACTTTGGATAACTGCAACATATGCAACAAGCCCATCTGCAGAAAATGTATCATACAAATTATCAGATGCTGTCCCAGTAACTAGGTAAGTAATTCAGTATTCTATACAAGAACTTACGATTATTTTTATATTTACGAGATTATTTTTAATTGAGGTTATAATTTTTAAGAATACCATAGGATTTTATTCTTATACCTTTAATTTTTTACCGTAGATAATAGCTTTCTGAAAAGAAAATGTATGCTAAAAATTTTATTTCATTATCCTTTGTTTGTTTGTGCTTTCACAGCTCAAGGACTACAATGGTCATGCTGTGCTGGAACGTCTGGACCTACAATTTTCCGAGAAATCTGACCCTCTTAAAGCCTAAGGAACCAAACCCTTGACTACAGTGAGCAGTGCGATCATCCTGAGGTCTCTGAGTAAGTGTTCTTTGCACTGTTGGGAGTCAAACCCAGATTAACAGTACACTAGGTGAACACGTTACCACACTGCACCACAACATGGCCTATTTAATTAATGAAATTAATTCAATTATTGATAACATTAAATAAACATTTTTACAATTTAATCTAAATACTTGTATGTTCATATTGTTGAAACAAAAGCAAAATCATATTTATGTTTTTGTCAAAGGATTTTCAACAGCGGTCAAAATGACCGCAGCCACAGTTCTAGTATTAATAATGATGGAAATGGAACTGGGTTATTAGTTGGAAAATTAAATATTATTAGCTAAAATGGATCTGGTACATTTCATGACACCCTTTTCAGGACAGCTTATTTGCCTGATAAGCCACTTTTCTGATAAATAATAGGCTGGTTAATAATTCCAATGTTAGCAGCAATGTAAATCTATTCAATGAGAATTTAGCATCCATCAAAAAAAGAACACATTCAGGTAAAAAGGTTAAAAGATATAATTTGTGGACTACCAACAATGCTAAGAAAGAAAGGTTGCATCAATTGTGGAAACAGAATCTAAATCTACAAAGACAAAAGCAAAGGAACTACAATGGATTTTCAATGACTAATAGTTTAAAATATCAGACTTCCTTTCTATTTTCTGCAATAAATTTATAAACTTTGGATAGTTTTTAGAAAAATATACTATATAAAATAAACAATACACCGAAAAAAGCTATCAAATTTGTACTGTTACGCAAGTAGCTTGTCGGGCAAATAATTTGTCCAGCAAATGGTGTAGGGCAAGCATTTGTCAGAAATTTTTGTCAGGAAAGCGAATCACTCCCGCTAAAACTCAATGCAAGTGTTCATCTTGGAGATGCTAGACAAATGTTTTTCTGAAAGAGTTATAGGAAATTAGAATGGTTGTTGCTTTCTTTGAAGAAATAGCAGTTATTACAGTGGATTTAATTATTTTTTTTTTTAATTGTATTCCGTTGGGTTAAAACGGTATAATTGCTTTATTAGAGGTGTTATTATAAATGAGCATCAAAACATTGGGACACAAACCAAATGATATCTGGTTTAAGTACAGTTAAAAGTGTATGGGTAATTCTCTACCTTTTAGGCTCTTGTAGGTGAAAAAAGATTCTAGCTTGAATTAAAAACTGTGGAGTGTCAAAAATTAATTTCTGTAATAAATTTCTCCATAATCTCCTTTCTATAATTAGAAGCGCCCCACTGAAAATAAAGCACTCTAGAATTTAAATTAAAAAAAAATACTACATATAAAATATTCATTCTACAAATATGGGGGGAAAAAAAGCTTCTACAAGTAATAGAATATTTACAAAACGTCAATTACTTTTAAGCAACAATTTTTATCAACTTTTTTAGGCGTAGTAATATTAACACCGATGTTATGGCGTGGTTAGATGGTGAAACGTTCGTAAAGAAAATTGGATTTTGCGTTCGGTGAGGCAACATCCCACGTCAATCACCTTTTCATAAAAATGTTAAAATTGATTCAATTAAAAAAATATACCATCTTTCAAACATTAAGGTAAAATTTATTGGTTATTTGAAACTATACATTTGAAAAAAATAATCATCCAAACAAGAACTAATGACAATGTGACCTCATAACTGCAGTACATTTACACAGTGATACTTTACCTAAATTCTTGTTTATACTTGTATAGCTAGTTTAAAAGCATCTACACACTGCTCATCACTCGCACCCCTATTTTCAAGTTATCAAACCAAAAGTATCATTAGGCACAAAATAATATCTGCTAATGTGCATCTCATTTTCATAAGGAATGTTCTTTACATATTAATTTTAATATTTCCAAAATTTCAAATGTTAACACCCACTTTTTTATGTGACCAAAGTATTTTTCACATTGTATTTGCACTAAATATTGATGTTTATAAATAAATTCTGTCAATAATAACTAGAGATATTACAAGAAAACTATTCTGGGGCTATCTCTTCGTTAAAGATTGCAAACTGAAGGTCTTGTGCAGAATGATTTAGAATACTGCCTATGCTGCCCTCAAATCCCCAGCTTTGTTTACTTGTAGGTCTTATTTTCATTACATTACAAACGATGAAACATTAAAGGATATTTCCAAAAATGTCAAGGCTGATTGGCATATTATTTCAAATTATTAATAACTGACATAATATTCAAATAAAAATTTTAAGAGAAGATTTCGGAGGAAAAAATATGGTTAATAATTCTTTACCTTGAACCATAATGTTAGAATTTAAGAAAATTATCTGAAGCCAGACAGGGATATAGAACCAAATTAATTAATACAAAAATGTTTTACAAAATAGATTAAGAATGAAAACAATCTTTAGCTCATGGAATGGAAACAGCAATAATAACCTTCACATTGAAAACTGAAAGAAACCCATAAATATGTATGTGTTTCAACTTTGCATTAGTATTATTAGTTCCTTTTGATAAAAGTTTTGAGAGGATAAAAACTAGAATGTCGTTGGCACTGTGTTATGAAACCATTATTTAGAAATACAAAGACTTGATAATCACAAGATCTTTCTCCCATTGAGCACATATGAAAATCTATTAATATGTCAAAGCATCTTGTTTCTTTAACATGTTAAACACCACGGCGGTCCCGATGGACCAGCATTGAACTTTTTATTTATGCCTCGCCGGTCTGCACAGACCTTGCTTGGCAAGCAGCCTGGAGTGGCCTACTTGATGGCTAACTGTGGCATGAATGGAACAGCACGTAAAACCGGCGTGGCATTTAACGTGTTAAAGAATATAACGGGTCAGAGACGTTTTCTGACAAAATAAGTTAAAAATCAATCTAACTGGATTGTATTGAGTTTTGAATTACTGAAAGAGCCATTGAGAATGGGATTATGTCATTTCTGGCGTTTATATGTGTTTGCCTAATGTTGTCGGACTATTTAACTCTTGGCTGCTGAGGTGCATGGGTGGAGGTAATATAACGCAGATGTAACATACTGTACAGGGTAGCTGAAGTTGGGACAAACCTGCTTCATAAATTAATTGCATTGAGGAGAACATTGTGTGGTACAAGGCCAAAATCTGAGAAGAAAGTTTGCTACCGGCTACTACATGACCTTTAGCATGTTAGAGAGGCTAGCCGAGTTGGTTTGTTGTTAATTGTCAAATAGAATTACCTGGAAATCTGTCTCTGGGTTGTTTTTATGCCAAATAGAGAACTCTGGTGGACATCAGAAGGAGGAAGCCAAGCTCGAGTACTGGGTCGAAACTTGATGTGCTTTCTGAAACGTTCTTGGACTCTGTCGGCTATGAAGTGGTGATGTACCTAACTTTAATGTTAATTTAGTTAAGATATTTATTAGTTAGTTGTTGTATTAGTCAATAGATTTGCCGTGTTTAATATTGCTACTATTTTCATATTTAATGGGTTGTGCTAATATTGTAATTCCTGTGACTGAGTACTAACTATTGAACTGTTGCTGGCTCACGAACTATTTAACAATAAACTGAGTGCACTGGGTTGAAGTATTACTGCAAGTTTTAGAAAGTTCCAGGGGGTCCTTGCATCAAAACTGTGCCTATGTTGATCGGGTGAATTACTATTTGCCCATTGTGTTATGTGAGTTCCAGTTGGGAAGTTAAGTGTTCTAAGTTCAACCTGGATATTTGTTTCTGGATTAGCCAATCTAGGTTATTAATTGTTATGTTCTTATTTACTAAGATAGTTGAATTAGTTCAGATATTATACTTAATGTGAGTTAATAAGTTTTAAATACTTTTATAGCTATTAACTGCTCTGGTAATAACGATCCAAAGGGGTGACCTCCGCCTGTGTTCTCGTGACGATATTAACGACCTTTACTCTTGTTGCTATTCTTTTTGCTTATGTGCCTATTGAAAATATTAGCTAGAGTACTTGTAACTACAAACATTATTAACTATGCTTGTAAATCTTAAGGTACAATAAACAGCTGAGCACAATTCTGTGTAGTTCTTGCCAATGCTGACCACTGACCATTTAACATGTTTCCCTTTGATATATAAATTTGTAACAGCTAGTAAACTTTTAGAAGTCATACCACATTAGGAGAAATTAACTTTAATGCTAGTTCACTACAAGAATGAAATACAAAACTGTTTGTTCCCTCATTATTGGTTTCGTTATTCAAACATAGGCTAATGTTTCTCATTTTCTTCGTATATAATTCTGCATCTTTAATCAATTCTACGTGATTTTAACAACTAGATATATATTCAATAAAAAATATTCAGCATATCAGGTAATAATAATTTTTAAAAATAGATGTTTAGTAATTAAATGCTATGCTTACCCTAGGACTAAACGCAACACCTCGAACACTTCCCTGATGATACTTCAGGAATTTAGGAGATCCTTCTTGCTGCATTTTCACCCGACAGTCAATTAAGTGCCTTCACAAAATAATACCTATAATTAAAAATCAGATTAAAATTGTAAAAGTTTAAGAAAAGCTATTCACTTCCAAATAAGTTGTCTTTAAATCTATTCATGCTCAAAACACATGCTTTAATCAACTAATATGAAAGCTTTTGCATGGTACTTTAAGTATTTTATTTAAAAAAAAACAAGATTTTTATTACTTTATACAAAATTACACCTTTCCACAAAAAAAGGATTTTCGAAAAATGCAAACTTTAACAAATGACCATGAATTTGCAAAACATAATTTAAAATTAAGTTTTACCAACTATTACAATATTTTTAACAATTTAGCATGAGAAGACATGCATCCTATTATACGTAAACAAATAAAACTCATTGCACAAAATTTAAATTCTAAAGAAAATACTATTCATAATTTCTTAAAATATTAAGAAAATTATATTAAATTTGGAAATGCATAAGGTATACATGGTTATGAAAGCTATTTTTTCTTTACCAATTCGTAATAAAACAATACAGAGTTTCACCAGGAGATTCCATAACAAACAGTTATTTTGACACTGGCGTAAGGTTTAAAAACACGACGTTTCGGGAGCCAACTGCTCCCTTTGTCAAGTGAAGGCAGAATTCTGCCTTCACTTGACAAAGGGAGCAGTTGGCTCTCAAAATATCATGTTCTTAAACCTTATGTCAGTGTTAAAATAACTGTTTGTTACCAATTCTTAATATCTAAACAAAAGCATGCTTGCTAACTTACGTAATTCATTTCAATAGGATTTTTTTTTTATTTCTACTATACAACAGAGAGTCCAACTTTACAGCTTTCCACAATTTCAACATCTTTTATTTATATTATTTGGAATGTGTTCTGCTCTTTCAGTGTTTCTTAGCTTAACATGCTCAACAACTGATTTGTACTGAGCGTTCAACTTACTTTCATAGCTTTTACAGTACAGTTCCATTGCACATTAGATACAAGATAGTGAAAGCTTGTTTTTAAGCTTTGATATGCATTTGTAAGTGAAAAAAATATATGTGTTCTACTGTTTCCAGTGATTTTCTACTTTTTAATGATTTTTGTTTTCAGTGGAAGTCTGGAACCTAATCCACAATATGAGAGGGACCCTACTGTATACTCTGTTTATTTTCTATTTATTTGTTTTGACTGATGGTATCCAGTGCTTTTTTTTCTTCTTCTGTCAATCTATAGCTCAAGACTTGATTCCTTAAGCAACAATGATTCAGATTCTTTGGAAAATTGCCGATCCTGGCACAGCATCTTAGCTTCCCTTGATTTCTTAAACACAAAAGAGCAGGGGAATAGCTACCATATAGCAAAAATAAGCAAAACCTATGAGACAATTTCCAAGGGAACTTTTTAGTGACACATACTACTATTTTACTTCAACATATGGTCCAGTTCCTTATTTGCAACTGTGCTACTCACAAAGTTTGGATACTACATACTGCCAAACATACTGGCCGATATTCAATTATTAAAATAACAGTATCATTGAAGACCACAAGGTTGAAAAAATCCATCTTTTCAGGTAAAACCCAGAGAGGTTTCTCAAGAATATATCAAGGATTGTGCTGTAAATATAATGTAATAAAAGAATGTCACAACAACCAAAGGTCTTCAGAAATGCCTGAAATACAAATTTTTATTTTGAAAAATACTATTTGGACAGTTATTTCAAATAATGCTAAATAATGGCCAAAAATTCTTCAATATTTCTTGGTCATCAGGAAAAATTTTTGAAAGGTTAAAATGTGAATCTTTTATTACAAGTCCATTTATTTCTCTATTATAATGTCATAATGGAACAAATTATTAGTATGAATATGGCTCGGTTTTATTCAGGTGCCACTGTTCAAAATGAATTAATAGAATGTTAAAGTATCAAATTTACAAAAGAATTAATTCAAAACCATTCTATTAATTAATTTTAGATACTATACAAAACCTTACCAAGAAAAACAAATCACATATTATTTTGCACAGTCACATAATTTATAACGAAACAGTACTTATTATACAGTGCAAGTTATAAGTGTGCGGTATTCATTTGCGGAATGAACAACTTTGCCCATCAATCATAAATGAGCAAACTCGTTCAGTGATTCTGTCATTGAAAGATTTAGCACACCACTAGTGCAAAGACAGCAAAGGTCATGCTGTCTTTGCAGATTAAGGTACTTTAAATTCTTCATGAAATGCTATTAATGATTATAATATCGATATACAGTAAAACTTCCTAATAACCGTCACCCTCAGGACTTCGCGAAGGTGACCATCCTTCGGAGGTGGCTGTTATTTAGAGGTTCCATACAACAAAAACAAAATAAAATTAATTTTTCTACTGAACCTCTAAATAATAGCCACCTTGAAGGCGATGGTCACCAGAGAAGTGACCATTATTTGAGGTTTTATTGTATATACAGTGGGAGGTCGAAACATACATAAAATTTCATTTCTCTTATTCCACACTATGCATGGAGTTACAAATGGTCTTTTACGCATTATATCCAAATGTAAGTGTTGTGCGACCTCCTCTACCCCTCACACCCCCCTCTTAATGCAATGTCCAAAGTTAGACACTGTTGGCGTTAGATTTCTTGCTGTTTTGTCATTCATCTCTGCGATTGTCAGTACTAACAAATAAACCACTTAATGGGCTATAAAGTCATCCAAAACGATATATCATGGCATAGCCAGGGGGCGGTTTTTGGGGTTATAACCCCCCATCGCAATGAAATTTTGTATATTTAACATAGGAATATATGAGTTGTAGCTCTGTAACCCCTCCCATTAAGCCTATAACCCCTCCCTTATGAACTTTCTGCCTACGCCTATGTATCAGGGTGAATATCGGCTTAATATACTTCCAATGAAGAATAAAATGGTGCATCATGATGAATAAGCACATGGTGAATCACTTAGTAATTTCCATTTAAATATTAAAAATCTTTAAGGTAACTGTTTAGTAACAAAGCTAATTATGTTTATATTTTTGCATTAGCATGACAATTACCTAATTTATTCCAATATATTTTCCATATTGGAAGTTGACAACGAGTTCAAGATTTTGTTACAACCAGGGCTTTCATAAAGGCATTATTTGACTGTAAGAAAAGTTATATGCGTTTTGAAATTGCAGTATAGCTAAAGTTCAGAAAAAATATAAAAAATCATGAAATGTAGTTTATTAAGTGTTAAATATTGCATAATTCATAATGTCTTTTCTGTTTAATTTGCATGTGATATATATTTATTTCATAAATGCAATCCAAAGATGTGACAAAATGTGCTATTTCGTTAATTTCAACGTAATAAAAAAGCTAATGCCTAAAGTACGGTATTACATTCATTTTCACTAACTAGTCCTGGTGGTGACAAATGCTACACTTACCAAATTTTATTAAGTAAATTATATTTGTTTAAAAATTCAAACATATTATTTACTTCTACCTTTTTAAGAAAAATTTATTTTTCGTACACAAATTTAGATTTAAAGCACCAAATAATTAAAATCATTTTGAAAATGGCACTATGATAACAACGGAATTGACCGTTTGTTTTTCCAGAATTTTTAAACACATGAAATAGCAACCAGAAGCAAAATGCTCAATTCAGCATTCAGATAACCTACAGAATTTCTACCATCGATGACCCCCTTGAAAGCCGATGTCTTTTGACATCATTTATATATAAGAAAACGAGAAGAACTCACAAATTCTTCCAGAACAGCGAAAGGATGCTACAGAATTGTTGCCAAAGATGTGCAAACTATTTGGGAAAAGTTTTCTTTTGCACCTTACTTTCATTGGGGCCATAAATATTTATATGAAATGTGCATTAGCATACAGTCCAGGTTTGTTCCAAAGCAATTAGCGGCAAGATCACCAGGCAAAATACATTAAGCAAGGTGGCAAAAACGAGCTAATAGGATCCTTCGTTTATACGTGTCAGTAAAAAAACTCATCTAGAAACATTACAAACCTTGTCAAAATCATCATGCAAATTTATGCGCAAAGTTGGTTTTGGATTAAATCACATTCAAAGGTATAAGAAGAAGCAAATAACTTTTGGTATATGACACAATTAAAGATGTGGACAAAGAACGTAGAGAAGATATGGAAATATCACTGAAAAATAACTCTTATTTTACTCATCCTTGAGAATATTCCAACAAACAGGTTAGAGATAACACAATTAAGGAAGTTATTCAAACTAGAAATATGAGCCCCAGTGATATAAGAAACTTTGAATGGCCAAAACCCCTCAATTTTGAGGCAGAAGGTTATGTTAATATGATTGATTGAAACAGTGAAACTGTTATGCCTTCTCCGCTTCAAAAAAATTTAGAAATGAAGATCTTCAAACTCAAACAGGACCACTATTAATTATCTCTCTTTCTTGTCATAGCCAAGGTGTAGAAAATGCTATAAATTTAGTGACTCAAGCAGCAAAAGAGAGAAAGAGAATAGGTTATGGAAACAGGCATAAATTCATTCTAAATGCACAGGAATCAAGAAAAAATTACCTGTATTTAATTAGAAAAGCCAATGGTCTTTAAATGTTCATTTGAACAATCTTTCATTTACAATTAATACCTTTATTTTCTTTAATGAAAGTGACCTGCAGCATGAGCACCCATACGAGTACTTCTAGGTGGGGGGGAGCTGAGAAAAATTATCTCCTCCTCAAACCTGTCTAGAATTTTAGTGAATGTACAGGATACCAAAAGGCTATAAAAATAATTGATACCGCTCGACAATTAGTAATGAGCTAAAAAAGTACCTATTTTAAAATGTGAAGTCACATTTTAATAGTGCCCTGTAAAACTCTTAAAAGTAAATGCATAGTAGGTTTGGACGAATCAAATTTTTAAACAGATAGGGGGCTCGAACCCTCCTGCCCTCCATATGGACAAAGGCAGAGAGTAAAAAACTTTTTTTCGAAATTCTTTTCGTGCTGCTGCAGAAAAGTTGTGAAATGCTTTCAGAAACATATGCACAAAATTTCAGATTAATCAATTAATATCTTCTGGTTCCACTTTGCGGTCTAAATATGCAAAATTAGCCAAAAATAATGTGAATTTTCATATTTCCATGATTTTTTTAATTTTCAATCTTTTACTCCTGCTAGTATGCAAAAAGTTGGACATAT
>QLNU02014176.1:112343715-112371705 GCA_006491805.2 Dysdera silvatica
TTTTATAATAATAACTATAGGTTTTATTATATCATCTGTGGTACTAGTGTCTGAGAGATACGTGGGCCATAAGAAGGTTAAGTCCAAAGGTAAGAAAATAAGCCACAAGTTTCGCTGTTAGTTTTGTAAAATTTCTTTGAATTTGCTATTTGGAATAGAAAATTCATTATGATGGTAATATATTCCATTTAAATATTTATCCGTAGGTAATGATGTAAATAAGTTTAATTGCCTTTATGTTGAATTAGCAAATTTAAAACCTTGTTTTTAGTACAAGCGTACTGAGAAATCGTTCATTGTGAGTAAATTTAAAATTCCACTGATGCAAGTCTAAATCAATTTGTGCAAACAACAAATAATTTGTTTTTCAAAATCACGCTCACAACTGAGGCAATTATTTTTTAAATAGTATGCACAAACTGTATTTTAAAATTACTGTTTTCTGTAATAAATTCTCATTTATGTTTTGACATTATTGCGTACAAGCAAGAATGAACTTTTTAATCTTAGATATTAGATATAATCTATTAGATATTAAGTCATCTTTAAGTATTGCATATATATATACGTGTGTGTGTGTGTGTGTGATCTTTGGTGGAATGGAATCTAAAGGAAAGGTGAATAACGCTATTACAAACATGTACAATAAGATGTTTGGCGCTAGTACAGATACTGTCCCATTTCGTTTTTTAGTGGGAAGTGTTTCCAGCCCGCATGGCAACTTTGTCCTGGCTTGCCGCCATGTTGCTTACGTCTCAATACAGGCTCCGCCCCTTTCCTTCCTCTTTCTTACTCCCAGCCATCACCCCTTCCCCCTCTTTCTCTTGCCCCTGCTTCCTTTGCAGTCTCTGCCTCCTCCCCCTACCCTTCTACTCCCTTTCTTCTGTTTCCTTTCCACTCCCGATAAAATGGTTACACTGTTAGAACGTAAGCTGGGTTTTACCAACAATTTTTGCTGAGCAGCTAATTTAGATTTCAATTCTTTTAGCTTAAGCTTATGAATTTCACTTTTGATTGGAAAATCACCGTCAAATTTACTACGATGGCGTTTCAGCATTACATTTCCCGTTTATTGTATAGGGAAAAATATAAAGACATTAATGATATGGGGTGTAAGCATGCGAATAGGTGAAGTAAACTTCCGACAGCAGAAAAAATGGGAATGAACAGATAATTATTTGTTTTGAAGTGGTGCTTCTAAGTGATGTATTTTCTTGAATGTCACCCTCTAACTTTAAAAAATTATAAAATTCTCCTTTTGAATTAACACGGACAGCTGTAATGGAAATAAGTACCAAGTCATACCACTAGATGGCGTATCTAATTAAAACCCTCTCTCTATTGAATAAATACCAATTCGTACTACTAGGTGGCGTGTTTAATTAAAAGAATGTGAATAAGTAACAACCCATCTAATTAAAAACCTTGTCTAACATCTCTAATTAAGGATAATAAAATGACGGCGTATCTGAACAAGAAATTATCTAATCAAAATGCATAATCCAGAGGACGTTGAAATAAGTACCATGCCATACCGCTAGGTGGCGTATTTGACTAAAGCCTTATCTGTTTCAAAGATGGTCGTCATACAGAGGGAGAAAAATCTTCGACTGATAAGACCCCCTTTTTCGTACTACTAGATGGCGTGTTTAATTAAAAAAAAATGCGAATAAGTAACAACCCATCTAATTAAAAACCTTGTCTAATCTAATTAAGGATAATAAAATGGCGGCGTATCTGATTAAGAAATTATCTAATCAAAATGTATAATCCAGAGGGGCGCAACACCGATGAAATAAGTACCATACCATACCGCTAGGTGGCGTATTTGACTAAAACCTTATCTGTTTCAAAGATGGTCGTCATACAGAGGGAGAAAAATCTTCGACTGATAAGAACCCTTTTTGGGGTCAAGGGTCTCCCTACTTCTCGGTTCCATACCGCAGGGTCAAAAGTCCATGATTCTCCCTGCTTCTCGGTTGGCGCTATAGTGCCGGGGATACTACTCATTTACTTTCAAAAGTTTTACAGTAGTGTTTTAAAATAAGGTACTTTTTAGTTCATTACTAATTATCAAGCAGTATAAATTACTTTTGTAGCGTTTAGGTATCTTGTACATTGACTAAAATTTTCAACAGCTTTGAGAAGAAGTAATAATTTTGCTCAGCTCCCCCTAGAAGTAATCGTTAGTTTTTCGCAGCTTCCCCTAGAAGTAATCGTTTATTTTTCTCAGCCTCCCCCTAGAAGTACTAGTATGGGCGCCAATTAGCATGGGCGACTGAAATTCCCAACTTGATTATAAAAGATATTATGACCTTGATATTTTAACACTGATGTTTTATGGCTCAAATTAGCAATTAGAACTCATTATCTCCACTCACAAATTTTAGTGGGCCATAAAGAAGAAAAACAAATAATAATAAAGATAATGAGAAATTATATAAGAGCAAGGATACATCTTCAGATTAAATATATGCGTGAAATATGAAAACATGTTGGGGTGATATAGAAATGACTTGCTAAAGACACAAACAAATGAAAAACGCTTAGAAAGATCTTTATTTTGCAGTGGATGAATATAGTAGTAGAAGGAGGAGGAGGAGGAGGTAGCGGCGGCGATAATGATAATGAAAAGAAAATATTCAATTAAATCGTTTATAATGATTCCGGTTACAATTACCAACTGCATATAGCGAAGGATTCACTCCTTCGCTGATATATTCCCTATACTGAATATATCCATCATAATGACTCCATGTATATCGCATATCACGCCGATATCTTTTATAACAACTGTTTTTCTACATAAAAGATTCAGTAATTATATACAGCGACATGACAGCCTTTCCCCGGAGTTCTTAAATTGAAATTGTATTTACAGTAAAGAAATCGTTAATTATCTAAGTTTGGAATAAGGCGTAAAAATGTATTTTTAATACATGTAACTGAATAATAATCATAATTTCAATAGCAACGAAATGAATAAATAAATAGAAATGTATTACCATACTATGATTTAAAAAAATACCACTTGTAAAGCCGAATACTACCTGCAAAATAGACCGTTGGGAAAAAAAACATACCTGACCGTCTTTGCCAAATTTATAGTTTTACATTTGCAATTTGAAATTAGAGATATGTTATAAAGGCGTATTTTGCGGCGATAGTAACGGTAGCAAGTCACAGCAAATCTCCATGTGACGGAATTGATGGGACAGTTAAGCAGATAGCAACAGTAGCTAGCCATCAAAGTACCAGTGAGCACCATATTCTGACGCCTGCTAAGTTGTTTAAATTATGTGACCAGCCATGCGCGTAGGGGGTGGGGGATGCCCTGGGTGCTCGGGCAACCCCCGCTCTGGTAAAGATTAACACAAAATTTCTTCAATAAGACAGTCACAAAAAGTTTTGACCACCACATATATTTAAAAAAAAAAAAATCAAACGTTGAAAAGAAGAAAAGAAGAATAAAACTCCTTAAGCAACATCGGATTCGATTTTTGTAATTGTGATTCGAAATAACAGGTGGCACCACTAGTCCTTCAATTTAACTTGGAAAGGGATGTTTTCGCGGCATTTCGACAGTATGCTAACGGTTTTTCAGTATTTCAAGTTGGTAATACTGTAATACTAAAGACCGAGTAAAACTTTTTGATTTCCTAAAACAGAAATGCGAGATGGCAAAAAGCGAAGCTTTCAATCTGAATAGCTGAATATATACCAGTGAATGGTTTACAGCAAAAGTGAAGATGGTGCATTTTGTTTACCATGCTCTATATTTTGCCCAAATCGTGAGCTGAAAAGGAGTTTCTTCGTTACTCCATTTAGAAATTGGGCAAAAATGAAAGAAAAAGCCATTAACAATTAGCATACCACTCTGATTCTCTAGTCAGTGCTAACAGTTTCATACAATCGAGAAAGGTCCCAAGAACACCGTGTCGATGCACGTCTTGATCGACACAAACGTAACAACATTGAGCGAAGAACATTCTCCCAGCATACAAAACAAGTTACTCAATACTATCACCCATCATGTAATACAAAAAGATATCATAGAAGAAATTAAAAATGATAAATAGTCCTACATCATTGCAAATGAAGTGACTTCCCATAATATGGAAATTCTATCACTTTGTATTAGATTTGTTGATAGCAAGAAAAGTGTAAGAGAGGAATTTTAAGAATTTATTCAGGTTGACCACATCACAGGAGAATTTATTGCGGAAACAATCATGCAAACAATTGAGAAGTTGGGACTGAATATAAAAAATGCATTTGGCCAAAGTTATAATGGTGCTCCAAACATATCATCAGAAGGCGTTGGAGTTCAGTCTAGAATTAAGAAGTATTCTCCAAAAGCCTTATACGTTCACTGCAATTCACATTGCTTAAATCTGGTTATAGCGCAATCGAGCAAAATTCCAGAAATAAGGAATATGTTAGACAGACTGAATGATGTGTGTCTTTTTTTATTCTGAATAATCCAAAACGGAACGGACTCCTTACATAAATAATAATAAACCAGAACACAGCACATTATTTAGGCAGACGAAAAGTTCTATTAGACCTCTGAAGAACAAGATGGGTCACGAAGCGTAAAGCCTATCAACACTTCTATCAAAGTTTCATTTATATAATTGAAGCTTTTGAGTGCATCGTATATGGCCTAAAGTCAGAATCAGACTCTGACACTACTTGGAGTGCTGAGTGTAAAAGAGATTCCTTAGCATTATTCAATTCTATAACATTTGATTTTATAGCGACTTTTGTCACCTCCTGCCAGTATTTGTCACATTTAGAAGGGATAACCATCAAACTTTAAGGCCGAGCGACCGACGTCGTTGCGGCCTACAATCAGATTGAAGAAATAATAAATTTGTACATTTCAGAAAGAAATAGAGTGGATGAAAGTTATGAAAGTATCTATCAGCAAGTGGTTTTGATGGGTCAAAAAATCAATATAGAACACTCAGTACCACGGATTGCAGAAAGACAAGTTCATCGAAGTAACGTACAATTCATTGTTTAATTTTTATAAAGCCAAGCCAAATTTAGCCATACCGTTACTTGACAGCATAATATCAAATTTGAAATCGCAATTCACTTGACTTGAAAGGAAAAAAAAAAAAGAGCTTCATCCTCACTATCCATTTTACCTTCGATTTCATTGAACGAAACTGAAGAAAATGCTTTGGAACAATTAAGGGAGATTTAAAATGATGAATTGCCATACCTAGAACTCTTAGCTGAAGAAATGAAGCGCTGGTGTACATATTTCAAATCCAATTCCCTATCATATCTTCCAAACATACCAGCAAAAGCTTTAAAATATATAGACGAATTTTTTTTTCCCAAATATCAGGGTTTTACTTCGTATTGCAGCAACCCTTCCTGTGACATCTTGTGAATGTGAAAGTTCCGCAAGTAGTTTGAGGGGACTGAATAATTACACTAGAGATACGATGACTGAAGAAAGAAAGAATTCCCTTGCTTTAATCCATATTCACTACTACAAAAATATATCAATTGACAGTGTAATCGATGTTTTTGATAATATACACAAAAGAAAATTACAGTTAGGAAATATTTTAAATGGCTAAAATAGAGTAAAACAACCTTTCAGTTACCGCAGGCCATTTCCAGATTGAAGAGCTTTTTTATTAAGGGCCTGTATATATATTTGCACTGGCTTGATATATATGTCTATGTATGTTATTATTGCGCCGAATTCTTTTAATCGGGCCCCCCCCCCCCCTCCGCTCCAATAACTGGCTACGCCTATGCCAGCATATTTGAAAATGAAATAAATTTTGTTTTTCTTACATCAATTGAAGAACTAGAAGCAGAAAGAGCATCACAAGATTAACGGTTCATAGGTTGTCACACAATTCTTGCCACACGAGATAATCAGCGGTTTTGTAGCCGTTGATTCAAAGTGTATCCGTATTAGCAATGTTTTGGCAATTTTCAGCTCTTATTCTGGAGATGAAAATGCTTTGCACGTCTTCGGGTAGAATTTTTCTGATTCATGGCATGAACTCAAACTGAAATACTCATTTTGAGATCAACAGCTACATTGGTTGTTGGGATATGGGAACTAAAATTTTGAGTATTCACTTGGTGTTCAGTTTCTTTTTTTTTTCTCTTTTTTTTTGTGGGGGCGTCCTTTAAACACATGGCTATATCTTTCTTGTTATTTAATATTCCGGACTAGAAATCTGCACGTGTCCATTTCTTGGAATTATCTATAAGCAGTTCAAATTTTAGCAAATTCGGAGACGGTCCAACGTGAATCCATAGACCACTTGACATGTAATGAACCTAATCCCTATTCAACTTCTCTACCTTAAGGGGATTTATGCAAGAGATAGGTTGTTTTCTTGAAAACAAAAATCCACACCACTCTAGATGAAGAAAATCATATCCGAAATACAAATTATCGAAAACAAATAACAAAACTTAGGAATAAAAAAGTCTACCAAGCATAAGGGCACTGTATTTGAGTGCTTTCCTGTCTGGATAAGATATAAAGGAACGTACATTTGTATTATTTGCAGCTAAATCCCCTAATTTGTAATATTCGCATAGTTAAAAAACCACTTATTATCTGTACTATAAAAAAACTATTTAGTGTCTCGTAAATTTGTTGGAATGTTTTTACCAAAAAGCCCAATTAATCTAACATTCGATTATCTGAACTGCCATTAGCTCCGTACTGTACTAAATATAATCTTAGACTGTATTTATTAATATCGTAATATATATTAATTGATGCCGTAGACAAAATGTAATCTTAGTTTATGCGTGACATCTAAATGAAGATTATTTACGTTATTATGCATCTTATATATAATAAATATGTTTATTTTCATTCTTTTCAGGGTCTCAAATGTTTGTCGCCAAGAATTTCTGCATAAACATCTTAGGAAATCTTCACACATAAATTCAAGGACAAAATTTATTATTTACACTTTTTTGTAAAGGAACTTGGGACAAGAATTCAAATGTAATTATAAATTGGAGCTTTCCCGGATTACTGGGACAAAAGAAAGAGTGACATAAGATGTTTGGTTATGACCCGAGTTGTTTCATATGACACAGGCCAGGTTTATAATACAAAAGTTGTATTTCACTTCAAAAGACAAGTTACGGTTCATTATTTTAACTTTGTATTAAATTATAATCGAAGCTGTATTTTCGTGATCCTAACTACAGATTATCCATGGAATTTAATTTCCTCTGCGTGAATTAGAAGAGGCAGAGTTTTGTATTTAAAGATTTTGAAAGATAGATGTTATTCCACAATACCCAACGCACATCAATGTCTAGAAACTTTAATCAAGAAGAGATGTGATTTTGTGTAATAACAAATAAATGCTCCTCAAAGAAATTATCAGTAATTCAAAGAATATACTTATGACTAACTTTTCGCTAATGACCAGCATTATTAAAGGTGCATGTTGTCATCCCACTCAGCGTAAAGAACCACATCGAATAGAAGCAAATTACCATATTGAGAATTGTGCTAGTTTGCATGGAATGGTTTTATCTTCCCTTATATCATAAATATTTGACTTGCCAATCATGTACACCTAACGACAGAAGCCCTTACATAATTCTGAAAAACTGAACTACTTGCAAAAGGAATCGAATTTGAGATCAATAGCCGAAAGATATATGGATTATTAAAGATTTATGGGAGACAGTGTTTATACGCATTGAAGCAATTACTTTTTATGAGTTACTGTTGTAGAAACTTTCTCATTCCGACATCGCACTTTTGAAAACATTACTTAAAGCATCTTATGCGATTTACACTAAACACGATTTCTAAATCAATTTTAAAAAACTGCAGACCTTTCCAGTAGCCTTTTTTATAACGAAGATGAGTTTGAATGTCGGGGCACTAAATTATACCCCTTATTACAATTATGGACAAATAGCTCTTCAAGAGTATGAGTGCATTGGAGGGACAGATTGCGAAGTGGAGAATCTTTTATCAATGAGTTTAAAACGAAAATTTAATTTCATCTTCCCAACGGACGGAGGTATGGGTGGTACTCCGATGAAGAATGGGAGCTGGAATGGTCTCATCGGATTACTGCAGAGAAAAGAAGTAGAATTTGCTAATAATTTAGCCTCTTCGTTCGACAGACACCAAGTTGTAGATTTTGCATTTCCACTATCGAATGATAAGGCTGTATTTGCAATTCAAACTGCTAAACCAATAAGTACCAACTATGCTCTCTTTCACCCATTTACGTTGTTGAATTGGATTTATATTTTAATATCCTTCTTGGTGTGTTTCTTCATGATCGCCATACTGCGACATCGAAAACGAGCGACGACGTCTGTCATAGCGTTTATCAATGATGTGTTGTCATCTGCTGAAATCTTCGCCGGCAAGCGTAATATGCCAGCAGCATAAATGGAAACTCAGCGGCGCGTGCATTTTGCGCATTCAGCAATTTGTTCATGTTGGTTCTAGCGTTGTGCTATACGGCTGTCCTTTTAGCCTTTCTAATGACTCCAATGAAAGAACCTCAAATCAAAACCTTTGCAGAACTAGCGCATGCAGCAAAAATTGGTAAAATAAAGATTGCAATTTCAGAAAAGAATTTTATAAACATCTTGTTATCATCAACAACAAGTGGAATACTCAAAGATCTCGCAGATAATCTTAAGCATCGTCATATTGAGAAAGAGAATTCCACCAGCCCAATGCAAATGTTAAAAGAGGGCTATGCCATTGTTGATGATTTATCTTCTATAGAAAATGAATTTGGTGACTTTAACAAGGAAGAAGTATTCATATCAGACGATGTGAGTTTGGGAAATACGTATTCGGGAATTATGTTGCAAAAGAATTCCAAATACAAGGAAAAGGTTAATTGGTTTATGCAACAATTCATGGAAAGTGGTATGTATCAAAAAATTACAAAAAATTTTACGCTAAAGTCTGTTTTAAAAGTTTATCAGCAGGATTCTGGCAAAACAACGTATGCTGAGTCCTCATCCTTAAAGCCCTTGTCCTTAATAGATTTAAAGGGTCTTTTTCTAATAATGACCTTTGGTCTTTCAATATCCGTTGCTACGTTGGTGTTGGAAGTGTACGTTGCCAAAAAGAAGCGTATAAGGAACTAAAAAAAACTTTTGCCTTTCCTAAAGTATTTTCAAACGTCTGACAAGTCTTTCTTCGCTTTAGATACGATACAAACTATTGTTTTTACATTCTCATCTCAAATAAATAATTTTTTAGGCAGATGAACCTTACATATGAACGATGCATTTTGCAACGCAAAAACGTAGAAATGCTTAACGAAGTCAACTCACAAATTGATGCTTTGATTGTAATTGTATTTCTTTTGTGGAAACACTCTCACCACTTGACACTAAAGCACCAGTGAAATGTGGAAGTGGGGACGTTTCTGAACTAAACTCTACGTTACACAGAACGAAAAAATTTGAAAGGATAGCTACCGAGTAATGGATGATCTTTTCGCCAGATAAGGAGAGTTATATGGCGAGGCACTGAATTTATTAATTTGGGAAATCATTTTGAGGAGATTCATTTACCATATTTCCTTTAGACTGCTTGCTTTCTCATGAACCTCTCTACATAGTTTCTTCGCAATTTAGGTTAGAGCATCGACGACATGCATGAGTATCACAAATTTGCATGACGTGAGACTTCTATAGACACGTTATAGGTTTAATATTATATGTGGAACGCAAACTTTAGAGAAGACATCGGAAAGATAGCAGCTGCACCAAAGATATAGACAAAACATCAAATCAACATTTACGAGAAACGCATCGCTCTAAGCAATCGCAGCCTATCTATATTTCCAACTCCTCTTTAGAATGGCTATAGTAACATACTAATCGGTATTACTTTACTTAATTTAGTAAAGACTTTCATAAAGTTGATTGACACTTAGAGAAAATTGAAAAATGCAGTAGAACCTCCATGCAGCGAGAAGAACGGTTTTATTAAAACAAAATCTTTATATATACGAAATTCGCTAGGTGGAAACGATGTATTCATGAACCAGGGTATTACAATATAATACCACAGTTAAAATCCCGCTTTACAGTAAAGGACTGTTTGTCATAAATGACATTCAACCATTTAAAAATAGAAGTTTTCAAGTGTGCGTATTTTATTCTTACGGTATTAGGGAACCCGATGTCGCTGACGTGACCACTCAATTTTCTAAAAAATTTTTCAAAATTTCGTTATGTAGAAGCACTTTCATATGTAATGACCATGGGGATTTACCAAAACTTTGCTATATAGAGAATTTCGCTATACTGAAGTTCGTTATATGGAGGTTCTACTGTATACCGTTTGGTAGAACATTTTTAAAATTTATTTATTTATATAAATCGAACACTACGCAGATTAAATTAAACAACAAAATAAATCAACGTTTATTGGCGGGTAGTGGGTTCAGGTCCCACCGAACGCAGAAATATTTATTTTCTTTCGAACGTTTCACCATCTAATCACGCCATAACATCGGCGTTGGTATCACTACGCCAATAAACGTTGATTAATATTATTGTTTAAGTTCTACGATTGCAAATAGTCTTTCCCGTGCGTCTTTCACGTAAATCCCGTGCTTTCAGTCTTATACTAATAATCAGGGGCGAATTTCTAAGTAGGCATACAAGGCACAGGCCTAGGGGCGACACTTCTCGTGGGGCGGCATCAAAGAGCTTAAAAATAAAATTTTCCAAACTGGACAATGTTGAAAATAATGTTTCTTTTTAATTATTGCCTTGTTCCTCCAACAGCGATGACATACAGGCGACTACTTTAACTTGCCTGCAAATAAAAACTACAGAATCGAAGATTTTTTTTACTAACCAAGATCAAATTAAAACTTCCAAGAATCCATACTAAAATTATTGTGGATTCAAAAAGTGTCTCAAATCCAGGAAGTCGGAGACTATGGTAGTAATAATTTCGAGTTGTATCTTATTAGTTTGAATAATTATATGAAAAATCTGCTTTACATACGAAACGCTAAGAGTATGATATACTTTCTTTTTTACAAATATTCTTTTCTTTGTAAAGGAGGGAGGGGGCGGCAGTACAGGCTGTGCCTAAGGGCGGCAATTTTATAAATCCTCTCCCCGATCTGCTCACTGTAGTCCGGGGTTTGGTTCCCTAGGCCATAAGAGGTTCGGATTCCTCGGAAAACAGTAGGTCCCGGCGCAGCATGACCATTGTAGTCTTTGAGCCGTAAAACCACAAAACAAACAAACCATTAGCCACTTTCAAGGAACGGAGAAAAAAACGTCATTAACCAGAAGATGACGTTAATTTTTGTGTGCATCAATTCCATGAAGCGTTTACCGAGACCAGACTTGGGAACGATTATAATCAGTTTATATGATTACGATTACTATAGTAGGATTATGATTACTATTATCATAGTAGGATTATAATTACGATTACAATTACCTAAGTATCAAAATTTGGATCATTATTTTGACTACGATTACAGGCAATTTTCATTTTTCGATTATGAATACACACATAAAAAAAAAAGATTACGAGTACACATTATAATCATGATTACTTTCACGCAGAAATAACCAATTCGATTACGATTACAATCACAGCGATTATAATTACGATTATAAAAATTTTCAAAAAATTATTGCTGTTAAAAAATGTGATTATGATTATATTGCAGATTACAGCTACTTCAAAACATTCGATTACAATTACAGATGTGATTACGCGAAAATGTAATCGATTATAATCACTTGATTATGATTACTCGGAGTGTGACCGAGACCGTAAAATATCATCGTTAAACGGAGATGTCGTTAATTAGAACAACGTTATTAAGTACATGGATAATTTCGACAACCACGATTGCGATCAGACTAGAGTTTTTAGGTATAGAAGAAAAAGAGACATCGTCCCTGAGCTAGAGTCAAACTAGGGTCCCTCCGTTAAGTCGAGTGCCTTCATCGCTAGACCATCGAGGACAGGGACGACGCTCTCTTTCTCCGTGTATAAGGTTGTAAGATACTCTTCTTAGGACTAACACAATTGCCAAATAATGATCGATGCACTAAATCGCCGGAGACAGTTTTTTGTGATTTATTGTGAACGTTATTAAGAGTGGGTGTTGTGTTAAAGTGTGATTCATTCCGAATTTTGAAAATTCGATTTGGGTGTAATATTTATTTTTGCTTTAGGAAAAGTCCAGCGGTAGTGTAGTGGTGAAATGTCTGTCTGCCATGCAAAAAATCCGGGTTCGAATCCAACTGGAATAAACTGTAACTGTTTTGTGCAGATTTATAGTCTGAGATTTGATTCCCTAGCCGACGCAAATAACAGTTGCGGGTTTTTCAGAAAATTGTTGACCTTGGCGCAGTATGATATTAGCTGTCCTTGCGAGATAAAGCACACACAACTATTTATAAAAGATTATTAACGAAGAGATTATCTGAAAAAATAAAAAGGTTATATTTTCGCATTCCTGATTTTGACTTCAAGTTAGAATCCTATATAGATTTACTGTGGTTTTAAGTCAATTTTCATGCTGCAGGCCGGATTTGAAACAGTGGTTTTCAGTGTTGCCGTACTGGTGTTCTCCCTAAGAAAGAAAATGCAACGAAAGCAATATTTAGTTCCCCAAAAGACTAAAGGGAGTTTCTGTCTTCAGTTCTATTGAACTAAAATATCGTTTAGCAGAAATGGAAAAGGTCGATAGAATATTCGGAATTATGTTATCGAGCCCCACCCCGACCGAAACGCTGTATATACAGTGAAAATCGTTTATAACGACGCCGGTTATAACGACCAACCGCATATAACGACGGAATTTTTACAAGAAGTTTGGTTTGCTATTCTACTCCATACTAAATGTATCGGTTATAACGACGGCGATTTTGTAGTCTACGTAGATTCTAAGTAGGGAAATTCGTATCGGATATAACGACGCGACTTGACAGTCATAAATCGGAACCACGTGGGTTAGTTATTAAAATTTAAGGTTAGTTATCAAAATTTAAGCGTTATTTTAATCTTGTTTATTTACAAATGTCCGAGAAATTTTTATTACTGCTAAACCTGAATATTGAAGATAATTAACTTAAATCTTTTTTTATTTATTAATTGAACATTACGAGGTAGCATTCTTCAGGTGTCAATGCTATTTTCTCAGCCTAGGGATCATAAAACCAGCACTGTTCGGAAGTCATTGGTATAATATAATAAATATTTTTAATACATTTGTTTTCCATATTATATATTTTACATAGTGTTTTTTACAATTTTTTAATTTAGGAAATTAAAAAAAATGCATTTAGTGTGGTTAAGTATATACACCGTAATTAAATTCATTATAATTAAATATATTTTTATTTAATTTTTTAAACCAAAAGTTTAATACTATTTATTATTAAAATTATTTATAAAATCCTAAAGTGTATTACTATAGTATGATTTTAAAAGTATATCGTTTATAACAACTATCAGTTATAACAATCAAATTTGCATGGTCCCTTGGAAGTCATTGTAATCGATTTTCACTATATATATAAGAGCTCCAGTAGGAGAGATTCATTTATCCCTTAAAATATAATTTGTAGTTGGTTTTAACTCTTTTTGTAGTAAATTTTAAGTTTTATTTTAAAAGTGCACCAGCTTTTGGCTGAAATCTCCGACGTCATTTTTAAAATATGGGTTGGTTGCCAAACTCACTTGAACCAAAAATTTTAGAGTAACACTATTTGATAAAGAGAGTGTGAGTTGCGATCTTATTTTGTCAAATTTCAACTAAAGTGACATCATTAATTTAATTAAATAATAATAAGCAATGTAGACAGCAAGGGTGTATTTAGAGGATTCAAATCTTTCACGAAACGCCGTAAGGTAAGGTTTATAACAAGTAATATTTATGAGAAATTCTTTAAATCTCGCACGAACCTAAATTCTAGCTACTCTGGAAAATTTTAGTTTATTTTCTTTTTTCCGAAATTTGGTGATGATCTTACGTACCACCAGTGGTCAGTCCGCGGACCACACTTTGAGAAACACTGTCTTAGGGTTTATTAATCTAAACTAAAAAAAAACAAAAAAACATTTTTCTTAAATCTCATACACTGATTTTAAACTTTTTTTTTATATATATATAAATCGAACATGGTACTACACCATTCTGCAAAATAACCGGCTTCAGTAAATAGTCTTTATATACGTTCGTAAAGAGATTAGATATTGTCGTTCGTAGCTCAGTGGGTAGAGCCTCCGCCCGGCAAGTGGAAGGTCGTGGGTTCAGGTCCCACCGAACGCAGAAATATTTATTTTCTTTCGAACGTTTCACCATCTAGCCACATCATGACATCGGCCCTGCGGTGGCGCAGTGTGGTAACGCGTTCTCCTATTGCGCGGCTAATCCGGGTTCGACTCCCAGCAGTGCAAAAAGAACGCTTACTCAGAGATCTCATAAAGATCGCACTGCTCACTGTAGTCCGGGGTTTGGTTCCCTAGGCCTTAAGAGGTTCGGATTCCTCGGAAAACAGTAGGTCCCGGCGCAGCATGACCACTGTAGTCTTTGAGCCGTAAAACCAAAAAGCAAGCGGCGCTGGTATCACTACGCCAATAAACGTTGATTTATATTGTTTGATTTGATTTTAAACCGTTAAATAATGTGATATTTAAAAATTATTAGATTTTTGAATAAATATTTTATATATAATTTCCATTTTTTAAATCACTGATTTGTTAATTTCGACTTTCAAGTACACCAATTATATATTTTATAAATGAAATTATGTATGTTTCCATGAAAATTCATTATTGCTGCAAGTGGCATTTAAAAGTTCCTTGTTCTTCAAAATTAATCATAAATTAAGTGCAAGACAAATCCATTTTTACAGCTAATTGAAGTTTCACTTTTTTTTTAAGTTTCTCAAAAGACATGGATCTCTTACGCTATTCCATTTCAGTAACTTATCAGAAAACCTCTCTTTAAAAAATTGGCTTAAAACATGAAATATAATAGCAAATATGGCACTTATTTTTTATTATGTTGCTTCAAAAGTCAATCCGCTTACTCTTTTACTGATCAATGTTTGAAAATCATGATATTGAAATTTTTAAATTGCTCATCTGTTAACAGTTTTCTTCTATCGATAGAGCACAAAACTAAATATAAAGATGTTATACTGAAGATATACTCATCGATGTTTTGATTATATGATGTTATACAAAGTAATAACAGCTTTGGTGTATTCATCTCGAAAATTCACTCTTTTTTTATTTAATACAATTGGGGAAAGCTTATCATAGTTGGGAGTATTCTAACAAAATGGGAGTGTGCATGAACCATGTTAAAGGTTTGAATTAGGACAATATGTTATTAATTCTGTTACGTATCCACCTATTTGGCATTTGGGTCCATCTTATTTAGCCCATATGCCTACAGACAATACTGGATTAAGGTTTTTATAGGGTCCTAAATCAGAAGGATAGAATGGGTCCCTAAAAAATGTAACACTTGCAATATATTAAATCAATAAATCGGGAGTTTTTCTTTGAAGTTCATTATTTTAATACTTAAGCTTATCAGTAACGAAAATTTATGGCAGAAATACAAATAGGGTATAAAATGTTTAAACTTAAATATCAGGGCCCCAGTTTACACCTACTTGGCTTATATGTGAATTTGGCACTGAGACAATAGTCATATCGTAGGCAAACATACTGGGTCTTGAGCCCCTTCGCTTTTGTTTAAAAATTTGATTTGCCCAATTCTATGCATTTACTTTCAAACGTACAACAATGAATTTTATATGAATGTTTTAATATGTCTTACTATGAACCGATGAATTAGTGGTGCTTCTAGGAGAGGGGTGTGCTTTGTGTGGTGTTTGATTGCATGGATTTGAGCCTCTAGGCTATGCATGATGGAACTGACTACCCTTCCCCTATTGGTTTGTTCTAACCAATAGTTTCCACAGAACTTCCAAAACGACTAGAATGTTCTCCGCTGTTATCAATTTCTGTAGAATTTTACTTTCACTTTAAAAAGGAATAAATTATAAGCCAGAGTCAGTTGATTTTCTGATTTCTCAGTTTTACTATTGACCTTGTCATCATTCAATAGTTTTGTTAAGTGTGCATTATTATTTTTAATTCTGTGATTAAGTGTTGGACTGATTCTTAACTGTAGGTACAGAACTGTGAATTCTTATTTTAATTCTGTAATTTTTTTTTAGCCCCCTAAATTTTTCTCACCCATCTAAAAGTGCTTATATTGGCACTCATGACTCACATGCACACATTTTAAAAACCTACAGGATATAATAATAATATAAAAGCTTGCATTTTCTGTTTTTTTAATATCGTTGACAATTTATAATATCAGATGGCTCTACTGCAAGCTTGGAACTGCACTAAAAATAACAATATTCTATGTTGTTTTTAAATTTCTGGGGTTACATGGTTCTCTAGCGGATACGGTAGTTGTCAGAAGGTTGGTTGATTGGATGGATACTACAAGAGACTTAGGATTTCTTATTACGCAACCAATATAAAATAAATCACTCCAATGCCTTAGTAATTAAGAGTTTCTCTCAACACTTTATTGAAAGACAATTCAACTTAAAAGGAAATAAAACTGTTTTTTTTACATTCAAACATGAAATCATAATATATCATTTCGCTTCTCATGATCAGAAATTATATTGTTTTTACATTTGGTCGTTGTCCTGGCAACTCGAAATACTTGTCCGCTACAGATCACTTTCTGTAGGAGTCGATTGTATCCTTTTATCTGAGGGGTGAGTACATAAAATCCTTAATCTGGCTCTGCTTTCATATAAAGTCATATTTAAAAAATTTGTGATGTGTTATATATTTGTACTTTTAAGAGAAGAATTCATGTGATTAAAGCATTGTGGTTTTTCAGTATAAGAACAGCAGAGGTCAGAGGTGTAGGAAAGAGGACTCAACTGGACCCACCAATGGATATCAAAATGCATCATTTTCCCTCCATGGCCGCATCACATAACCATCTTTAAGTCCCTTGAGCCCACTTCACCCCTACATAAATTTTGAATTGTTACGCTATATGCAAAGGTTATGTTGCGATGGGATCTAAAGTTTTCTGGGGATTCAAACCTCTGTTACTAAGGAAACTAAATCTTGGACAACAGTCAGCAAAATAAGGTGCACTTCCTATGACACACAGTTGGTGGGGAGGACCCTCAATAATAATATGGTAGACGAATGTGTTAGAATTATGCCACCACAAGACTGTTATGATATGGAGGTTAATTATAAGCTTAATTAATCCTTTCTTGTCTATCTTCATCGATGTTGTTTACAATCACGAGGCAAAGATGAAGAAACGAGATGTGATCCACTGTATCAAAAGTTGGATACTTTCCAGCCGTGAAATGATGTGTTCATGTGCTTTGATCCCCATCTTGTAAAGGTGTGTCAACAAGATTATCTACTTCCAAAGGACATTTCTTTCATAATAACTTTGGTTCTATGAGATATCCATCATGAGAACCATCTTGTATCTGCCAAAAGACCACGTGTGTAAAGTTCATTAGGTCGAAGATGAGTCCACAAGCGGACATTCGATGTTTCATGTAGCCAGCTTCAACCAGAGTAGCAGGGATGTCGGAAAAAAGACGATAGCATGCTCTCTTAAAAAGTAAACGTTGGAGTGAAGGGACATGTAGGTTATGTTGTACTCGAAAAGGCAATGTGTGCTTAATATAAGCAGTGGAGACGTGACAGTGACCCGAAAGAAATAAACCACCAAAAGATGCCTATGTGATCGGCGTGGACGATGAACCCATGAGAAGTATCTTGTTTATATTTGATATCTTTTACCTGAAAGCCACATACTAACGTCAGCAAGGCTATGATTAGCTCAGCCACACCATCGAAATCTCATTCCGTATAGGGCAGCACCCAGATGTTTCACTTTTCTGTGATGTAAAATTGTCCTAAGCATGATTCTTTTTATGGGACATCCCTTATTTTAACTTTATTTATTTAATAGGTGCACCAAAAGATATGTTTAACTCCTTAAGAGACCCATTTCCTTGCCACTCCCTGAGTAAATTTGGTGGATCCCAACGTCTAAATGTTTATACCATTGATGCTATATCTAATGATAATAAAATAATGATCAGGAAACTTGATAATTACTTGTTGAGTTATGTTACATGTTGGACTCAATTGCGTCAGTTCTGAGAATGGTAAAAATGGCCGGGCATTAAATTGTATTTAGAACCTGGGTAAGTAGGAAACAATATGGTCCCTAGAAAGGACTATCAAGGTAATAAAATATATTAAGTAATCTTTTTAGAGTTACTGTCGAAAAGTTGCGTGATGGCGGCGGCCATTAAAGAAGCCACCTCATAACCAGACTGTGGTTTCAGGCTCATGCACAGGATTTCCAAAGGGTCATAGGCGTAACCAGGGGGCAGTAACCTCCCATTACATTGAAATTTTGTATATTTAACATAGGAATATATGAGTTGTAGCTCTGTAACCCCCACCATTGAACCTATAACCCCCCACCTTACGAACTTCCTGCCTACGCCTATGAAAAGTGGGGAGGGTATGTTTTTGATGGCGATTTGAAGGGATTTTAATGGAAGCAAAAGTTTCTCTCATATGAAATTTTATTTTATAGCTAATGATATTGTTCAAATTGAAGTCTTGTTTACTCATCCTACCTTTTTTTTTTTCTTATGGCATTTTATCTTCTGCCTTAATTTTCATCTCTTCCTTTTTTATGTACTTCGCTTAATTTCCTTATTTTAAATATGCATACAGTCCAGTGGTTATAAATGCCAACTGGGCTCAGTCAGGTTTGGATTTAAGGTACAAGATACCCCTCCCCGAATACGAGAAAAAAAATCATGAAAAATATAGAGGGGTGGTGGGTATTTACTTTGAATTTTCTGTTAAAAGAAACAAGTAGAAATCCATCGATCCACCCACTGGCGTATGCAGGGGGTGTTGTAACCCCATTGAAATGAAATGCATAACACCCCCACTTTATGAACTTTCTGTGCACGCTTATGGATCCACCTACTTAAATATGACGTAAAATCATGGAGTAAGTGGGTAGGGAACATCTGTGATTACCTTACGTGCATTATTATAAGATAAAATAATATTTTTATATGAATAGATTTACTTTATTTGACGAAAAAAAATTGAGTGGCCGGGTGAGGCACTTTTTAGAGGACGATGGGTTGATGAAATTCTGCAAGTAAATTGAAATTAATTGTAAAAAAAAAAGTCCAATATCTTTTATAATTTCGCATCCCTAAAGTCTGGTGCTCCATAGAGATGGGAGTTATTTAAGATAACTGTTAAAAATCACCTGTTACCGAGTGATCACTGTTCCAGGAACAGTACGCTCCTCTGAAATCCCTGTTCTCAAATAACAGCTGTTATTTAAGATCACAGGTGATTAGGGATAAGAGTTATTTGAAGTAACAGTTAAAAATCACCGGTGACCGAGATATCACTGTTCTAGGAACATATTCCTCCGTTTCCATCACACAGGAAACGCGCTGAGATAACGGGCCATCGCAATAATATGCAGCATAGTTAGTCTAGCTGACATCAGGGCTCAGGCATTAACTCCCTGTTTAACATCTGATATTACAAGAGATTATATTGTTATATTTAACCAAATATTGTTTTAATCAATTAGTTTTTAATTAATTATTGTTTTAATTGATTTATTTTTATTTAATTTACTTAAAGTTTAAATTCAGTTAACATTTATTTACGTACTCCCACAGCAATAGCAACTAGCTAAATCAATCGCTATCTAGACAATAATTTTAAAAAAATTTAATTTGCCACGGTATCAAGATCCCTTTGTTACAGTAGAGATCCCATTCTCTAATCTACCCGAGTTAGCAAAAAAAAAAAAATCAACTTTATGGCAACATCAGTGCCTTGCGAAAGAGTTACATTCAAGACTGGTAACATTTTAACGGATAGAAGAAATCGGTTGGAGCCTGTTCATGAAGAAAGATTATTGTTCCTAAATGCCAATTCATATTTAATGGAATAGATTTTTTATCCATGTATATTAATTAGTACAAGTATTAATATTTTTACATTACTGAGCTTTACACATGAAAAATTCTGAATACATACATGTGTATAACTACATCAGCTGAGAATACACATTTTGTATCATTATCTTGTTGATATTGTAACCTTCCAGTATGTTTTACCAATTAATTTACAGCAGTGTCAATATTTTTTGCTGTATTTCATTACTTTGAATTAGTTTTTTAAACTTTCTTTGATTTTTAAAATCGTGTATTTTTTAAAATATCTAAAATTCAGTATTTTAAAACCTTACTTTTTCTCTTTAGCCTTGTATTTCTTTTTTTTTCCCAAAGGATTTGTTATTTTTATAGAGTCTGCCTGACTTACTGTTACGGATTGAGCATTGAAATGTGTTATCGTTAAGTTCCTCAATTCCCATAACCTGTGAAGCAACGCATACATTCCAGTCATCAGTGATTAGAACCTGTTATCTGTTTGGAACAGAATTCTGCCTTCACTTAACAAAGGGAGCAGTTGGCTCCCGAAACGTCGTGTTTTTAAACCTTATGCCAGTGTCGAAATAACTGTTTGTTATGGAACAGGTTATTCAAAAATAACAGTTTGGTCCATCACTAATGATCAGGACACTTGCCCATGTCCAGTTACGGCTCTGAACATGATTCAAAATTAATTCAACTTTCCACAAAAACTTCAGCCCCACCTTTGCAAACTTTTCGTGAAAAATTTGTGCCATAGGCTACAGCCTACATAGCCTATAGGTACATGCACCACTGAGTTAATCCAATGATGTGGCGCCTTTCAAAGTTTGTTAACTGACCAAAATATAATTAACTACACCGTAGAGGCATATCTAGTAGTTAACCATCCCTCAATCAACAACAGAAAAAAAGAGATATACTATATAAACCTAACCTCCACGAGCCTTTTGGAGATATTGCTATTATGAGTGAGAAGAGATTTAGGCAAGACGAGGAGTTGGGAAGGGTGGCCACCAAAGGGGAATGTTATGATCATTGGTGATAAGACTCAGTGTTCAATCATACTATAACTGTGATCGTTTTCTGTCTGAGATAGAACTGCGTGCCAAGTTCTGTAGCAACCCGACATTTCTATCTGTATGTATTATTATTTTTTTGTGAATGCATATAAATACTAATAAATTAAGATTGTGCATCGTAGTATACAGAGAGCTAAGATCATGTTGTACTAGGACCTACAATTTTCTGAGGAAATAAAACCCCAGACTACGGTGAGTAGAAAAAATCCAGCATGCATTTTATGGTACCGGTGGAATCAAACCTGGATTAATAGCATGTAAGACAAACGTATTACCTCTCTCCAGCCATAGGCATAGCCAGGAGGCAGTTTTGGGCATTGTAACCCTCATCACAATGAAATTTTGTATATTTAACATAGGAATATATGAGTTGTATCTCTGTAACCCCTCCCATTAAGCCTATAAAACACCCCGTATAAACTTTCTGCATATGCCTATGGCAATAAAGTATCTACACGTTTGGTTTCACAAAAGGATGCTTTTGCTTAACCATGTTTTGCTGATTTTAGTCTTCGGTAGAGATTGACTTTACAATCCCACCTTCATAAAAAGCTAACCAATTGATTGTATTGGTTCAATGCGTCGCATTTCTTCATAGGAAGAAATACTTTTCCACGAACAAGAAAACCTTCCCTTTATATTTATAACACAAATTTATTGATGGTATTCTTTATAATATCTATGTTTCTTTTATCAGTTGATTTCTTTTTATCATCAGAAATATTAGAAAATCCAGTCTGTGTGTGTAATGAGGGGGGTGGAATGGTTGTTTGTTTGTTTTGTGGTTTTACGGCTCAAAGACTACAATGGTCATGCTGCGCCGGGACCTACTGTTTTCCGAGGAATCCGAACCTCTTATGGCCTAGGGAACCAAACCCCGGACTACAGTGAGCAGTGCGATCTTTTTATGAGATCTCTGAGTAAGCGTTCTTTGTACACTGTTGGGAGTCGAACCCGGATTAACGGCGTACTAGGCGAACGCGTTACCACACTGCGCCACCGCAGGGCCAAGGGGTGGAATGGGCTCTCGGCCCTCATCGGTGATAGTCAAGAATTTTTTTAGTAGCCTATGGGCTCATGCTCTTCAAAAATCCAAGATATATGCTCTTTCAGAGGCCTCAGTCCACCCCTGATGTAATGTAGCATATATGTCAGAAATGTACTGTCCAAAGTTTCTCCAACTGCTAAAATTTTCTATTTCGTCTTCATCTTTATCAGAGTTCATCACCATAGAGTTCTTAAAGTTATTAGGGGGCAAGCATATTTTATGTATGTTTATATATTATAGTATATATAAAATCACAATTTATTTCAAGTTCTTCGGGGGCTTGGGCCCCATATAACTCTACGCCTATGTCAGAGTTCCCACTCCATTCACTCTTCTTGGAGAAGAAAATCCTCTGACTAATCATAAACGTAACTTTTTTTTTTTAACAACTTTATTTTGAGTGGTTAATTAACAATAATAATAGTACATCAGATAAACATGATAAAACCACTAAACACTGAACTTGATATTTACTTTACTATACTTTATTTACTGATTATACTTTGAATTGTACTTTGGTTTCAGAGAAAATAGCTTGACATTCATGTAAAATTCAGCTGTTCAGAACAGAAGATTTTCTCCCTGACTTTCAGGGGTGATTTCAAATTCCCTGGTTTTCCAAGTACAGAACCCTGTTTATAACGGTTTACAGAAAAGTGCCCCCCTCCCCCGCACCTCACTAATGTAGATAATAAGTAGGCTAGCTACAAAAATGTAAATAATACACCTAATTTTTTAATAGTAGAACAAACCCCGTCATCCAAACTTCGCTTAATCAAAATAACCTTCTATGCAATTATTTTTTTAAATGGACACTTATACGTTTGTTTTTTTTTTCTCCAAAAATGCTCATACGGTGGTAATTGTTTGTAAAGAACTCCGGTTATCCAAAATTTGCTTAACTGAAATGACCTTTTATATTATTTTTTTATTAAGTATCCACTTAAAACATAATTAAAAAAAAAACGGTATAGAAGGTCACGTCGGTTAAGTGAAGTTCGGGTAACCGGGGTTCACTATAAACGCTTTGCACTATATGAACGTTTTTGTCAAAAAACATTAAACGGGTGTTCACCTAAAAGAAAAATAAATTACTTAGAAGGTTATATCGATTCTGATGACTGGGGTTCTGCTGTTAAAAATTAGGTGTATTATTTATATGTTTGTAGCCTACTTATTTATCCATAGGGGCGAGATGTCCGCAGGGTGAAATGCAAGGGGACACTTTTCTGGAGCCCGTTTATAGCTTAAATTCAAAATCCATCCTTGTTCTGGGAGTGCTGCATAAACCATTCCTGATTGTGTCACTGTGTATAAACAAAACATCGCAATAATATAGTTTAAAAAAACTAATGTATAACAGACCTTTCAATAAACACAAAATAATCCACAATAATCAATATGGTTTCCAAAAAAATAAATCTATGGAAGATATTCTATTGAGAACTATTAATAACATACAAAAAAGTCTTGAAGATAAAAAAAATTATTTATGGATTTTTTTTCTACTTGAGCAAAGCATTCGATTTAATAAATGGAAATATCTTGAAAGCAAAATTACTAAATTATGGCATATGAGGACCGATGTACAATTTAATAGATAGCTACTTAACAAATAGATTACAAATAGTAAAAACAGATAATTATTATCAAACAACATAGGTATTCCTCATGGAACAATCCTCGGACCATTGTTCTTTTTATTAGCAACTAATGACATAATAAATCTATATGAAGGAATACTATTATTTGTAGACGATATAATTTGGTTGAAAGAGGGAAATAAAATTAATGAAATAACCAATAATGTAAGTGTTAAATTATCTTTATTTGAACAATGGTTCGAGAACAATGAATTAATAATTAACACCGATAAAATAAAATATACAATTTTTTATACTAAAAATAAATCAACTGAACAAAATAAAATTTAATGACGCTGTCATCGAAAGAGTTAACTCAATTAAATTTCTAGGAATAATAATTCAAGATAATTTGGATAGGGATAGTCAAATATTCGGAACAAAAAAAAAAATAAAAAATTAGAAGATCTAACGGAATTTTGATAAGACTCATTTCAACCTTACCTTTAAACATAAAAATTAAGCTTTACTTTGCATTAACTTACATTTACCTAAACTACGGAAATATAGTGCCAGGAAATTTGTCAATAACTAACTTAAAAAAAAAGAAAGAAAAAAAAACTTACTTAAACAATTCAGACATTATGCTTTCAGTCAGGAAAACGAAAAAAAAAAGAGACTTAATATATGACAACAAAATACTCAACGTAACTAATATACATAACTTAAAAGTAGAAACATACATATATGACTGATTAAATGAAAATAAGCATTTAGATTCAATCTCAATTAACGAAAATATTCATAATTACAACACAAGAGATAGGAAAGAGATTAATAAAATTAAAATCAGAACAAATATAGGTAAAAATAGTATTAATTACTATGGAATCGAATTATGAAATAAAATACCAACATCAAGGAAAGAAACTAAGCCAAAAAGTAGATTCAAGGCCGAAATAATAAAATATTTTCTGGAGCGTCAAAGAAATTAAATCGCCTCGGTTGCAAGAATTTTAAATGTGTATATTTTATCTTGTATTCGTTGTAGATCATGTTTATATGATGTGCATGAATAAAGACATGGTTGATTGATTGATCTAACATGAAAAGCAGAAGAAAAGAACCAAATTAAAATATTAATGACATAAATAATTAAAATACTTTATTTTTGGAAAATTTAAAAAATATATATTTCTGTACATATACTTAAAGATGTTATTCAAAATTTACAATTACATTTTCTGTAAAGAATTTTGTACTACACCATATGGAAGTGAATATCTCCAACCTTTTCGTAGTTTTTTAAATAAACTAATGACAGTACTGGCGTAGCTTGGCTCATCCACCAAATTCTTGCTTTCTGATTGGTCCCTGCTTTCGTCATACAGTTCGTGTCCCTCAAAGGTACCCCAATGGGGTTTCAAGTTCCAATTGTTAAACCGCACCCATCGTGTATACCTGAAGAACTTCTCTCTGATGGTATATCCCATAATCTTAATATTTTTCAGCTTAGGTTGGTCACTATTGTTTTTAGGAGTTGCTGATGGTCTGGGATACTGGGAGAAAACGGAAAGTTTCCAGATAAAGTCCACTGATTGAGATGCATGGTCCCACAAGACAGGTAAAAAGCTTGCTCCTTCTGAACATAAGGAACTATGTCCTGGAGCTAGCGGACAAATCGGGGGAACAGCAATGTTGGCAATCTCAGCTAGCGTGGGGAACAAATCTACAAGTTCTACAAATTCATCAGCGACAAATTTGGTAGAAGTTAGAATGCGCTCCTTTGGATTGATCTCGGCAACTGATATATGTTGAAAACCTTTATGCTCTTTTACTAATTCTGTTAGGTCTGGAACGTAGGTCAGCAAAGGTATTCGTAGAGATACATCGAAATTACTGTACTTGCTCCATTCTCCATGTTCCCCTAATGACCAACCTAAAACAAAGATTTTCAAATACATGCATAGAATAAACAGATAAATACACAAATTATTGTCTGTCTATGATTTACAGTGCAGCAAGAACAGCAAAGCGGTCATGTTGTGCCGGGACCAAGCGCAGACACAGGGGTCATGACCCCCAAAATATTTTTTCACTGTAAAAAATTCCAACTTTCATGATAAATGAAGGGTGTTATTCCAAGACCATGGCAAATTCTGTCCTTAACCCCCCCTACCCTCCTCCCAAAAAATGGAAGTCTGTGTTCACCCTTGACCAGCAGCTTCAGTTTTCCGAGGAATTTGAACCTCTCAAAGCCTTCGGAACCAACCTACAGACTACAATGAGCAGTTAGTTGATAAACATTCTGTTTTTGGAACCACTGGGAGTTGAACTGGGTTATCGGCAAGTTAGACGAGCGCTACCACAGTGCCAAACCTAAAAGCAGTGATGGTAGCCCTACATCAGGCATGTATCCAGAGGGGTGCTGGAGCACCCCCTCTGAGATCAAAAGTTTTTAAAAAATTTGAAGAACCCGCATGTATAAGAAAAAAATTCACAAATTAAAAATTTCACAAAACGAAAAAATTGGCAAAATCTGAAGAACTCACTAACATGCAAATTTTTTTAATTTAAATATTTTTGTCTTCCGTTTACCGGTCTCTTAATAATATGAGAAGACAAATTTTGGAAACTGGTTGATGCAAATCAAGCATCGTCTGGACAATGTATTCTTGAACTTTACCCTGTGTATATACTTCAATCGTTCCCAAAACCAATAAACTGATTTTCGAAGGCGGCCTGACAGATGGCAAATTTGAGCAATTAATTTTGAAAGCCTTTTCTGGTTATTAATATACAAATTAATGAACGTTCTGTGTTAAATTATTGCATTTATGTTAAGAGATCAGATTATAATTTTGAAATTATAAAAATATCACAATTTAAATCTAATATATGTATTCAAATATCTAAAAATATTGTTTTTAATGATATGGAAAATATACGAGATGACTCGAAGGAATCTTTCACCAAGTTCTTGGGCTTTTATAATAAAGCAAAAAATCTTGCAAACGAATTAAATGTCATAGAAGTACCCAGATTATATGGATTAGAGAGAAATAGACGTAACGTGCCTTTTAATACAGCTGAAGAGTATTATCAAAAAGTATCCATACATGCATGCATGGGCACCCATGCTAGTAGGCTACTTCTAGAACGGGCTGAGAAAATTAATGAGTATTTCTAATGGTGGTGGTGGTGGGGGGGTGCTGAGAAAAATTATTACTTTCTTCTCAAAGCTGTCGAGAATTTTAGTGAATGTACAAGATACCAAAACGCTACAAAAATAATTGATACTGCTTGACAATTAGTAATGAGCTAAAAAGTACCTTATTTTAAAATGTGACTGTAAAACTTTTGAAAGTAAATGCATAGCAAGTTCGGGCAAATCAAGTTTTTAAATTACTAGGTGGGGCTCGAGCCCAACCTGTCCCCATATGGGCGCCCATGCATACATACATGGACTATCTTATTTCTTCTTTGAATTAAAGATTTTTAATACAAAAGAAAATCACTTCTTCACAACATCATCTCTCTATAGTATACAATAAACTCACCTTTTTCAAGAATTACATCTACAGTGCCAATGCATGAAGATAATTTGCTTGTATATCCTGATATCGTACAAGCAGACTATACTCTATGGATAGCTAAGTGGAAGAAGAATGACAAGAGGATCTTACCAATTATCACAATGAATGCTCTAGCTGCATGTGATATAAATACATTTCCTAACATACATGTCCTGATTAAGATATTAGCAGTATTTCTTGTCTCCACAGCCAGTGTTGAGCGAAGTTTCTCATCCGTACGAAGACTTAAAACGTATTTGTGGAATTCTATATCCAAATCGCATCTCATCAGCTTGGCCCTATTATCCATCAATGCCTTATTATCTATACACCACCGTAACTGACGAAGAAATTATTCGTCAGTTATGGTGAAACATATGCCAAAAGTGAAAAAAGTGGCGAATTTTATAAGCGCATTATTTCAGGTTCTACAGTTATAAAGTATGTCCGTGAAGTCATGGTGCACTTTTGACCGGTCACAGGAAATCAACGAAACAAGATAGATATGTGAAATCTTCACCAAATAAAAGGAAAACTCTCCAAGTTTCCGTAGTATGATGTGCAAGCGTGTGCGCACACAGGTGATGACGCAACACCACGAACTGCGCAGCAGCGGATCAGCCCAC
>QLNU02014176.1:112371805-112395890 GCA_006491805.2 Dysdera silvatica
AAAAAGTGACACTGTCTCCATCCTGGATTCTTGAACAAGGGTCCCTCCATAGAGACTGGAGTGTCTTGACTACAAGACTTATAAACGACATTACTTTTCACGGGGTTAACACAATTGACGAACTGGTCAACACATAAAGCCACTGGGGTTTTATTTTTTTGGAATTTTTCGTGGAGAATTCAACATGAATAATCATTTGCTGAAGAAAACAGTTGGAAGAAACAAAAAAAAAACATGCAAAATATATTAGTAAGAAAAACACAACCAATCACAGTTATATATTAAAAAAAAAAAAAACATCGAAAAATAGATTTTTCGAAACAATTCTAAATTTTTTTTTTTTAATATAAAATTGTATTTTTTTTACTGATAACCATTTGTTATCCTTGCATCATAAAAACCAACACAATTTTGAAAAGCATTAAACAGCAAATAATGAATAGTTCTTTATTTCTTCAAAAGCAGATACAAAATACAGAACACATTTATGAAAATAATACAATTCAAATGTATTAGACGTACGAACAATTGTGGAACAGTTTGAACATACTACAATTATTACATCAGGTCAAAATAAGGTGCCATCTTCATGTAATTACACTTCAAACCTTTAAATCATTACAAGAAATAAAAACTGAAAAGAATAAATCTTCCGTACTATTTCATAAAGCAAATTTTAGACATACCTAATCTGAAAACAGTAAGAATTACCAGACTACAAAATTTAAATGCAAAAGTATTATTTCTGTGGCAGAACTTGCCAAATAATACTATTTTTAGCTAGGGTCAGAAACAATTACGAATTTTCAAGCATCATACAAAAACCTTGTCCAAAAATTCTAACAATCATACCATCAAAAAAAAAAAAGAGACTAGATTATATACAAACAAGGATATTAGAAATGTAAAATGTTGAATATTAATTTTATGAAAAAAAAAAAATACTAAAGAAAATTGCTGCTCAAGAAACATCCCATTCTGCAAAAATGAAAAAATCGCATCTCAATGAAGAAATTTTTCCACATACCCAGTAGCGTAGGCAGGGAATTCATAAAGGGGGAGGGTTACAGACTTAATGAGAAGGCTTACAGAACTACAACTTGTATATTCCTACGTTAAATATACAAAAATTCTCCATTGTGAAAAGTAGGGCTACAACTATGCACATACCACATATTCCCAAGAAAAGCATTGGTATTTATATATGATTTACAACGAATACACAGTGGGGTACTCAAAAGCAAAAACCATGTTTATATTTCACTGATCCTTTGTACCCTTACAAATAACTTGGGATATGTTTCAATATCTATTACATTGTTATTACAAGCTTCTTTGACACACAGTGCTTACAAATACACATATATATAATGTGCACTGTGTATATTTAGGTATTTTAATTTTGAGTGGCGGTACATACCCCTTTTAAGTACTGGTGATTATCCCTCCACCTTTTAATTTTGATCACCAGTGCATATTCCTTTTGATTTTGCAATAACAAACTTACATTCTGACAATGAAAAAATTCACGAAAATTAAAAAATTAACGAATTTAACTTCGAAACAAATTGCTCACTGTCAAGAAAAATTCCCACTCAGCTTGAAGAAGAAACTCTTGACTTTTTCAGGCGTTTCCCTAACTAATTGCAAACAAAATTTTGAATTAAACGTCAGTTAAAGGGAAATAGCTTCACATTCATGTGAAATTCAGATATTCAGAACGGAAATTAGGAGGGTTCACCCTGCCTTTTCCAGGTTTGACCAAAAGATCCCCGACAATTCTAGGCTCTCCAGCAGTTGCGAGATTTAAGGGAAGCTGTTTGAAGCGAATTCACCAAATCCCAAAGTTACTCTAAATTTCTTTCATATTTACCGAATGAGGTAAAACCAGGTTTCTTAGCGAGTATAGACCTTAAATAAATGTGTTTTGGTGAATTAGTTTCACATAACTTCCCTTAAATCGCGCAAAGGGCCACCATTGCACCAGACATGTAGGAACCCTGGTAAATAAACCGATATGAAGGTCAAATATTATGACCACCCCTAGCTTTAAAAAAATAAAAAATAAAATTATGTACGGACAAATCAGTGTAATTTAGTATTAAAAACATTATTCTATAAGAGAATTTTGTCAACTTAAAAATCAATTATTTAAAACAAACCATTCTAAAAACAATGGCAAAATTTTAGGTTCGCTTCAAATTCAAAAATAATAATAAAAACTTATAAACAATAAATTTTACTATTGAACAAGAAAATAATTGACAGAATTTGGAAAATTTTTTTAAAATAGCCAATTAGATGATAATCGTAATTTTATAATATACTGAAATTCTAATCAGTTAATTAACTGGAGTTTGATTTTTCACGTTCATATCTTACAGTAACCAAGAAACTACCACCTATTTGACCTTTGTAACATTATCCGGAATTGTCCAATCATTTGATACTGCACCGGATAATTGAAATTCTACTAAACATTCAACTTACAACTTCAAATATATATATACAGTCGCAACATCAATAATTCAAATATTTTTAATATGAATTACTGGTTTATTCAAATATTTGCCTCATGGACTTTGCCCAATTCGAAATTTTTGTGAGACCTCTTCAACTTCAAATTATCTAAATTCTACTGCATATGTATATACATATGCTAGATTAAAATTTATAAATTTTAAAAGCAACAGTCAATAAATAAGTTATTGACTGATACAAAATTTCATATCTTAAGATCATTTAACTTAAATTCATTGAAAATTTAAATTAAAAAGAAAACACTGTTTTTTGTTTGCTAATAACCAATTTTTAAAAACAATTTAGATATTACAGTAGTTATATGTAATCTGAAATAGTTCATTAAATAAAAATAATTAATTGAAGTCACAATAAGATTATATTTCGCAGCATCCATAATAAGTAATATTGACTGGAAATCTAGCCTGCTTACCAAAAACGGAAACCTTTTAATCTTACATATTGGTTCCATTTTTGTGTCTCAAATATTTTGGTGACCATTTCCCCTGTGAGCATGTCTTGTTAATAGCTAATGTCATAAAACAATATCGCCAAAGAGAAGAAAAAAAAAAAATGCAAGAAAATACCACTAGATAAATCCAATGAAAATGTAATATACTGTTGCATGCCGAATCTAACTAATGCCAAATGCACTCCAACCAAATAATTAATGCACAACGTTGTTTATTCCTATCATTACACGCACATCTACTTTAATGCTAACATTATTCCCCTTCTCAATTAAAATTTACATTTGCTACAATTAAACAGTCACTACCTTCATCTATACATAAACTACACTGGGATTGCTTTAGTGATTTTGGCATTGACCGGATTTGGTGCAATTCAGTATCATATACTGTATTTCTACCATTAATTCAAATAAACATGAACTTTAACTTACATACGAAGCAATATAATTTTTTTTTAAATGAAAAAATGCATGGTCAGATAAAAAATTACGTATGTTAAATGTGTCAAAATTAATAAGGCTCACAGAATATCGGGAAATTATTCAGAATACAGATATCTGATGTTTTTAAAAAGGAAAATTATCAAGGGTAAAACTTATTATAATTTAGTATTGTAAGTTTCAATATTAAATTAAAATTATTTGATAAAACAGCATTCATTAGAACCTCGTTTTAAAATGACAGTCCAAGAAAACAAAGTCATATACGGTGAATAATTTTGATCTAAAACCAAACAGGTAAGCAATTCTAATGAGGCAAACAATATCATAAAAATGCAACTACGTCTCATATAACGTCACGTAATGAATTACGAAAGTAAATTAATTTTTGTGTCTGGAGACAAATTCGACACCGTAACCAAATCACACTTCATATACAAAACTAACTTTCCACAGTTGCTTGAAATTGATGAAGTTTGAAGAATTGTATACAACGCAAATATACATTAAACAAATATAGTGACTAAATAACAAACAAGGAATAACATATAGAGAGTCTATTTCACTAAAAGCGTATTGCTGTATACCTAGTCAGGATTAACGATGTCATCAGAAACTTCGGTGGCTACGGAAGCTTCGGTGTTTGAAGAGGCTTCGACTCCACTGCTCTTTCTCATCAATGGCTGAAGGAGCTCCATCACAGCTTTCACTCGCTCCTCCCTTTCCTTCCATTCATCAGAGACGTCGGACTCTGCATCTGGATCAAATCTATGCAAAGCCTTGCGCCAATGTCGAACCTGGCCGTCCCAAGATCGTCGACTGAACTTCAGATATTTGTTGGGGGTCCAGAGATCCTTGGATCGCCTTTGACTTTTGGGTATTATCTCTAGGTACTTACGATACCCGTTAGTATTCTTTCCGTAGTCGATCTGCTTCTGTCGTCTTTTCAGAACGTTAGTGTCCGTCTCGTACCTCTGAGGTTCACTTTTAGACTTAGAGGGCTTTTGGTAACTCTTATCTGGCAATGGGCCCCCGCTTTCCATTAAATATTGTTCCACATCCTCATTGCCTTCTTCATTGGACATACAGGATGAGCTTCTTTCTGCCCAACTCTCGCAATCCAGACGATCCCTCTTATTCCTAGCTGTTAATTTTCGCAATTTGGTTATTCGCAAGTCGATCTCGTCCAAATCACTGTTAGATTCGTTGGAAGCCATGATATTAGTAATTTTATGTCCAAATAACTGCAACTGAGCGTCTATTTCTATAACGCACAAAGATGGCAAACCAATTCAGTAATAAAACAATTGCAATTCAGCGTTTATCTTAATAACAAACAAATCAACCGTACCCTACTTTCTGCGAAAGCTACGTTATCGAGACTAAGCTCTTCCCCCGCGTAAAAGCCCGCGAAAAGTGCCAAACCAAAGTAACTATTGCCAGACTCCAAAAATAAAAACGTCTGTCCCTGTGTATGCGCCAAGTAGAGTGTGGGAAAGGAAGTCACAATGGGATGCTCTGCTTTTGCAGGAAAAGAATGAAAGAATTGACGGAAAATGATCGGAGCACTCTAAATATGTGTGATGTCAAAAAATTACTGAAACCGACGAGGAACCAAAAGAATTTTTTTTTCTCGTGTTGATAAATTGCATCATGATTTCCATGGATGCTTAAAAAATAAAGCTGAACACTTCGATTTCTTGTCATATTTCAATTTAATATGTGCTTTGTTAATTGTAATTTTGAACTGAGGAGCTGCTATTAAATGATGGCAAGGAAAACTAATTCAAGCTACTAACTGACTCTTATTAAATACATGAGATATGTTTGGACCAGGCATCTCTCATGGGCGTAATTTGGCAGGGGTAAGGGGAACTTGACCCCACTTTTTTTCAGAAAAGAGGCAAAATCGTATTTTTTCCCATACAATTTTGATTTTTTTGTTTTTTCGCCCCCTTATTGCGCTGTATTTAACCCCCAAGTTACGCCTATGGTGTCGCTGACACTTAAATATCTTGCCTTCTGGTATAAAAAGTATAGTACCCAAAATAATATCATTATTCTTTTTTTCATTTTATGAAAAAGACACACATTTATAAGTAAATGAGCACGTGTTAATATAGTATATTTCTATCACTAGCTGATAATTTCTTTAAATTTAAAAATATATATGTATACAGCAAACATTTGCAAGCCATTTTTCATTTACTTTTAAATGTCGTACTAAAATCTAACCTCTTTTTAGGACTAGAACATAGCATTGCGAGAAAGATTATTGCATAAAATCCAATATATCGAATATAGTTCGGCAGCTTTTATAAAATTAAAGATTATTTAAAATATATAAAATAATTAAAATATAGAATTTTCAGAACTGATGATGATGATGTTTACCGCCTTGCCGTTGAAATCTAAAATCGTCTGCCCGTTCGTTTATAATTGCAGCCAATTGTACCTCATGTACGCACACTGTTTATTCACGTCAACGATATCGTTTGCAGCCAGTTAAGCTGATTTAGTTTCATTAACCTGGTGAGTAAAATTAATTTGAAAGTCAATTAAACAGTTTATTGACTTTAAAACATTAAAATATAGTTTATTAACTACAGTAATACCACTCTAATTAATAGCGGACATTTCGGAACTTATTTAACTATTTTAATTCCCAATGCCTGCTATGCCCAAACAATCTAGAGTGTTTGGGCATAGCAGGCATTGGGAATTAAAATTGTGTCCGTTCTTCATGAGTGTCCAGTATAGAGATTTTATTGTACTCACAATAAACGTACCGTGATTTGTAATAAATACGTTTGAATTTATCCGAATTTTTTCGAGACTTTCCTTCTTTCAGTTTATACAGTGGGGCTTTTGCTTACTAGACACTTTGAAGTTTGAGTGCAGTAAAACCTTTGAATAGTGGATATCGTAGAACTTGAGAATCTGTCTGCTATTCTGGAGTGTTAGGGCATAGCAAGCATTGGGACTGGGAATTGTAAGTGTCTTTTAAATAACGGTACCGGCTATTTGGGAGTACCTGTTATGGAGTTTCAATCATTTTTATAATAAACCTACCACAATTTGTAATAAACATTTTTTAACGTACCCATTGCAAGACCTTTTCCCTTTTAATTAGGTACAGTAAAACCTTTGAATGTGTATCTTCTCTTAGGAGGTGTTCACTGTTTTGGAGAGTTGAGGAACAATAAACCTGTGGACTGGAAATTGGAAAGTGTTCATTAAATAGAATTGTTCGCTACTCAAGAGTATCTTTTAAGGAGATTTCACCGTACATTTACTTACTTCATAAGAAGGGATATAAATTTTTAAATAAAATATATTTAGGTATTTAAATCATTTGACTATCCTCTGATTTACTTAAAAATTAATGAGGATTATTGCTTCCATTTTGATCAAAAACTTTAAAAGTTTTTGAATACCAGGTTTAAGATCATAATTTAAAAATGACAATATCGTGATATAGTGTTATTCGTTTTAAATTTAAAAAAACCTCCCTAAAGCGACCGTGGTCCGTTTTGTGAAAAGTGGTCACTCAGAGAGATGGTATCTGAATGGAGGTAAATTTAACATTGGGTTTATGGGGAGGGAGAAAATCTGTTTCCAGAAAAAATGGTTGTTAAGAGAGATGGTCCTTGAATAGAGGTGACTGTTAAGAGAGCTTTTACTGTATATGTTTTATTTTTTAATAATAAAATGTAACTCTCAATAATTTTTTTCAACAATTGCAATATTATTTTAGTCTGATTAAACATCATGGCATATAAGGATCAAGAAATCGAGGATGAAGCATTACAGTTCGATGATGATGAGGTATGCATTTGCTATATTTTTTAAATTCTCATAAATAGTAGGCATACTGGATAAAATTGCTTTGGCAACAGCAATAATGTATTACACTTAAGTAGCAGGTTATGGTAAGTTTAGTGCACCATGACCATACTTTTGTAGCAGGTAAGCATAATTTGTAATGATGGTACATCAAGATGTCTAGTTTGAGAATAGATATACAATTTTCTACTATGTTTATCGCAAGTCATCGTTGGAAAAAATGTGCAAGTTTCTCAAGAATTGTGCATCAAAAGTCATGAATGCTTAATAAATAATATCAAATTTCTGCAAAAATAATTCTAAGAATGTTACATGGATTCATACTATCTATCAGTGTTTCCCAACCTTTTTCAAATCGTGACCCCTTTTTATAGTAGCTAAATGACCCCTTTTTATAGTTATGAAATAGTCTGCAACTCCCTTCGTTCGCCTCCATTGCATTTTCATAAAAAAAAAAACAGTTTTAACGAAGTAAAGAAAACACATTAAATATAAAATTATAATATATTAATATATGTGCATTATAGATATGAAGTTAACAACCGTTAGTAGAACATTGCAATGTAGCCATGTTGAAATATAAAAGCGTTGGAAACATTTGGTATGAAATTCCTTATAAAAATAATTGCAACTAAAAATAGTTGCGATAACCTTCAAGAAATTCGTTTGCGAACCCCCAGGTTGGGAACCATACTCTCATCACCATATCGCATTATTTACCATACCATTTACCATTATCACATTATATTGCTTGTAACATATAGGATTTTGTTGATGATGAAGTTCATTGTGCTGCTGGTCATTGGTATAACGAGTCATGGTATGGGTTGTAGCCTTCATAATGACATTCGTTTGTAATTTTAATTTTCCTAGTATGGCCAAGCACCTCCCCCTCCCAATAGTTACCACTGATGATATTTAATTCAGTGACAGCATTCGCTACTAAAATCCTTTTTCCTTTGATACTGCCACGGTCCACAACATTTCGTTGACTACTGTCTGAAAGTTTGTTCTCTCTGCCGTAAGAATTTTAGATTCCTTAAAAAATTATGACTCTCAGCTTAACATGACCATTGCTGTCCCCACACCATAAAACAGAAGAACCAACCTTCACTGACCATACCAGTATGGTTATAACCATATATAGTGGTTATAACCATAACCTTTGAACTCACTAATCTGGGTTTGATGAATACTAGCCTATACTTAGACCAACCCATCTTAGTTCAGAGGTCATCTCAAATCCCACATATCCATTAGTTACAGAATATCAGAATAGAAAAGTATAAACAAATGTCTTTTGCTAAAAAAATGGTCATAGAAATTAAATTTTCTTAAATGCCTTATTTTAACTATTGTTATTATTAATTATTGGTGGTTCTTAATTATCATTGATTGTCTGAAAAGAGACCGACCCTGTATGGTACAGAGGCATAGCCAGGGGGCGGCTTTGGCGGTTGTAACCCCTCCCCCCCATTGCAATGAAATTTTGTATATTTAACATAGGAATATGTGAGTTGTAGCTCTGTAACCCCTCCCATTAAGCCTATAACCCCTCCCTTATGAACTTTCTGCCTACGCCACTGGTATGATACACAGCATTATTTTTTAGGCGAGTGTTATATTTTATTCTAATTTGCTTATTCACATTTTTCATGAATTTTAAATTAATTTAAAAACATTTTTAGTTCATTTTAAAATATTTTTAATTCTAGAATGTTTTGCATTACAGGATGCCTTTTTTCAAGACATTGATTTGTTGCAAAACCAAGGCATTGTAAGTTAAAGCATGTTTTTCTTGTCATACTTTTGCAGTATTGTGTGTATTTGTGAATGTATTCATTGATCAATAATGATTAATCCTTAATTAGTATTAATCCATTTATATAATTGTTGTTTATATTTGGTTATTTATTGGTGTTTATAATGGTTTTAAATTAGTGGAGAGTTAATTCTGTAAATAACAGAAATTCAGATTCTGCGGAAAATTGTAGCTCCCAGCACGACATGATCTTCAGAACCAATGAGAGGAGCTGCAGCCTGGGGGCCCCGGATGAAGGAGCTCACACTGGTAAGAACCTATGCTGTTGGAGGCCCAGCCAAGGGAAGGGGTTATGGGAGCCGGTTGAAGTGAGTTTGGGGTCCCGTGTTGGCTCTGAGTCCCTCATGATGATCTTCACTTTTCTTATACTGTAAAACAAACAAATGTTTCGTGAAGATCGTAAAGTGGTGAGCTTGTGTATGTGTTGTTTCTGCAGATTAGCAGATCCTTTATCCCAGTAAGGGGGCGACTAAAGGTTGTTCAATTATAATGAATTGACATTTAGTAGGTCTTTCCTGTTTCGTTTAATATGTTTACTATTATTGAAATGCCTTAATTAACATTGGTTTGTGTAAATCAAGCATCTAACACGTATCTATTACCTAAGCTGGTTTAAAATCGAGTGGCCTTGCAGTAGTAACACATTCTCTTAGTATGCTGTTTTCTGGGTTCGACTCCGAACCAGAGGCTTAGCCAGTGGGAGGTTTTGGGGGTTGTAACCCCCCATTGCAATGAAATTTTGTATATTTAACATAGGAATATATGAGTTACAGCTCTATAACTGCTCCCATTACGTCTATAATCCTACCCTTATGAACTTTCTGCCTATGCCAGCTCTCAACTGTGCTAAAAACGAAATGTTTACGAACTTACTACTCATTGTGGTCTAAGAATTGGTTCCCTAAGGTTTAAATGGTTTGGATGGAAAATTCTAATGGAAATATAGATCTAATGTCTTGTGGAGTGGGGGGGTAGTGGTAATACGGAGTGTGGCAGCAAAAATGCAAACTGGCAGTGAATGTATGCAAAGTGGCATAATCTCGATGGTTGTAATGGCATCATGGGATTGTTGAAAATTGGTTTTGAGAGTGGTTGCAGCATATATGCCGCATTCATTTGGAATGGAGAGTGCGACACTCCGCTGTACAGCACAAAACAACGTGCACTCATCGTTAACCGCTATTTATTTTTGTCGTCCTATGTGGCCATTCGTGAACGATGTGCAGCTTCTTTTCCAGACTCTGATACTTAATAAGAGCACTATTAAATGTATTGCTGATAAGTTTGGAGACTGTTACCATTAGCGGACTTGGAATGGCATGTAGCGACAGAAATCAACACTATTACACCAGAAATATTATGAAATGTATTTCACAATCTCATCAAACTAGTGACAATTTGTAAAAACATGAAGGAGGACATATTCAGCGTTTATTTGAAATATTTACTACTAAAAACTTGCGTAACTTTTTTTTTCTTTTTTTGAGGGGGTTGCTTTTTCACGGCCACACACACACACACACTATACATTCATCCGTCATACCATTAACCTATATTTGAATCCCAATGGCATTGTGGAACGGGTGCTATTTTTCTATCCACTGTAGACTAGGGTTTGGTTCCCCTGACAGAAGAGGTACAGATTCTTTGGAGAACTGTTGGTCCCGGAACAGCATGTCCATTATTATCAGTACACCATAAAAACACAGACAAATTATAATTGAGAAAAAGTCGGAGTTTACTGTGGTAGGATTAGAAGACATTTAAATATATTAGATATGCATTAGAAGACATTTAAATATATTAGGTATGCATTAGAAGACATTTAAATATAGCAGCCCAAGGATCTTTCATTCTAATGTTAAATTTATTTTTACGTAGATTTTCCGTTGTATTAAATCAATTCTGAAATAATAAAATTAAAACAAATTGTAGAAATTACAATGTTAAATTTTGGTTTATTACATTAATTTTTATTAGCTTATTAATTTGTATTCGTTTATTAATTTGTATTAGTTTATTAATACTGTTTATTTTTGTTTATTATTTTACAGAATGTTGCTGACATTAAGAAGTTGAAGTCATCTGGAATTTGTACTATCAAGGTATTTATTTTAATTTGTTGCAAAACCAAGTTATTGCAAGGTATTTATCAAGGTATTGCTTGTCATACTTCTGCAGTATTGTGTGTATTTGTAAATATATTCATTGATCAATAATGGTTAATCCTTAACTAGTATTAATCCATTTATATAATTGGTGTTTATAATTGGTTATTTACTGGTGTTAGTAAATGTAAGTATTAGTAAAGTGTAAATAACAGAAATTCAGATTCTAGTAGTAGATTGGGGGGGGGGGTTGAAGGGTGTTTTGGACAATAAGTACCAGTTATTATTATTTATTTTATTTATTTATTTTTTTTTTTTTTCGTCATATGCTAACTAGAGCAATCAGGTTTTCAAACCAGCTGTGACACAGCTCATCAGGTCAGCTGTTAAAATTTCAGCAACTTGCTACTGGCAATCAACCTCCTTGATATTTGCCGTATCTAATATTTCTTTACCTTTAGTGATTGCACACGAACTTGTGCTTTACAATGTATTGTAACGTTGGCATCTGTCCGCTTTGCAAATGAAGCCAATATGAATATCACGAATATCAAATTGAAATTTAAGCCAACACATACAGTATAATGATTATGTGTTAATTTTTATAAATCAATTTTGTTGATTATTTTTTTCAATGTTTTTTGTTCACTTTTTATGTATTTTTATTTAATAATATGTTTCAATGCTCCAATACATTATATTTTTTATGAAATTGTTTTATAATTTTTTATGAATTATTGTATTGTTGTACATTTGTATTTTTTTTTCAGGGTCTTCAAATGACCACCAAAAAAAAATTGAATAGCATTAAAGGCTTATCTGAAGGCAAGGTGGACAAGATCAAAGAAGCGACCGCCAAGATCGGAGTGAGAAAATTACATAGAAAGATATTTATTAAATTAATTATAAATATTTTTAGAAAATAAACTAATAATAATAAAGTAATAATAAGTAAATAATAGTAAGAATAATTTTCGTTAATTATTTATAATTAATATGATACTGTGATTTAATCTTTTACTGAACATTTTTCAATTATGCTATTACTGATATTGGTTTCCTCCTGGGATTGCAGATGTTATAAAATTAATAATTACCCTCCCAAGACATTCATAAATAATTAATGATTTGTCAAGGCATTCATTTATAATATTTACTCATTAATTATCAGAGCATTTATTAATTATTAAACAACTATCAAAGCATTCACAGGTAATAATTAAAACGTAAATTACATTTAAAATTGTTATAAAATATTGTAGTGAAACTTATTTACAATTAGTGTTAGATTAATCAGTAGCTAATATTGATATGATCAGTTAATATTATGTTATACCAGACATCATGTAGAAATATTCTAAGATGGGAAATCCTTTTCACTGAAATCACAGGACCAACACATGTTTTCGTATTAAATGTGATGAAATTTTCATTGCATATGTTATAAAAAAGCATAATTTAATATTAAAAATTTACTTGTTTTAAGGGATTTCTTTTGATTAAAAACATTAATCTTACCTACTATATAAGATAATTAGCTGTAACGCTGCACAGATTAAATTAGGGAGTGGGAATCAATTTTATTATGATTATTGCATTGATTTCTACATATTAATGTATAATCTATGTTCTCACAAACAAATAGTGTATAATAATATGCAAATCAGTTAATTAGTTTTAATTTCAGAATAGTCTGGGCCAATTAAATTAAAATTTGGCATTTTATGTAACCATAATGGCATTTATAGCATTGATACCAGTGGTGAGCTGCCCAAATTTAAACAACCAGTTCGCTGAACCGAAAAATATTGTAACAACTGGTTCACTATGAACCTGGTCGTTCTCTGCAACATATAGCAAAAAAAGTTAACCGATTCTTATTTTTAAAAATATTTTAGAAGCCCATTCACGTGAACTAAATCCAGCTCACCACTTATTTGTACAGAATGCCCAGTTCCTAACTGCTAAATTATATTCTTTGCTATTATTGTTGTTGACCTTTAAAAGCCCTTTAAGACCGTGAAAAGCTTTTAATGCCTTTGTAATTCCTTTGTCGTTTCAATTTAGGATAATGGCATTATTACTGCCTTGCAAGTCTGCGAGAAAAGGAAACTCGTCTTCCGCATTGGAACCGGAAGTGATGAGCTGAAGTAAGCACTGCAGGATGCAATATAATCCAATTATTATTAATTTAATATTTCATTGCAATTTAACTCTAAATAAATAATTATCATTTATATTATACTATTCAATCTTTATCTACCCACTGAATGGTAATTTTTTCAAGCCCTGTGGTGACACGTTCACCTAGTGCGCCGTTAACTCGGGTTCGACTCCCAACGGTGCAAAGAATGCTTACTCAGAGATCTCATAAAGATCACACTGCTCACTATGGTCCTGAGTTTGGTTCCGTAAGCCTTAAGAGGTTCGGATTCCTCAGCAAACAATCGATCCTGGTGCAGCATGACCATTGTAGTCCTTGAGCCATAAAACCACAAACAAACAAAAATCCTCTCTCCAAGTGTCTGGTTTCTGCACCACTCTAACCCATTTTTCATATTTCATCCATTGTACCTCATCTGGGGATATTTTCTCAGTCTCGAATGACCTTCTGAGATGCAGTGGGGAATTTTGATTGTTCGTCATTGATCAGTTCTTGCAATACACTCTGGTCATTGCCATTTCAACTTATCTACTACTGCAGTAGCTTACTTCAATGAAAGGATTGTGTATCTGTGGTATTACAGCCACCACCACCACAGGGTCCATTGAGCTTGGTTACATGCAAACTCGATGGATTCTGTGCTGGTGGCTCTGATATAGAATCCATTGAGCTTGGTTACATGCAATGTATTGTTATGCTATCCAACCCATCCCAAATAATCCATCGTGTAATATTAAGACTTTAATTTTATTTTTTATTAAAAATACAGCTGTAGTAAGGGTGGGCAAAATCATTCACTCTGGTGAATGTGTTCTTTCATCATCATTTGTTTAGATGATTTCATTCTTTACACTCATGCTTTCGAGGGATTCACTCTTTCATGGAATGTGAATGGGGATTCCCTTTCTCTTTCGCGGAATGAATGGTTTTCATTATTTTCATTCACAAAAATCTAAAAAGGTCGATTAATTTCTTTTTAAGTGAATGACACGTCATTTTCGCTCACTCCAAGGGTATATATGTATATTCAGCGAAAACTGTCCATAATGATATATACCCTCAGTCCCAATAGATATAGAACATGTCCAGGGCCAACCAGGGGGGTGCCACAGGAGCTGCAGCCTGGGTGCCCGGATGAAGCTTAGGAGGGGCCTACTCTGGCAAGGACCTATGTTGTGGGGGGCTTGGTCCTGCCAAACTAGTTTTGCTAATCGGAAGGCCAGAAAAATTGTTCTCTAAATCCAGATTAATAAGATTTTGTACACTTTTAATGTACAGTTTTTTAATTATTCTTCATTAGCCTTTCTCGATTATTGAAAACAAAAATAATAGCCTACATTAATTTCTTTTTTCAGCAGTGATTTTGTAAAATAATTACAAATAAGTAAAAAAAACTACGTTCTTATTCCATACTTTTTGCTCATTTGGGGGTTCAATCCTCCCCTTCTCCCACAAAAAGAAAAAATATCTATGCAACTTCCCACGGAAGGTGTCAGAGGGTTCCGCATTGGCTATTGGTGCCCCTGAATATATTAATTTCAACCTTGTCTATAGTGATAATTTTTTCACAGTTCCTTGAGATCTTCGAATACAAATTTCACTGTACATACGTTGGAAATCATTTATAATGATACCAGTTATATTAACCAGTCGTATATAGTGACGGAATCACTGCAAAGCGTTTGGTTTCTTATTCTTTTATATGTTGAACCTATTTTTTATAACGACTCTGTCTGTTGTCCGTAACATCGGTACATTTTATAACAATGAATTTTTTTTTTTTGTATGAAATATTCAATAATCCGCTAAAACAACTTGAAAGTTCATCAACCCTGCAGAGGCACAGCGTGGTAACACGTTCCCCTAGTGTGCTGTTAATCTGGGTTCGACTCCCTATGGTGCAAGAAACGTTACTTAGATATCTCATAAAGATCATGCTCCTCACCGTAACCCGGGGGTTGGTTCCCTAGGCCTTAAGAGGTTCGGATTCCTCGGAAAACTGTAGGTCCAAAGATTCAAATTCTTTGGGAAAACAGTAGATCCTGGCACGGCATGACCACTATAGTCCTTGAGCCATAAAACCAGAAACAAACAAGGCAATTCATCATAATCGTTCCTAAATTAGAATTTTCTGCAGTCGCAAAGACATCAGTTCCGTATGTTTCATTTCCATATATACACATCAATTCCGTAAGTAAGATTGAAATGAAGTATAAATATATTTAGGAACAAGTTAGAATAAAATGTAAAATGCATTCCTATACTATTATTTAAACAATATATCATTCATAACAACTGAATTTGCACAGTTCTTTGGAACTGGTTATAAACAATTTCCACTGTGTGTGTATACATATTTAAGTTTTTATGTAACATTTTTTGCCTGCATGGAGAACACCAGATTGTGCTATAGTATTAAATGAGCAAATTAATTATTAATTAATTTAGATATTTAAATATTTTTGACAATTTTTTGATTTATTTAAATTTTATTTTTTGACATCACATTAAAAACACACGCAAATCGATGTTGGATTTCATATATGTATATTTGAGAGAAAAGGATGTGAGCTCCAGTAGAAAGCTCGAACCTACAACCTTTCAATTACATATCCGATACTCTACGACGTTTGCAGGTTTGAGCCCTGCTGATTCTCGCACTCTTTTCTGAACTGCAACCTATTGACACGAGGGATCTGCTCCTTTATGTGCTTGGCAACACACTCGTACCCTGCCATCGACACATACCAACATGTACCTTGACTCCTCGTTTCAGGCGACTCTTCTGCATGTGTCGAGGGTTCAGTGGCAATGTTCCTTCGTCCACATTAATTGTTGTACTTTGTGACATGCAGTGAACAGAGGTACCTTAATGGGATTACAGCTTCTGTACACCACGGCGAAGATGATTGTGGATTGTATTATGGCTCACGGGTCATTGTGATCCAGCATTGAATTGGCGTGTGATCTGCTACACCGTGGGTTGTCTATCTGCTCTTACTATCCAGGCTAGCGGACAGCATTCCCTATCATCGACACGTTGTACACCGTGACATTTGGCAGTGGTTTTATATGAATCCATGTACTCACAGTACACTAATTATAGTGGCCCACGAAAATTACAGCGTTTGCCCAACTTTGGTGATTGTATGCCCCATGCATTTGGCCTCAGCGAAGTCATTGTTGCTAAATATGCTGAGCTCTTGTTCTTTTCCCATTTTGTGCTTGGCTGTTACTTAAATACTCAGTATATGGCCTGATGTGTACATCCTTGTCACGTGTGACATGGCAATATTCCATTCGCTGGGGCGGCCATTTTGCCAACACAGCATATGTCTCTAATTCAACTGCTCATTAGTTCATATACAAGTAATAATAATAATATATTTGTGTATTAATTTGTAAACCAATATATTCCAATCGTAGTTGGATATAATCAAGGTAACGATTAGTGTGTAGTTGAGGATAGACTGATAATAATTCTTGTTGCATTTATTTAATGTATATATATATATACAGTAGAACCTGTCTAAAGTGACCACCTTTGGGACTGGACTGCAATGGTCACTATGCACAACAGACTTTGATATATGCATAATTAAGTCCCTACCGGTGGTTCTTATAAAAAAGTGGTCACTTTATTCAGGTGATCAGTTTGCCAAGGTGGTCACTTAATCAGGTTCTACTATATATGTGTGTGTGTATATATATATGTATGTGTGTATGTACGGTGGATATGCTGCATAGGCTAACAAAAAGAGGGGTTAAAGACTGGAATTTTTCTCATAATGGATGATGTGGTAATATTAAATGATAAATTGTTTTTTGTATATATTATTACCCTTCACATGGTTTGCACCCTGTGAATGGTAATAATATCTCATATATAAAAAACAATTTATCATTTAATTAAAGAAGGGTTGTTTAATATTATTCTTGATGATATATATACACACACAAAATATTCGAATTTAAGAGCTCTCACGATGGACTAATGGTCTGTCAAGTGACTATAACTGATTATTAAATATATATACAGTGAAAATCGTTTATAACGACCAATTGCATATAACGACGGAATTTTTACAAGAAATTTGGTTTGCTATTCTACTCTATATTAAATGTATCGGTTATAACGACATCGTATATAACGACGGCGATTTTGTAGTCTACGTAGATTTGAAGTAGGGAAATTCGTATCGGTGTTTAGTGTCTAATTTAGTCTAAATTAGTAATTAGTGTCGGCGACTTGACAATCATAAAGTAGAACCACCTGGGTTTGTTATAAAAATTTATATGTTATTCGAATCTTGTTTATTTATAAATGTCCAATTTTTCTTATTGTTGCTAAACCTGAATATTAAAGATAATAAACTTAAAAAAAGGTGATTTATTAATTGAATATCACGAGGGTCATATTCTTAAGGGTCTCATTCTATTTTTTCAGCGTAGAGCCCATAAAACTCTTAAACCGGCACTGTTCTGAAGTCATTAGTATAATATAATAAATACTATTTATTACATTTGTTTTCTACATTATATACTTTAGTAGTATTTTCTACAATTTTTTCAATTTAAAAAACTAAGAAAGTACTATGTACTTAGTATAGCTATAACATAATATAAATGGAAATTAAATTCATTATGATTAAGTATATGTTTATTTAATTTTGAAACCAAAAAGTTTAATACTTTCTATTATCAAAATGATTTATAAAACTCTAGAGTGTATTATACTATAGGCTACTGTGATTTTAAAAAGATATCGTTTATAACGACTGAATTTGCACAGTCCCTTGAAGGTCGTTATAACCGATTTTCACTGTACACTGAACATGTAAATTATTAGAAACACTGACCAAATGACCTTTGAACCACCTTACCACCTGGTGCTCATTATAGATGAATATTATATGCCAATTATATATCTGTTGAGTTGTATCATCAGAAATTTATTTCTGCTTTACCACTATTGTATTGCGTAGTTATCTGACGAACTGGCACATTGTAATCCTCTATAGCCAACATCATTCTCGGGCACTGGCCACTTGTTTTCACCTGCAGGATCTTTTCCCACTTGTTTTCACCTGCAGGATCTTTTCCCACTTGTTCCCCCCAACATTACACATTGAAACATACTCTCTATATAGCTGTTTTGTAAAAGTTGGTCATTTGCTATTTATGTGGTACTCATACTAATCATTAGAACATCTGTTATCATCCCTTTTTCGAAATTGCTCAATGATGAATGTTTTCCATGTTACAGCTATCCAATATTTTTTACTACTTCTGCTTATACATATATATAAATGTTTGTATGTGATTGTCCAACACATTATATATATATTTGTCTATGTATTGTATATATTGTATGTAAAGAAGTATATAATTCTTTTTTAAATTTCTTATAGCAAGCTTTTGGGCGGAGGAATGGAAAGCATGGCGATTACCGAGGCATTTGGGGAATTTCGAACAGGGAAAACTCAACTCTCTCATACCTTGTGTGGTGTGTTTAGCTCAAATTTTAACAAAAATGAAGGAGGGAAATATGCAATAATAATATTTATAATGATGTTATATTTAGCTTGTAAAATAACTTGCAATAATACTTGCATAATAACACTTGTATCAAGGTTCCTAATATAAGCCCCTAATATTTTAAATTTGGTACAATGTTCGAAGTCAAATGTACGATAACGTTAACACTATCATTTTATTACTGTATTTCTTTATTACCATTTAGAATAATTAACTTTTGATCATTTATATCTACGTTAGCATCTGTTTAGTTGTTACTAGTTATCTATTTTGATCACTTAAGTAGCTAATCTAGTTATATATATATATTTCCAACAGCCGTCATCTGCCAAGAATACCGGCACTCGACGGATCGCTGCAGAAATGCGTCATCGGTAGCGGTCACTCCATGGGGGAGGGGGGAGGTGACATAACGAGTCCCGTCTTACCCACTGCCTCTGAAATTTAGAGGGTAAATTTAGGAGGCAATGTCTTAGTGCAAAATTTTGGCTGTGGTGACCGAAGTCCGGATTCTTCGTAAAACTGTAGATCCAGCTTGACAACCCGTCTGGCCAACGTGGTGAGAGTAAGGCTGCTTCCTCTGTATTTCTTTCACCGCACTACACGTATGTATGATAACAGAGATCTCCATCCTGCAGTGGATTGAAAATGGTTGTCAATGATGATGATATATACTTTGTAACTCTCCTTTGACCATCTCTTGGCTATTTACATAATGATCTCTTCGCCATATGTAGAACTAGCTCTTTAATGCGGGCCCTACAGTGGTAACATGTTTGCCTAGTCACCGTTGTCCCAGATTTGATTCCCAATGGTGCCGGAAAAAAAAAAGGAATGTTTACCGACTAACTAATCACTGTAGTCTGGGGGTTGGTTTCCTGGGCCATAAGAGGTTCAGATTTCTCTGAAAACTGTAGACCCCTGTACAGCATGACCCTTGCTGTCCTTGTTCCCTAAAACTCACAACCAAATCCATTTTGATATGCTTTTGGACGTACTTAGCTCTTTCTTGTGTATGCAGTGGAACCTGCCCATAGTGCCCACCTTTGGGACTGGACTGCGATGGTCACTATAGAGAGGTGGTCACTATACGCGACAGACTTAGGTATAGACATGACTAAGTCCCTGCCAGTTCTCTCATAAAATGCGGTCACTTTATTCAGGTGGTCAATTTACAAAGGTGATCACTTTACCAGGTTCCACTGTACTTAGCTATCTGTTAGATATATTTTTCTGTCTTTTTCATGCAAGTAACTATCTCTCAGATATGCATAGCTATCTCTTGGATATAGTTATCTGTCTCTTTTATGCAAATAGCTTTCTCTCTGATATGCATAACTATCTCTTGGATGTACATAGCTATCTCTTAGCTATTCTCAGCTATATACACAGTCATCTGCTGTCAGCACCCTTCTTTAGCCATTTACTGAAATATCCTCCTAGCTATTTGTAGCCATCTACACTACGTACTTTTTAGCCATTTACTTAACTATCTATTCATCTCTCTTATCTACCTAAATTTGCACCTCATACTTTTTAACTATTATTCAAATGTATTTCATTTAACATTGTTTCAGATAGGTGTACTGAAATCACTAGTTAAGCCTTGTTCACTAATTAACAAATTAGTAGTTAACACTTTTTAACTTTTCAAAAAAAAAAAATACATCTAATTTTCGCAAATAACTACGTCATGAAAGCAACATGCTTTTCATCATTTTCAAGTGACTTTAAATTATATTTGGTAAAATTTATTATATACATTTAAAATTGCATTAAACTATATTTAGTTATAATTAACTTGAAATTTATGATTAGCAAGTGCCAAATTATTATTACTAATTACAATACTATAGTTATTAAAATATTTGGTATCAGATTTCTTTAGGTAATTGATTTGGTTATCTTTCAGTTACCTGCCAACTTCCTGGTCCCAATGACTATCCCGGTGGAAAAGCGATGTTCATTGATACAGAAAACACTTTGTATGGATGTTATTAATAATTTAATGATTATTATTCAAAATTGTGTTATTAATAATTATTGTTCATGAGTATATACTTATGTATTATTAATTATATATATATATATAATCAGGGCTCGAAAAATCGTTTGAAATTATACTCACCATGATGACTTTTTACTTGACTTTTTACAAAACTTTTGACTTTTTACTTAACTTTTTACTTGACTTTTTACATGGAAATCTAGTTGTCAATGACAACCGTATTTGTGAAGTCCGGTGTACAAACATTACTTCTTGGATGCATACATTGGAATCTAGCAATCAAAAATACAATTATAATTCCATCCATATAATGACTATAATCCCAAATAACTTTTTAAAGCTGATTAGTTGCTCAAATTTCTGGTATTTCAAATTTTAATTTAAAAGATAATTTTAAATAATGATTTTACAGATATTTTAAAAAGTGATCTAACTATGAATATTGTAGGAATGTGTCGTTTACAAAGCCTCTTATAAATTTCTGTTAATTTAAATATATGTAATATTAGATGTTCAGTTTGATCTTTGAGATATTTGACTGAATCTTTAAAATATTCAGCTTTATCTTCTAGATGTTCAGATTAATTACTTTTGATACTCATGTTAATTCTTTGGCGTTTACCTCTTTCTTTAAGACAATGAATTTGGTTTTCTAAATAAGTATATTTCTCAAAGTGTGGTCGGCAAGATTCTCAGGAAATTTCGAAAGAAAAACTAATAAAATAATGTGTTTGACAATGTAATGCGTCTAAAAAGTGCTCATTCGCAAGTAAAAATTCAATGCGAACAATAATTTTCAAATGTGACGTCCTCACGAATATCTAAATCATTCAGAATAAACTTGGTACTGGGTGCTTTTAATAATGATGCGCAGAATACAACTACAGTAGAATTTCCATATAACGAATTAACGTATAGCGAAATTCTTTATATATCAAAGTTTATGGTCATTACATATGAAAGTGTTTCTATATAACGAAATAAATTTCTATATAACGAAATTTTTAACGACCAAAACAGAAAATTAAGTGGTCACGTCAGCTACCTTGGGTTCCCTAATACTATGACAATACTATATGCATACTTAAAAACATCTATTTTTAAATGGCTGGATGTTATTTATGGGAAACAACAGTCGTTTACTGAAAAATGGGATTTTAATTGTGGTACCATATTGACCTGCCCTGGTTCATGAATACATCGTTTCCACATAGCGAATTTCCTATATAACGAATTTTTTTTTATGGAACCGTCGATTTCATTATATGGAGGTTCTACTGTATTTAGCTTGAAATTGATGGTGGTAAGTAGGACTTAATATTATTATTAACTAGAATTGGCAATTTTAATTTTAGACACTTATTTTTTTAATTTTCTCTCCGGGAAAGAAATTTTTTCTCCTGAGTCGTTCTGCGGGTAATCTTTGATAAGTAACAGCATGCTTCGAGTAGTTCATGAGCAACCAACGTTTGAGAAACACTATTCGAAATGTTCGGCTTGATCTTTTTAATGTTCAGCTTGATCTTTTTAATGTTCAGCTTGATCTTTTTAATGTTCGGCTTGATCTTTTTAATGTTCAACTTGATCTTTTTAATGTTCAGCTTGATCTCTTGATATTTGTATTTATTTATTTTGTTTCATATATTGCAGCCGCCCTAATCGCTTGAAGACCATCGCTGATCGTTTTAACTTGGATCACGAGGCCATGCTGAACAACGTGTTGTATACCCGTGCATTCACAAGTAAGATTTCTTAAAACATTCATCGTTCATTTCTTTTAAAAGGCTTTCAATTTCAAAATATCTTTTCATTAGATGTAAGCAAAAACAACTTTTTGTAAAAAAGATTCGTTTGTATAGCCAACCAGGTTTAAATTTCCTCCAATTCTGTTTTTTTTTTATGGCTGATTTTTTTTGTATCGTTCCGATTCTCGACACAGTTTTCATATTCTTATTATTAATTTTGACATGCTTGAATGGAGAATCGAGCAAAATATTTTTTTATGATGAATCCATTTCTTGTGTCAGGCGTTTATTGTACAAAAGCAGCTAAGGTCATGCAGTCCCATATCCATCCTTTGGCTAGTGAACTGAATCTCAGTAGCGGTGCAGTGGTATCACATTTGTCTACCATGCAGTTATCCCAGGTTTGATTCCCAGCTGTGCCAAAAAAAAAAGAACGCTTACTGCCTGACTGCTCACCGTAGTCCAGGGGTCAATTCTCTGGGCTTTAAGAGGTTCAGATTCCTCAGAAAACTGTAGGTCCTGGCGCATTATGACCCCTGCTAACCTTGCACCATTGAACTCAAACAAACCGAACCTCAGATTATGGCGGACAAAAAAAAACCGTCACCATAGATCATATGTCACTTCTATGCCACCGTAGGGTCCTGCATCGTATATGGATAATATATACCAAGGTGGTCCAACACACGGCTACGTGCAAGGTAAAATATCCTAAAACCATAAAAATTTTAATGTGTTTGTTAACGGCTGTTCATACATTTATTTGCATAGATTTTTATAGCATTGAAGGTCTCTATACAGGTATGCATTTATTTGCAAAAACAAACAAAAATCAACAATTTTAAAAAATATAAGTATGATGATTTTGAAATACCTTTCGAGTATGGATATCAAAAGCAACAGCTGTTAACATGAAACCATTAAAATTGTTTGTATTAAAGTTGTACAATGATTAAATTTTTCTGTGTTTGGTTAGATATTTAATTAAACGTAAAATTATGTATATTAACTATATTACGAACACTTTAATTTACAGTATTGAAATTTAATTCTATGTGCGGCCTATAGATTTGTGTGGCGAAGTACTCATGTAGCCAATTTGGCATAAAAATTTGGATCATCCTGATATATACATTGGTGTAGCTATAGCCTCAAGGTCTAAAAGGCAAGCTGTAATCCATATATACCCATATGGGGGGGTAGAGTTTGGCTCAAGCTCCCCACTAGCCGTTTAAAAATTTTATTTGCCGTAACCTGCTATGCATTTACTTTCAAAAGTTTTACAGTCACATTTTAAAATAAGACCCCTTTTAGATCGTTACTAATTGTCAAGCACTATCAATTATTTTTATAGTATTTTGGTATATTGTACATTCACTAAAACGTTTGACAGGTTTGAGAAGGAAGTGATAATATTTCTC
>QLNU02014176.1:112395990-112415438 GCA_006491805.2 Dysdera silvatica
GCGCAATGTTATCAATCATTGAACGCTACGGTAGTCATTAGAATTTTATAATTGAATTATTGAACAATTTTTATTGTAAATGATCGTAATTATGTATTATGATTTGTAAATATTGTGAACTTGTTTGTGCATTGACAGTCAGTTTCTTCTCCATTAACAAATGTAACTGCTTATGACATTCCAAGTGCTTATAGGCACGAGAATTTGCAAATGTTTACCCAAATCTCTTTGAAACTCTTTTCAGAATACAATGTCGCTGTTTTTATCACCAATCAAATGACGGCTGATCCAGGGGCAGCAATGAGGTACGTTTCTTAGAAGTTTTGTAAGCAACGCGCATTGAACAATTATTCGATTGATTTCCAACGTTCTGTGTCGATCAGGGCCGTCCTTAGCCAATTAAGGGCCCCGAGCAAAACATATTTCGGGGGCCCATACATATACGAGTAAGAAAATAAAAAACATGAAAGAATGTATGGCACGAAATGCGGGAATATATTTTATATAATTATTTGTTATTTTATAAATTATATGTTTTATAATTATATACTATTATATATTAATACATATTTTATAAATATTTTTGGGGAAATTTTCAATATTACAAAAATTTTAAATTTGAGAATTACGCTTCGCGGGCCCCGTTCGCCCCTATTTAAGGGCGGCTCTGGTGCCGATACATTGTATAATTCAGGGACGGGAACAGGATTTACGAACCCACAACCGACCCCTTCTCCCCACCCCACAACTATTTTGGCCATTTTTCAAGAGCTATGAGCTAATGATTGTCAAACTGGTAATTTATTTTAATATTTCTCGTAAATATTTTAAAAAAAAAAGTTTCGCACCTTATATTCGCCCCCCTAGGATCCCGGACCCCTGGGCATTTGTCTCCTTTACCTGCTGTCTCCGCCCCTGATCTAATTTTCTATATCTATATGTTATCGTATCTGTATATAGCTTTCAGGCTGACCCGAAAAAGCCCATTGGGGGACACATTTTGGCCCATGCATCGACTACTCGCATTTGCCTGCGCAAAGGACGTGGCGAAATGCGCATTGCCAAGATCTACGACAGGTAACTATTTAACAATTCATCCATTAATTTAACTAAAATGCACCTTGCTTATTATTTGAAATAGATTTAATTGAAAATTAACTTTAGAACGTTATTTTGAAATTGACGAGGTGAGGCGATAAACTTGGGACGTGACGGAAAATTGTTACGGGAAAAAGGTGACGATTTTTATAAGTTCGAAGTCGGTCAAAACTATTTGAACATTCAAATTAAAATCGAGCATATCAGCGCGTTTCGGACAGCAGTTGCTGTCCTTTTGTCAAGGATCGAATGAACTAAAAAATGGCCCTGCAATGGTTCAATGGCATTGCGTTTGCTTCTCGTGCTGTTATGCTGGGTTCCATTCTCACCCCCCCCCCCCCCCCCCCCAAAAAAAAGTTACCGACTAACTTTTCACCGTAATATAGGGATTGGTTTCCTTAAAATGTTCGGATTCCTCGGAAAACTGTAAATCCCAACGCAGCATGACCTTTGATATCCTTGCGCCATAAAACGCAAGCTAACTTTGCACCGTAGAAACCCAAAATTATAAAAATGGGGAAGGGCAAGATTTTTTCTCTGAAGGAATTTTATTCTTCAGCTAAGAATATTGTTATATAATGGAGGGTTTAGCCTCAACAACCCTCTTCCACATATATCATATTTTTAAATTATATATAATGAAATCTATCTATCATAGGAGGATATGTATCACTTGAGGGTTATATATAGCATAAACTGGGGAAAGGGGCAAAAGGATAAAAAAAAAAATTGCATTGAAAAAATTACGATTTTGCCTCTTTTCTAAAAAAAACCTAGGGAGCAGTTCCCTCCTCCTTGCCCTCGCCAAATTACGCCTATGCTATTTATAACTATGTTTTAGGGATTGTGGAAAATATTATTGGAGACGGATTTGTCATTATAAACGTTATCACCATAGACAGGTTTGTCATTATAAACGTTATCACCATAGACAGGTTTGTCGCCATAAGCAATATAGCTATAGGCTAGACCAGGGTTGTCTAACCTTTTGAAACAGCAGACCACTTAAAGATATTTTTACGGTTCTCAAGGACTAGCGATTTCGTAAAAAAAAGAACTCCTTTCAATTTTTCCGGTAATTTGTTCGCTTGCAATATGGAAAGGTGTCACCCATGCTATCCCCATGGTTTTTCTAAAAAAAAATCTAAAATTTTTGTTTTGGAATTTTTTTTTATTCCAAACAGTTGTCAGCGGGCCGGATTAACACTGTTGGCGGGCCGTAGGCTGGACAACCCTGAGCTAGATAGATTTGTCGTTATAAATATTATCGTTATTAACAGATTTGTTATTATAGGCATTATAGCTATGGACAGATTTGTCATTATAAGCATTATCGTTATTGACGGATTTGTTATTATAGCTATGGACAAATTTGTCCATAGCTATAATGCATGTGATAACAAATCGCACATGCGTATAATAACAATAATTATGATAATTTATGATTATTATCGTTATAGGCAGATTTGTCGTTATTAGTATCGTTATAAGCATGTTTCACTCCATATAGCAATGTTTTTAAATAAGTATCGTGTCATTTGCAGCCCAGATCTTCCTGAAAACGAAGCTACCTTCGCTATTACAAATGGCGGCATTGCCGATGCCAAAGAATGATTCGAAGACTCCGATAATTGTTATTAAAACACTGAGGTGTTATTTTATATAATTCATTACGATTTGTTATCATTACTACAGTGTTACATTGTTATATTATATAGACTGTGACGTTGGGAAGTGCGAGTTCTGGTTTAATTTTGTTGTGATACTTTTCTTGCTTTGTTGAGGCGTGTTCATTTCAGATGTGATAATTTTGGGTTCCTGGTTCCTTCGAAAATGTTAATATTTCGGTTCACGGTTCCTTGGAAGTTGTGATTATATCGGTCCCCGGTTCTTAGGAAATTGTGACTATATCCGTCCCCGATTCCTTGGAAATTATGATTATATCAGTCACCTATTCCTTAGAACATGGGATTATAAGGTTCAAGTTCATTTACGTTTGAAAAACATTAATTCGATTCGTGGTTTCTTGAAATTTTTATCGTGCAATTGAATTTAATATTTTTTAAAAAAATTTAATTTGTTTAAAAATTTGTATTTTTTTATACGTCCAATTTACTGAAGAATTGAAAAGTTGGCTGAGAGAGTAAAAGCCCGTTTAATATTTAATTTGAAGTCACTTCAAGATGTCGATTTCGTATCAGATAACCCATGCAGAGACGTTAGATTCAAATCCTACGAACAGTTTTGAACTTCTGAGTGATTTATTCACAGACATATGACTAACAAAATGGATAAAAAACAAAGCATTTGATGTTTATCCATATCGTTATTTACACGTTCCTACGTATCACTATTTTTAACTTCCTACGTATCATGGATTTAACATTCGTACATTGTATTATTTAACTTTTCTACGTATCATTATTTTGACTGTCCCACATTTCAGTATTTTAGTAGTTCTACATGCGGTTCTTTTAACGTTCCTGTATTTCATGAATTTAACGTTGTTACATATCATCGGTTTGTGTTTTCTACGTATCATTATTTTCATATTGATACGTATTTATTATGCAAGGTTTCATGATTTTTAAGATTTCTACGTATCTCGAGTTTAACATTCCTGCGTATCATGAATTTCATAAGTCTTTCATATCACATGCTGAGTTTCATTTGTATCCGGGTATTTTATTGTGTACATGCATTCGTAATTATTTTATATTATATTTAAATTCTAAGTTCTATGTATGTTAACTATTAGGTTTTATGCGGATTTGGATATTTTGTTATGTAATGTATGAGAACATTATTTATTGTTAACTTTAATAAAATTGTACTTAAAAGAATAGATCGTCATTTTTTATTTTAGTGTACATATAAATCTCTCTGGGGAGGAAAAATTGTCCATTTGGGAAATTCCAAATACCAGATTTTCTATAAGTTTTGTGAGAGGCTTTCAGTATTCGTAATTTTAAGTAGGTAGATAGCAGCGGTACCAAAATGAAAATGAGTAATCGGTTTTCTGAGTTCCAATTAAAAATCAAAATTTTGGTTAGTTGAAAAACAACCTTCATAACGATTTTAATTTGATTGTTTCTTTCTGTGATTGTTTCAGAATTTTATTTTTAAAACCTAAAGATTTCTTTTTTTAACCTAGAAATTACATTTATTTTTAACCTAAGTTTTTGGAAGCAGTTAATGGATAGATAAAATATCGTTCAGCGGTTTAATATTCAATTTCTTTGAGAATTTGTGAAAAGTAGAATTTGTTTTATATATGAAGGTATTTATTTTCCAGAGTGTACTTGCTTTTTTTTTCCCTTGAAAAGGACTTAGATAAATGTCATTACTCATCACCATTCCCTGATCTCCGGCTGTGAGCAGGTCTTGCATGACCGCACATTCCATTAGATTACGAGTCATTGGAGATCTGCCCCTCTTAATTTTTTGCCCGCATGTCATATGAAAGCAAAAATCGCTTTGATTTGTAGATAATTGGATATCCATTACATTTTCTCATTTTTAGTGAATAACATTTCGAAATATATATATACGCTCACCTCCCCTTATTGCGTTTTTTAAAAACTGAAGGTAGCAAGTCTATCAGCTCTACTTCTTTAACAACATGTAATCACTTCCTATGTCTACATGCCTTTAGTTAAGATGGAGGGGTAACTGGGGCAATGCAAAGAGTGTATGGGGCGCAGGGCAGCTGGGGCAATGCGAAAAGTGTATGGGGCGCAGGGCAGCTGGGGCAATGCGAAAAGTGTGTGGGGTGCAAGGCAGCTGGGGCAATGCAAAGAGTGTATGGGGCACAGGTCAACTGGAGCAATGCAAAGAGTATATGGGGCGCAGAGCAACTGAGGCAATGCAAAATCATGTGGGGCACAGGACACCTGAGGACTCACGAGTGTAAAATATTTGCCAGGAGCGGTAGAGAATTTAGACATTATCACAATAAATCACAAATTTAACGCTCCTCTGATTTTTTTTTTAGTTTATTACAATTTCAAATAATGTAATATTAACGTATATCAAAGTTTATATTGCAAATTTTATATATGGAGAATTGTACGGTAGAGGAAGAATTATACCTATAATATATTAATTATTAAATGATATATAGCATCTTTCGAATAATCTACCAAATGACATAGTTGAACCAGCTTGTAACGAAGCTGAGGGAAGACGCAAAAATATTCGATATACTCTTTCTTTTTTTTTATTTTAAAAAAAAGCACCATGAAGAAATTATCTGTTTTTATTAAAATTAAATATATATCCAGCACATACGCAGGTAAGGAAATGATAAAAATATTCAAGGCCATACAACCCGTCAATAGCTGAAAATTGCACATTGAATGTTCAAATCAATAGTTGGTGAACACCCACCCCAACGGCGATGCATGCTTCTATATGTCTAGGTAAGGGGTGACAAAGGTTCTCAATATCGTCCGGCGAAATATTCTGCCAGACATTCCTCACATGTTGTTCCAGATCTGCGACATTTTATGGTGTCTGAATATGACGACATACCATGTCCCATACATGTTCGATTGGCGAAAGGTCTGGTGACCTTTCTGGCCAAGGAAGAGTATCAACAGCACAGAGGCTGCTCACAGATATGCGAACCATATGGGGCCTGGCATTATCTTGTTGGGAAATGACTCCAAACTGTCGTGTCATGAAGGCTCATTCACAGCGAATATGAAGGGATCAGCACTTTTACTCTTTATATATGGGTTTCTTTTAAAACCCGGTTATCATTAAAGCCCGACAGAAAAACGAATATTATCATTTACGTATATTACACGTTATATAAATATTTTGATATAGAAATTTTGTATATTTTTTCAATACTCTAATGTCATTATATATAAGTTAGTGATGGATCTATGGGCAAGTCTTCATTGCTTTCATTGTTCGATTTAGGATTGTTTGTAGCTTGTATATCAGTTACAATATGTTTAGTAGTATTATGTCATGCCATAACTTCAGAAATCGAAAACTTCTTTATTTTTCTTTGCGAAAGGATGGGGGATCGATTATCAGACTCAACCTGCGTTTATTAAGAGGAAAATTTATTAGACTATTGTTCTCCATAACAGGTGCTCTCTTTCTCTCAATAAAGGATTTTCCACCTATAGATTTTAAATGTGTGTAACCAAATATTTTATTCTCATTATATTCATTTTCTCTTCATAACCGAGCTCATTTTAATGTGATGTGACTGGGTATGGATATATTTAGTCAGTATTTGAGTTAGAGAATTCTTGGTCTATGTGTATACAAGTCGAACACTACGCAGATTAAATTAAGAAACAATTTTTATCAACGTTCTTTAGGCGTAGTAATATTAACTGCAACAGGCTTTTCGATGAATTTAATACCGATCTCTTCGCAATTTGGTTTAAAAAGCAGTCCATGTACTGCACCATTCTGCGAAATAATCGGTTTCGGAAAATAGTCTTTAAATACGTTCATAAGGGACTGAATGTTGGCGTTCGTAGCTCAGTAGGCAGAGCCTCCGCCCGGCAAGTGGAAGGTCGTGCGTTTGTACCCCATTGAACGCAAGAAACATTTCTTTTCAAACGTCTTTTTTTCTTTGCGAACGTTTCACCATCTAACCATGCCATAACATCGGCGTTAATATACTAAGCTTAAAACGTTGACAAAACAAAAACGCTATTTAAATGCTAAGAAGGTATTTTTGGGCCATCTAATTTGTCTAATATTTATTCCAATGTTGTAAAAGTCACTAGAAAATAGAAATCTCGACCCATTACAAAACTAGCACAAATAAACGAACTTTATTTTAAAAAATAAATAAATATTATATTCCTGTTATTGCACCATAACATATAGATGGCGCTGGTAAAATTACATCAACATTCATGGAGACAGGACAACTTTTTGAAATATAAATTAAACTTCAGATTCCAATTAAACATAATACAATTCAGAAAGTAGATACACTATCAACATTATAGGAATTGGACTCGTAGATAAATACATTATACTCAATTAAAACAGATTATTAAATACGGATGTGCTGCCATCTATTGCCGTGAAACACAATGAAAGTCGTAGACTTGATCTAATAATTCATGAACTTTCTGAAACTGAGAACGAATGTATTGGTGATCACGTTGTGCACTTTCTTAACAACAAATTTAACGTTTGAATTATGGCCACAGATCTGGCTATGACTTTTCGACTTGACCGTCACAGAAATTTTCCTCCTATTCCCAACGTAAGTCTAGGCCTCGCCCAGTATTGGTTCGTTTTCTTCGTCAATCGTCTCGGGAGATCATCTTCAAGGGAAAAGGGATGCTTAAGGGATCGGGCCTGTCCATCTCTGAAACTCTTACAGCACTTCGAAGAGAGATTACAATAGAGCTAAAGAAACTCAAGATTACTTGGTCATAGGCGCCGACTGGAAAAATTATGGGGGGGTTTCAAAAATTTTAAATCGAACGATCGGCTCATTTTTAAAAGGATGTAAGTGTAATTTAAATTTCATTATCAGATTATCTGGCAATAAGACACCTGAAATGTTAAAATGAGGCAAATTATAGTTGATTATATAGAAATATTTTTTCTCTAGATAATTATTTAATGTTCCCCTAAACATATACACCCTTTATAGTTTTACGATTGCTGCCAAAATACTCAGATTTCCTGGATGCCCCAGAGATACCTGAGATGCAAAACAAAGTAAAATGTAAAATGCGGATCCCCCAATTGTTGAAAGATAGGGTGGGTCAACTTACTGGAAAATATATTTTCGCCTTTATCATTATGATCACTAAAGGTTGACGTCTCCGTATGGAAAGCTAGAGACTGGACTTTTGTATTTTCTGTAAGCCCAGAAAAAACGGAGAATTTTCTTTTATAAAAAGTCCAGGGAACAGAGTATATATAATGAAATTTTTGAAGAATTGATGATAAAAAAAACTTTGTGCATATATTTCCATATATGTATTTTCCCCACGAGCAAAAATATTAGGGGTTCGAGGAACCCACAACAAAATTATTGAGGGTTCAAAAAGTGTCTCGAACCCACGAAGTCGGCGCCACTGCACTTGGTGGTCTTCGGGCAGCAATATTATTGAATTAAACAATCCTTTCGGAGAAACTATTTTTCTACGTTCCATCTCTTCGATGTGATCTCATCCTTGTAGGCTATTGGCTACCGGCTGATTTTTGTGTATTATGATTTCCCCTTCCCTTTTGACTGCTAGTCATGCGTTTGAAACTTTAATTTTTTTTTCTGTCTTTTGTCATTGCCTTCTACTTTTCTTAATTTTCTTCCTCGTGTTTTTTCTCTCCCTTTCCCCAAATTCTTTGTCCCGTTGAGATTTTACTCCTGGAGGATGAGGCAGTTTGTTTAGGTGACCAGCAAGACTGTCCTGAAGAAAATTATTGAGAATTTGCGGTGCTGTCTTAATTAAAGGATATTGTAATTGTGGGGTTAATGGACTTGGTGACGTCATCGCGCCACACTGACTGGCATTTGACTGGTCGTTTATCGTCTATCCAAGCCCAAGGTGGCAGTTACCACTTTCATCAGTTTTTCATTCCTCTTCTGGTCGTACGCAGGATATTATTTTGAGGCTTGAGAGGTTCAGGGATTTTCCTCATTTGTTTCCATTCAAGTTTGTAAATGACTAGAAAAAAAAAGAAAAAAGCTGAACTTTGTTGAAAGTTGCCCCAAAAACCAGCAAATACAAAAGTTTCCGTGAGACCTTGAGAGTATGCGCCGCGTACTCTGTATTTTTCAAAATTTCTTCAGAGTACGCGGCGCACACAGCGCGTACCCTTTAGGGACAGCCCTGGTGACCAGTTTCAGTATTTTACCATTGGCCGTCCCCAAGGAAGGAAGGGAGGAGGTGTATACATATATTACCCGACCAATCTTTCTTGTACCCATGCTTCTTAATGGTATTTTATTGCTGCCTTTTATGAAATAATTCGATTTTTTTTGTTTTGTTTCAGTATCGTCTTAATCTATCGTCCTCTTTCGGGACAATTTGGTCCTTTTTTTTCGAAATGCTTGGAAGTCTCCAAGAGATGACTTTGCAGAAGCGAAAGTCGGTCTGCTTCAGAGACTTGAATACTTATTTCCTTGATTCAGTGCCGGTTTTTTTTATTCTCGATCTTCCACAATGAATTTCGTTGTCTTGTTCTCCTTGTTCAGGATCAGGCGAACGTGATTTGTATGTGGTTTTTGACAAGAAACTAATGGTCAATAAATATAAACTTCATGCAATGTTCTTCCATAATAAACATATTCTATTTTTCCTGACTTTATATTAATCAATCGCATTTCCATTCCATTCTTTTCTACTTTTACCTTTTTGGGCAGGAACGTGACAACGTTTCGAAGAGTGGTGGGGGAGAGATGTTTACGGCGACAAATTATTGGCGCCATCTATTGCCATAAATTCCAAAGAGTTATTATAAAATATTAATTAGATAAATTAATTGTTAATTAGATGTTAATTAGTTAATTAAATAGTTAAAATAAACTGAATTACAAAACAACAACCATTTGAACGATTTACAATTTTACTGATTTCGCAGAGCACCAAGCTTTAAAATCAATGGTTTCACAAAGACTGAAATCTATACAGGCAAAGTGAGGCTAATTTTTTTTAACAATAGATACTCCAGGGGGCACTGTCAAAATAGTATTGGCGGTATGGTGACAGCATCTATTGACAGAAAATGAAATTAGAATCCAAGGTTCTTTCAGCTTTGCTACATTAGTGGCAATGATATTTTTGACGTTAAAATTTTAATAATAATCCTCAATAGTGAGGGGGCGAATTATGCCTTTCGCCCCTCCTCTTCCGAGATTGGGGCGAAAAAACCCTACAACACTGTTGGCACGTGCCTGATTAAATGTTAATTCATGAATTAAATAATTCAAATAAAATTAATCACAAAACAATCATTTGAAAGATTTACTATTTTACTGATTTTACAAAGTACACGCTTTAAGATCGATAGTTTCACAAAGACTGAAAAAAAATATACAGGTAAAGAGACGCTAATTTTTTTAAACAATAGATACGCCAAGGAGGGGCACTGTCGAAGCTGTATTATTGACGGTATGGTGCCGACATCTGTTGACAGAAAATGAAATTAGAATCCAAAGGTATTTCATCTTTGCTACATTTGTAGCAATGTTAATTGTTATTTTTGAAGTTAAAATTTTAAGAGTGTTTCTCAAAAGTGGGGGGGGGTGAAAAGCCCCATTGCCCCCACTGTTGGCACGTGCCTATTTCTAGGTGTTGTCCTCCATTATAAGCTGTCATGGACCCTCATAAGCGCACGCAGAAAGTTCGTAAGGGGTAGGGGTTTTAGGCTCAATGGTGGGGTTACAGAGATGCAACTCACATGTTCATATTTTACAAAATTTCATTGCAATGAGGGCCACAACCCCCATCAACACCCCCTGCGTACGCCAGTGTAGACCCCCCCATATCGACCACTTACTTTCCAGCCTTTCTGGAGTACTTGGAATGATTCACACACTTCCTTTCCTCTTAGAGCGTTATTGCCCCTTTACTTTTCTTTTGTTCAGTCAAGGCTATTTTATCGTTATAACATTGGGTCATACTCTACTTCAGGTAATATAAATAGGATTGAAAGAAGTCAATTATTTCTTAAAGTCCTTTACTCTAAAGTTAATTTTTGTTTTCCTAATTTGTGGAAATTTTTCTCCATTCTTGCTTTCTTGTCAGTCAAAATCTTGAGAATGGCTATTGTAGTTTTTTAATTCTTTGAATTGTTTTCACCACTTGGACTCCATCTCTTTACAATATCGCGCTGAGAGATATCCATCGAGTACTGGAGATCTGTTTATTTCTCCTGCAGCAAACACTAATTTCTTTTTCTATCATATCGGATGCACCTCGAATTTCGAACAGTTTAGCCATTGATATTACTCGATTGAACGGTCTTGGGCTTTTCAAAAGGAGACTTTCCCATTATTTATTATTTATTTTTTTAACCCATTTATTCTTTTCTTCCTTTCTTTCGATTTTTCCTTTTTTTTTTTCCTATTACATTTTTTTTTCCTTTGTGTTTTGGGTGCTTGAAACTCGTCAAGCCGATTTAATTGTTTTTTTCCTTGCATCCTCCAAATTCATCTTAAATACATACAAAACTGTCCAGTGGTGTTTCTATATTTAAAATGTTTTTGTATAATTTTTTTTCTACTCTTAAGTTTGAAAAAAATTGATTGATTGATTTTTGGCCGATTCGCTTGGTGACGACTCCATGTCCTACTGTATATAAATACCTTCCTACTCTATTTCAAATACCCTTTAAAAACGTCACGTCTTTTCCCTGAGCTGGAACTGAGGTGCAGCCTTTCGAGGAAAGTAATAACTTTTTGAATTTATTTTATTAAATGTGACTTCATCTATTTATTCAAAAAAAAAAAAAAAAGGTTGTTGAGCCCTGCGTTAGGAGAACGGAACTGGAAATGCCTCTTTCCCTTCGAAAATAAGCAATTTATTATCCAAAATTTCCCCAGGGAAGTCACTTTTTTTTCGCAGTAAACATGTTTCTCATCGCTAAATTTATCTGTACTTCCGAGCTGTTTCATATGGACCGGATAAGGGAATATTTTTCCTGGATGAAACTTGGAAACAGATTTTCGAGTTTCTGTATTTATAAAAATGCTGTAATAATACAGTAGAATCTAATTTATCCGAACTAGTTGGAGCCGAGACGTTTTCAGATTAACTGGAATCTTTGCTACAGAATTTAAGCTATAATTGTTTGATGTGTGTGTGTGTGTGTGTTTTGGTGTGTACGTGTGACGAACGACAGCAGGGCGACCAAAAATGTTCCCTTCCTTTATAGGAAATTTCACATAGTTAGCAACACACATCCAAGGGCGGACACAGGGCAGGAAGATCACAGGGTCATGACCCCCAAAAACATATTTTTTCACTGTAAGAAAATTCCAATTTTCATGAGGAATGTAAGGTATTATTCTAAGATCATGGTAGATTTTGTCCGTGACCCCCCCCCCATGAAAGTCTGTGTCCGCCCCTGCATACACGGCGCTGTTTACGTCTCGTCAGTCAGCTGCCATTTCAGCCAACTGAAAATAATTCCGATTAGCGTCGGTCAGATTAACGAGACTCTATATATTTTTACTCTCTCCTAATTTATACAATTATTCTCGGTGGCGAGTAGTTAGTTCATTAGTCACATCGTAGACTATCACCTAAAGCCCACGAATAATGGCTTAGAATGTGTCCTATGGCACAAGAACACCTAAAGGCAGAGCCGACGAGATGGGGAGTAGACAACAGCCCGGGGGCCCGGATGAAATCTAGGGGCCCGTGCTGTCAAGGATCTATGCTGTGGGGGGCCCGGCCCCGAAAAAATATCTATACCACTGCACAGGGAAGGGGTCATAGGGGCCGGTCGAAGTTAGCCTGGGGGCCCGCGTTGGCTCTTTTCGCCCCTGTCTAAAGATGTGCTATGTCGGTATCTACAGTAGTGCCTTTCAGAGAAAACGCGAGGCCTGGGGCAACAGATGGGGTCATAAGGGGCAGTCGAAGTTAGCCTGGGGGCCCGCGTTGGCTCTCGTCGCCCCTGCCTAAAGATGTACTATGTCGGTACCTACAGTCAGTGCCTTTCAGAGAAAACGCGAGGCCTGGGGCAACAGAAAGGGGTCATAGAGGCCGGTCGAAGTTAGCCTGGGGGCCTGCGTTGGCTCTCGTCGCCCCTGTCTAAAGATGTGCTATATCGGTACCTACAGTCAGTGCCTTTCAGAGAAAATGCAAGGCTTGGGACAACTAATATTTTAGAAGCCCTTCAAAATTGACATGCATGCCATGTCTAACATACATTGTTACGAAGTTGAGGCCCCTAATATTGCGAGGCACGGGGCAGCAGCAGCCCCTCTCTGATAAGCCCTGCCTACAGTTCATCCGCGGGTTCCGAACCCTGTCGCCGTGGGAACCAAACCGACAGGAGTTCCGTACCAATTGAAATCAAATCCGTATTTGCTGAATGCATTACCATTGCACAATGGTTTGACTCTCAACGGTACCAAAATGAAAGAAAGTAACGTAAAGAAATGAACCACCGTGCTCCGAGAGTTCCCCCCCCCACCCCTCCAGACCTTAAGAAGTTTGGATCCTTCATGAAATGTAGGTCCACTGCCGCATGGTGGCGTAGCGGTAAAGCATTCATCTATAGCTCTAGTAACCCGATCTTGACACCAATGGTACCCTGGATGGCTTTCCTTGTTCCTGCACGCTGTAGTTCGGGGTTTGATACCCCTGGGAGAAGAAGTTCGGATTCATCGAGAAACTGGTTTTCGGCAGAACTTGATCCTCACTGTCTTCATGCCGTAGAAGCACGTAAACAAAGCCACTGTGCCACTGAAGGGTTAGCACGAATAATAAAGCTTGCTTGCTAAGATCGAGTTCCCACAATAAAATCGAGAGCCAACAGTGGTCTAGTCCTAAAACGAAATATAGCCTAGCGCTATTTTAAATCAGGGATGGATCCACGGGTGGGAGTCAGGGAACCCCCTAACCAGTCAATAGCCCATTAATCTGATAGGGGCAGAAATTATTACGCATGGGTTGTTGAACCGGCATTGCATGATCTCCCACCCAATACCCCTCTGGATCCGACACTGCCTACAGCATATAGCTTCGGGTCATATAAGCGTAAAATAATAATAATGTGATACAAACGTGTATTTCCAAGCCGAACTAAACCAGGAATGACCTCTGAAGTGAGATAATAAAATAAAGAAAACAATTGAAAAAATAGCCAAAAGTCCTCCTTTTCGCCCTTGTCGCCTTCATTGTGTCAAACAGCATTGTGGTTTTTTATATTTTCGGAACACAGTTTATGATACGTGTTCCAAGCTGTAATTTCGTTTAAATTCCCACGATTCTTAGTTGATTTATTCAAAATTTTAGGGTCATTGCTCTAAAAATAAATTCTTGTCAGAATTGTAGAGCTACATATTGTTATTTTTATGAAAACTTTCGATTTGTTGTTTTTATCCCGCCTCACCCCGCCCCAATCATGGGCGCCCATATGGGGGAGGGGAGATCAGGCCCCTCCTAGCCGTTCAAAAAATTTATTTTCCCGATTCTTCTATGCTTTCTTTCAAAAGTTTTACAAGAACATTTTAAAAATAGGTACTTTTGAGCTCATTACTAATTGTCAAGAAGTATAAATAATTTTTGTAGTATTTTAGCATCTTGTACGTTCATTAAAATTCTTGACAGCTTTGAAGGAGATAACTTGAGAAAGAGGTAATGATTTTCTTCAGCCCCCCCCCTCAGAAGTACTCGTTAAATTTTCTCAGCCCCCCCCCCACTCCCAGAAGTATTGGTATAGGCGCTTATGCCCACAACCCTTTAAAATCCTTTGCAACGCCTTGTAAAACATCATGGTCCTTTTTATATTCACTTTTTTTATTGATTTAATTAATTTTCTCATTTGTAACTCACAAAATTGTAGCTTGAAATGAGTTGGTGAAAACCATGCTTTTTGTGTGTGTCACATTTCAAACTTTTAATTTTCTTTCGAGAGATCCGGATAATTATCCCCTGCAACAAATAACATTGTTAAAAAAAAGTTAAATGTGTGCAATGTAAGCGACTTAACGTAATAAATACTCCATGTTATGTGAATGTCCGGGGTTGAAAACGAGATTTATTAATTAATTATTTCACATATTTGTTCATTGACCGCTCTAAGACTGCCCTATAGGTCATCTGAGACTGGACTGATGACTCACTATGACCTCCAAATTAGAATACATTTACATACAGCCGAGCTGTCTTGGAGTCGACTCCGTGGACACAATCACTAGAGTTTTTTATTGATTAAAAAACACGCATACACATACAGTACATTCAAGGTTATCCGGCACGCCCCAGGTCGGATAAACGAATGGCCTGTTAATGAGAAATATATGGAAGGAAGCTTGGAGTTAACGGAAATCCCCGGAAAAGGCGCAAAGGAAATGTAACCGGATAAGTTGAAATCCGGATAAAAAGGAGTCTCCGGCCTTTATGTACATTATTACATCCACTCAAAGGCACGTCCGGATAAGGGAAACTATTTAAAGGATCAATTCCCCGATCCTTAGTAAATGTATGTATCGACACACGTACTGTCTGCTCACGAAAAAAAGTCCGACGCGCCGACAAACGTTCACCAAAAACAGGTTCTGAAATTAGAGTCCTCCTCTGATGTAATCAACTAGCCCGTTTGTGACGTCACCTCCCGTTATTTCTAACTGTTCCATCGGACTTATTTTCGTGAACGAACAGTACCTCCGAAGGAGGGGCATCTCCATTTAAAGGACAAAATGGTCGTTCCTATAAGTGTCTTTCGTTGGAAAGTGACACTGTATTTTTACTTTCCATTTTGGATAAAAATCTAGGCGAATGGTTCCGTTTTAATAAAATATAACACTGAAATGCTAATCTAAAAATGGGGTCATATTTGTAACTAGCTTAACTCAATTACATTGGACCCATATGACTTTTGTTGTCCTTGTTGTCGTGGCGCAATGATAGCAAGGATCACATGGCTCCAATTATATTGAAGCCATATAATCCTCGTTATCATTGCGCCATTAAAAATCCAGCCAACCAATTAATTAAATTATAACACACTATGTTAAGGAAGAGAGCGATAATTCCCTTCCTGAGGTTTTTCTGCAGAATTTTTAAGCTGTATTTCTTTTGCCTTAATTTTTTAATTTGCATTAATTTTTTTCCTTATTTTATGTCTTATCTTTTTTTATACTATTCTTCACTCCTTTTCATTTACCCACGCTTTGCTTTTTTAAACTTTGCCTTTTTTTTTTCCCCTTTCGTTAATTCTGCTATTTATCCCTTATTTTTTCGCATCCCATATAATATCCGACTTTTAAAGATATTATTTGTAACATATCTATTAATTCTCCTACTATTTAATTCTTTTCGTGTTTATTTTTTTTTTCCAAATTTAAAAAAAAAATCGAGTCCTTTAAACTTTTTTTTTTCAAATTCTTTTGCCACGAGTCCCCTTAGTGGATTTTTTTTTTCTCAAATTTTCGCGTTTCCATTTTAATGAGAAGAAACAAATTTCAATAGCGCATACAAGATTTCTCGGAAAAAGCAAAATAATTTTTTTTTTTAATCTAGCGTTCTTACACAAAAGAAAATTCGAGCGCACCTATTTAAACATAGGGAAAAGAGATCGCCTGCTTTCGGGAGATTTCTTTTCATAATAAACGTGTTTTTATTCCCCAACCGATATCCACGAAGACATTCGTCTTACTTTCAAAGCGGAAATATGTTTTCTTTCGTTAATCTTTCTGCTGCAGACGAACTCGGGAGGAAGCCAAGGGAAGTGTTGCTCGCACTTTGATTTCATATTCATATCAATTGATAGATAAAGGTGTCTAAGTAAATAATCCGCAATCAGTTTTTCGGAAACGTTAAATCCTGATTTTTTATTAATTTTCAAAATTTTGACATTTGGCGCCAAATTTGGCAGGATTTGGAGCCGTTGGCGAAATTGTCTTTCCGTAATAATCTCATGTATTTCTCGTGTGTTTTTTGTAAAATCGTAAATCTTATTAAAAAGAACATGGCTTATATTTTTTGCAACAAGAGTTTTTGTTTAAAACATTACCGACATTTATTATTAAATGTTGCAGATACATACGATGGAAGAAATGCATATGAAAAAATAATAAGCTTTTAAAAAGTGTAAAAGATGGAATATCATTCATAGTCAAAGTTTGATCAGTAAGAAATATTTTTAAAAATTAACGTTATTTTTCTCTGATTTAGCTTAATCAAATTTTATGTAATGAAAATAAAAGAAGCTTTCCCTGACAGGGGGGACACCTCTTTCTCGTCGGCGATGGGGGGAGCGAATATAATACATACCAAGCCAAAAAAATATTGCAAATTAACCAAGCTCCGAGGGGAGACACGTGCCCCTGGACACCCATTGGCGCCACTTTTGCAGGTCACTTGATAAAAAAATCAATTGACAGATTATTGTCTTTTTTATAAAAAAATAAAGGAAGTTAAGACTCATCATTTTCATGAAAATGATAATCAACACAAAATTGAGAAAAAAACAAACAAAATTTTGTCGCAGTAAGAGAGCACAAAGGGAAAGTTAATGCATCGCACAAGTTATGGAACCGAATTGAAAATTAATTTCCTCAACATTTTGAAATGTATGCCTTTTATCGTTTGAATCAGCATTACAACATTTTGACCATGGATACTGTAGCATAGAGGCGAAATTTATCGATTGTATACGAGGCAATGTATTTTAAGAATTTCATTTCTATTGGTTGCATTGATATTTAAATCGTATATTGCAATATGATTTGTAATTTTTTTTATAAATCTTTTTTGTTGGCGAAAAGATAGACATCTAGAAGCTGAATAATACTAGTAGTTTTTAAATAAATCGAACACTACGCAGATTAAATTAAACAACAATATAAATCAACGTTTATTGGCGTAGTGATACCAGCGCCGATGTTATGGCGTGATTAGATGGTGAAACGTTCGAAAGAAAATAAATATTTCTGCGTTCGGTGGGACCTGAAGTGGAAGGTCGTGGGTTCAGGTCCCACCGAACGCAGAAATATTTTTTTTTTTAGAAAGTTTTACCATCTAATCATGCCATAACATCGGTGCTGGAATCACTACACCAATAAACGTTGATTTGTATTGTTGTTTAATTTAATACTAGTAGTATTAGGCTGAATGGTTAGTGTTATAGAATCTTGCGGTAGATCTTCGTACGTGTTTGGATCATTATATCCACTCCATGAATCCAATAAAATGCATGATGGTGAATTGAGGATTGGATTGAGGCAGTTGACAACAAATTCCCTCATTTTTAGTTTATTAAATTTTCCGGACTTTGAGCACGTAACATATAAATTTGATGGTCTAAAGATGTTTTTTTCAATTATGAGACCGAAAGAATTATCTTTTTCTCTTAAACATACAAGCATTTCCCCACTTAACTATCCACCTAAACTCAATATGGGCAGTGGTATGTATGAGTGGGTATAATAAAATTAAGATTGTACAAGTGAAGCACAATGTTTTTCGCCTTTTGTGAGAGAATTCTTTGATTTTGAATAAAATAATTGTAACCACTCTTATCTGCTTTCAAAATCTGATCAACACTCAATTTATATTTCTCTATTTTATCCCTTACTTCTAAAATAAACGGAATTGCACTACTTTTTAATTTTTTTGTATTTTTTTTTTCGTGAACTTTGGTTGGTACCTTTACGATTTTTTACCCATAAATGTTATACTTTCGCTTGAATTTATGTAAAAACCACTCGAAATCTATAAATTTATTAAGACCTTTGTCGTCTGCTTTTTTTGTAGCCCATCTCTTAAGATCCATGTTGTGAACAGGCAAATAATTATTTCTTGTATGAACAAATTTTGAAAGAATATGGTTCTTAAAAATTTTCAATTTTTATATTCTTGTTCCTTTATTTGCGATGTACTTTTTGAACCTGCAGATATATATCGAATGTTTAATATATGGAAATTTTAATTTTGTTTGTTTGAATTTGATTTGTTTTTTTACGGGAGTGATAGAAAGACACTATTTTTTTTTTTCATTTGTTCAAAACTAAATTCTCTGCAAACTGGATATATTTCAAAATCTTCATAATCATTCAAACAATCTCTATTTAGTGCATTATATCTGAATTTGCAGAGTTCGAAGCACAATATGTATTTTCATCATCAAAGCCCCCCATTATTATTGCTTTCAACGTAAATACCGATATCGTTTTCGAAATCTAATGTTTCAATTTGTACAACATCGTTCAAAATCGAATTCTCAATTTGTGGAAAAATTCTGTTACTTTCTGTAAAATCATCAGCCGTAATTGCAGTAGGAATCGCCTCATATTTTAAAATGGCCAAATCCAACACGGATTTCAGAATATTAACAATATTTTACACCATTTGATGAACGTGCGTATGCCACAAGCAAATTCAATATCTGCGATAACTAATTATCGATCCTGTTGTTGTCTCAACTGACTGCAGCAACAGCTCGTGGCGGCCGCCAAGGTTGTGGTTAAGCCAAAAAAGAAGGTAAGATTGTTTTAAACAGCTTTAAATTAATTAAAATCAGTTTAAAGTAAGCAAAGCAGAGTGCTTTTTGGAGCAAACATCGACTCAAATTTTCACCTCGGCGGCTCGTGGCAACGTATGAACAGACTTCGAATAGTCACGGTGCTCCATGGCTTGATGGTTGGCAGTTGATCATACGTTGGCAGTTGGTCA
>QLNU02014176.1:112428078-112443882 GCA_006491805.2 Dysdera silvatica
AATTGTTGAATTCCAAGGATAAATTCTTGAATTCCAAAAATAAATTTTTAAATTCCAAGAAAAAATATTTTGAATTCAAAGAAAAAATCGAATAAATTTCTATGAGATTTATTATCAACCCTGAGACATTTCTCCTTGAAAGCGTTTATCTCCGTTTTTCCTTATCTGGAAAGTCTTACCAGTTTTGAAGTGTCTCCTCAAAGCTTAGTGCAGTACATGAAAATTTCGGCGTGGCATTGTATTTTAGTTATAGAAGTTGCTGGTTTGAGATGAGCACGAAACTAAATTATTTTATTTTTTAACTATTTGGAGTAGAAATATGAGATTGATTAATGTACAGGGCAAGGATTTCTAAAGTTTAACATCAACATTCCAAGAATAAATTGTTGAATTCCAAGAATAAATTACGGAATTCCAAGAATAAATTGTTGAATTCCAAGAATAAATTGTTGAATTCCAAGAACAAATTGTTGAGTTCCAAGAATAAATTGAATAAATTTCTGTCAGATTTGTTATCAACCGTGAGACTTTTCTCCCTGAAATCGTTTATCTCCCAGTTTTTCGTTATCTGGAAAGTGTTACCAGTTTTGAAGTGTTTTCCCAAAGCTATTTGCATAGAACATGAAAATTTCGGCGTGGCGTTGTATTTCATTTATAAAAGTTGCTGGTTTGAGGTGAGCACGAAATTAAATTATTAATTTTTTACGATTTGGAGTAGAAGTATGAGATTGATTATTGTACTTGACAAGGATTTCTAATGTTTAAAATCAAAATTCCAAGAACAAATTGTTGAATTCCAGGAATAAATTGTTGAATTCCAAGAACAAATTGTTGAATTCCAAGAATAAATTGTTGATTCCAAGAATAAATTTTTGAATTCCAAGAATAAATTGTTGAATTCCAAGAATAAATTGTTGAATTCCAAGAACAAATTGTTGAATTTCAAGAATGTATGATGAATCTAAGAATATATTGTTGAATAAATTGTCGAGTTCCAAGAATAAATTGAATATATTTCTGCCGACGAGTTATCAACCTTTAGACTTCCCTGGGATATGCTTATGCCCGTTTTTCACATCTGGAAAGTTATCAGTTTTGAAGTGTTTTCAAGCGCATAAACATGAAATTTTATGGCATTTTATTGTTGAGAGAGTTTGATGAGAACGAAATTGCTAATAATTTTTTTTAGATTTGGAGGAGAACATGGGATTAGAAATCCTTGACCACAATCAATCTCATATTTACTCCAAATTGGAAAAAAAAAATTAATAATTTAATTGCCTGATCTCAAACCAGCAACTTCTGTAATCCGGAATTTTCCTGTTCTATGCATTTGAATAGAACGCTATTATTCTCAGTTTTTGCATTAGAGGAGTTTTACCTAAAAAACAAAAGAAAAAAATAAGGCTTTGCAAATGAAATAATTAACTAATGGCTGTTTTCAAAATTGATAACGGATTCCATTTAAATTTTAAGTATAATTTAAAATGGGAATTAAATATTCTTATCTCCTCAATATATATTCTCAGGTATATGTAATGTGTAAAACGTTTACTCTTTTGCGAGGACAGTTCAAAAGTGTGAGAACAATTAAAAGGAATATGCAGATTGAAATGCCAGATTTCATCTTAACGCGAATACGAGTTGAACTAAGTTACAAAGAAAGAGAGCCAGAAATAACACAGATGTCGTAGTCATAAAGTTCTAAACTAATGTAAACGGCAGATTACTGCAGGTTTAGTGTTGTTATTTTCTATCTTTTTTAAGTGATTGTGAGAAAATTTTTGGCTCTAAGCATAAAAACAAGACCATGATTGCATGCAAAAAAGCCAGATGGGAATCATTATCGTAAGTGGGCACGATTAGTGCATTGAATGGTAAATTTTCAGCATCGGGAATGAAATGTCGGTGTTTTAAGCTAACAAAGCATAAATATTGATGATGGTCAACGTTGGTTTGGCCCTGTAAGATACCGAAAATATCCTTAGGGAATTCTGACTGCCATGCAATCAGCGACCACTTTTTTTGACGGCGGCGATATTCGACGGTGTACCTACTATGTTACATAGACGTCTGTGTGTTGCTCTATAACAGTGTGTATGCATGATTTATGTTCTTTTGATCAGAGTTTTGGCATAAAATATTGTTGTGTTTACGTTAGTTTGTCATTTTTTATTTCATGTGAAACATTATCTAATAAGTGTGAATGAACAAAGAACCTGTAAATTACAAAGTAAATGAGTCAACACAGTTAGTGCGGAAGTGCCATGTTTTGAATTGCTACTTATTTTTCCTTCTACAAGTGAAGAGATTGATCTGCGATTTATTACTGCAGAAAAAATAACTTTGGATTTAAGTGAAAATTGTGATAAAGGGTCAATACTGCCAAAACTTGATTTTCTCCGCCGACAAATAGGTGATAAGTATAGATTATTGCACAGTATCTGGTATGAAAAACATGCATGGATTGAGTACTCGGTTAAGAACGAAGAAATATTTTGTTCTGTTGGCCGCCATTTCTCATTACCAAAAAACAATGTATTGTTAGTAAATAAGGGATACTCTGACTGGAAACATATAGGAATATGGCTATGAAACTTGCAACAGTCATAAAGTTAAATCAAACAACAATATAAATCAACGTTTATTGGCGTAGTGATACCAGCGCCGATGTTATGGCGTGATTAGATGGTGAAACGTTCGAAAGAAAATAAACATTTCTGCCTTCGGTGGGACCTGAACCCACAACCTTCCACTTGCCGGGCAGAGGGTCTACCCACTGATCTACGAACGACAACATCTAATCTCTTACAAACGTATATATATATGACTATTTACTATTTTATAAAAAAAAGTCATAAAGTTAGTTTAGTGAAATGTAACGGATGGCTCAGGACAAAGAAAAGTGGATCTATCACTGTTCAAGTTAGTGATCAAACTGCCAAGACAATAGAAGAACAGGGATGTATTAAAATCTATAATAAGTGTATTATTCTGTGCCTGCCAAAATATAGGTTTAAGGAGACATAGAGAAATCGATAGTGTCAATGTTAATTTTGATCAGTCACAAGCAAACGATTTAGGGAATTTCAAAGAACTGATAAACTTAATATCTTTGGAAAATGAAAATTTCAAATCTTGTTTGTCTAGCCTGCCAAAAAAGGCCAAATATACTTCAAAGGAAAACTAAAATGACATATTAAAGGTAGCATCTGAAGTGATTATCCAGGAAATTGTAAAAGAATTTAATCAAGGGAGTTCTAAATGCAGCATTATCGTCGATGACGCATGAGATGAGGGACACAAAGAACAAATGACAGTGTGTATTCGTTATCTTCATGAAGCATAAATTAAAGAAAGGTTTTTAGGTTTTGTGGAATTGGCTGAATTAAAGGCATGTGCGTTAGTCAAAGGAATAGAATTTGTTTTAAGCAGTAATGGTCTGGATATAAAAAACTGCATTAGTCAATCGTATGATGGCGCTTCAGTAATGTCTAGAGCGTTAAATAGTGTCCAAGCTTTGATGAAAGAAATGTCTAAGAATCCATGCCCTTATATTCATTGCCATGCGCATAGATTTAATTTAGTTCTCGTAGATGTTGCAAAAAACGTTCGAGTTATTGATGAAATTATTGGCCTTTTAGAAGCTATTTATGCCTTTCAATCATCTTCTATTTTAAGGCATGATGTGTTCTTAAACACGCAAAAAATTTCTGGAGTGCACGTACTTAATGTACCACAACACAGTGGCATGAGATGGGTATCTAACCATAAAGGTATCCACTTTTTTAAAACCCGTTTTAATTGCGTAGTTAAAGCTCTAGAAAAATGTTCTAAAAGTGTAAAGAAGAAAGAAGCAGCTGAAGCAAAGGGTTTACTTAAACAGTTGACCACATGTGATGTAATTGTATTACTAGTGTGCTTTGATGGTATTCTGTCCAAGGTAAATTCGCTGTCTCAGTATCTACAATCCCCAAGTTTGGATTTAAGAAAATGTGTGAAATTAATAACATCGACTAAAGAAGAAATTGCTAAGATGCGAGATGAAAAAAAGTTTGATGAATTCTACAATGAAGCAACAATGATTGCCATTGCATCTGATGTTCATGTGCCAGACATGAATACTGAAAATCAAGATAATAAAGCCGAAAATGTAAAAAATACAAGGAAACAGAATTTGCCAACCCGTCTGACTGTCTTGTAACTGACACAATAGGGAAAGGTACAGGAAATGAGGAAAGCAGATCAGCGAGACGGAGCTTGAGAATGGTGTATTTTGAAATAATTGATAATGTCTTAAATGAAATGAAGTGAAGATTTACACAAAATACCGACATACTTCTGGCTATCTCTGCATGCGATCCTAAATCCGACGATTTTATGAATCCGGGTATAATTCTCAGCTTTTCAAAAGCCTATAATATTAAAAATGAAGCTTTAGTGGCTATAAAAAAAGCAGTGCCATTTGGCCAAAACGATGTTTTCTGATTGTCAAGACATGCAGAACTTTTATCTTGAAGTGAAAAGAATGGATATTGCATTCAAAAAGTTGAAATATATCTTAGAGTTTATCTTGATCATCCCCGTTAGTACTGGTAAGTGTAACAATATTATTGTGTTCATTAATTTGCGCCCTTAATCTTTATTAATTTTAAAACTATAGCAAAAAATTATTTTATATACTTTTTGAAAATAATATAACGTATTTTGTTAGCAATATTTATTGTTTGTTTTTATCAACAATAATACAATGATGGTAATATGACATAATATTTTTGACATCGATATTTTAACAATTAAAAAAAATTAACATCAAATATAGGCAAGGATTGTGGTGCAGCCAGAATAAAGGGCGGCGATTGACCTGGGAGTCATGATTCAGAAGGCAGAAATTAGAAAATTGGCCTTTCAAAAAAAAAAAAAAAAAAATGTTATGTTCAGTTTAGGGGGAAGATAGTGAAACAGATGATAATAGCATTTCTAAAGTAATGAAGTATTATAATATAGTAATATTCTAACCTGAAATAACATACAGGTGGGGTAAGGAACAGCAATATCTATCACTTACCCTGGGTATTAAATTACCTAGTTATGCCAGTAAGCATGGGAGAGGGAAGGTGTTTTTTAGGTTTGATTAAGAAAGTAAGAATATATTTTTTACTTTAAGTTATTCATATATATTAGTCTTCAATAACTTGAAATACAAAACTAGCTACACAAAGAAATATTCATAAGCATGATAGTATTATTTATGTGTAGAATTTGTAGGAGGAAAGTGTATATATTGATTGTTAATGTATATGTTTAATCATGTGACTTTGTAAGAAAATACTTGACAAGGAATTGTGCATTAGTACGAATATTCCTGGGGCCCATGTGAAAAAATATATCAGGAGGATCTAGGGAAAAAATGACTGGAAAAAAGAGCACAGAAATGGTGTTCACAAATTTCCTAATTGAAGAAAGGCATGAATATTATATGCAATAACTTATTAGTCACTGAAATTAGCAGGTATAACAGCTCGCTTACATAATGCACTTTGGAGTGAGAGGATGGGGATGAAAGGGCAAATATACCACCACTTCAAGTTGATATTGGTGTATAAAATTATTTCATAGGCGAGTGTGAATATGTTCACTGCAGAAATTCCTAACTATGGATATGATAACACTACGCGTGTATGACTTTACTACCTATATTAAAAAAATATATTTTGTTCAAAATAGCTTTCCAAAGAAGTGACACGAGAAAGGTGTCTCAATATGAAGTTTTACTGTATGCTTCGTTCTCCATTCTCAACCAAAACGCAGTATGTAAACAAGCCGATGTACCAACTAATTTCTATAGCTATTAAGTAATTTGATTTAATAATTATACATTTCCTCAATTAAGAAATTAAAGACCATATCACACTACTCATTCCATGACTTTTTATATTGGATATTTTATTCAACTCATTTTTTCCGCTTATCATGATTGCCCAAACTGTATGAAGCAACTTTCATTGTTAAATGCTCTATTTTTATTGCCGTAAATACATTTTCTTATATTTATATCTTTCTATAATGAAGAAATGAGAAAGATACAGACATGAACATAAATATTCACGTGGACAATACATATGCTTGAGTTGATATATGCAGAATGCAGTTAAACCTGTGTAAATCAATATAAGGGCTATATGTAATATTTCTTTATTTCAGCCTCGGCTGAACGGAGTTTTTCTACCTTGAAGTGTATTAAAACATGCCTACGAGCAAGCATGGGTGGGGAAACGTTTTCATAACTTAGTTATTATATCCATAGAGCGTGAACTCAGCAATGCCCTCATGATTAATCCTGACACAGTAATTGACAAATTTGCACCTCGAAAGGGATAACGACGTCAGTTTTCGTTGTAAATATTCATTAAATGAAAGAATATGTTGAAAGAAATAGCGAAAATAGAGATAAAGAGGATAATAAATAGTAGAGAATAGAAAGATAATAGGAGAGTGGAGAGTAGAGAGATGATAGGATAGTGGAGAGTAGAGAGATAATAGGATAGTAGAAAATAGAGAAATATAAAGTTGCAAGAAATATAGGAGAGAATTAATTGTAAATATTAATTTTTTCATCATTTCAGAGCCCAAATATGAGCTTTGCTAAAATATTAAAACACAAGTTGTTTCTGAAGCGTGTTATTTTTTTTATTAGGTATTGTATAGTAGACTTCGGAGTATAACCATGAGATATATGGTGTAATTCAAATATGTATTTAAGTATTTGTTTATGTAAAATAAATACCGAAAACTATTATGCATGTTAAAATAACATACGTTTTCTATGGGATTCATTCTACATTGTCCCATGGCATGCCACTGGGAAGAACCCCCCTTCCTTAGTTATCACAATGAAGGCCCACCCATAAAAAAATTCCTGAAACTACGCCTGTTTTAGTAGTTGAGCCCTATGGAAAGATGTACAATTTCCTCGCCAGAGGGTTTTACATGGCACCCGTTTTATTATTTCTACTCTTTTTTGTAAGAAGAATTCACAAGTAGATTCCTGCTTGTTTAACCATGTAGTTCCATTTGAAGTTAGCTTTCTTATTGTTTCTTTTATCTGCCAAAAGATCGTACATAACTCCAAGCTGCAGCAATACAATATTATCTACAGATGAAAAAATTGTTTCGGGGCAGCTTAACTAGTTTTGGTGGGGGGGATTCATGGTTATTGTAAAGATGTTAAATTGTTTCCCTTGTCATTTTTACAGGCCCTGTGGGGTGCAGTGGCAATGTGTGTTCGCTTAGCATAACCAGGGTTTAACTCCCAACCAGATTTGGGAATGATTACAGTCAGTTTATATGATTACAATTAACATAGCAGAATTATGATTACGATTACCAAAGTAGTATCAAAATTTAGATTTTGATTACGATTGCAGTCAATTTTCATTTTTGGATTATGAATTCACATTAAAAACGTAATTACGAGTGCAGATCATAATCACCATTACATGCACGCAATCAGAAATAATCAGTTCGATTACGATTATAATCATGGCGATTATGAGTATGATCATAGCGATTATGATTACGACTACCTAAGAATTTCAAAAAACGATTATGATTAAATGAAATTTAAAAGTGTGATTATGATTATATTGCAGATTACAGCTACTTCAAAACATTCAATTATAATCACTTGCTTAGGATTACTCACAGTCTGCTCCCAACAGTGGAAAAAAAAAAAGCACTTACTAGCGAACTGTGTGTTGTTGGATCGGGGTTGGTTCTCCTGGGTTTTAAAAAGTTCAGATCCCTCGTAAACTGTATGTCCTGGTGCGGTGTGGCCTTTGCTATCCTCATGCTATAAAACACAAACACTTGTCATTTTTGCCTATAATAAAATCAAATTCTTTCCATATACAGTTGTTACATATTATAACTGTGACTGTAGTTGCCGCTTTTTTTTAGGGGTGCATTTTCACAGGTTGTACTTGCACAGAGCAAAGAAGAGTCTAGTAAAATGTATGCCATTAAGTGCATTGATAAAAAAGCTCTTAAGGGGAAGGAAGACTCATTGGAAAATGAAATAAAGGTTCTAAGAAGGTGAGTTGATCGTGAGTCATTAACGTTCTAAACTAGTAATTATGTGAAGCTTTAAATAAGCAAGTCATGCATTGAAGAAGCAGGGAGTTGATGTGTGAAAAAACGAGTTGGATGGTGGCAATGTTCCTGCCACACTCTAGTCAGTTTTTTGCTCCTCCAATGTGCGGCCTGTTTAAAGAACATTCAAATATTAATTTTCTCGTTAAGAGTTGTTTTCAGTTGACTTAGTATTCTTAATTTTTGTACATAGCTGTTTCCTTCAAATGTCATGCACAGTCTTGTCAACGGAAATTTTATTCTCAACTTTTTGCCAACCTTTAGAAACAGTGTAAAACAATGCCTATATCCGTCAAAGTAGGTACGTCTAACCCGATCAGATAAGTGAAGTGTTGGTTATAAGTTTGTTTGGGTTTTTAATGGCACAAGAGTGGTGGTTATAAGTGGTTTTTTGGTAAGCTGGTTATGAGGATAAAAATTTCTTTATCATTGTTAAGTAAAATTAAAGGCTATTTTCACAATGTGCCATCGTGAAGAGTGCAAACAGAAACTAGTTTAGAGACAAATTGGAATCTAGTAAAGGTGACTGAATGATTATAGTGGACAAAAAGAGATGAATCATGTACTTACCATTACGGTGCAGGAAGCTTTTATGATGTTATTCAGAATGGTGCACAATTTTTGAAATGAATGAAGTATTTATGTTGGCAATTTTCTATTTCACAATTTTCTTTTGAGCCCCAATAAACTGTGGATATCCGAAAGAGCAAAAACCGAATCTACTAATAAGGAAGCATTTAAGTATTACATAAGGGTTATTCTATGTCAAATCAACTCGGAAAAGTTCAGTTTACAACCTGACATTCTCTAATTTCTTTAAAAATTGGCAGAACTGTTGTACATTATGACTTATAACTACCTGCCAAATTTTAGATTTTGTTTCTTTTCCCCCAAAGTTATGAATTTTTAAACTTTAAAAAAAGGCTGGAAAAATGCATCACCCATCAACACAAAATATTATGTAACTACTCTTCTAATTAGGCTACTGGGATGAATGAGGCCTCGTTTTGAAGCTCTTGATGTGAGGTTTTTGGAGAGGTGTAACATGGGCAGGGTACTAAAGGTCAAAGTCATGACCTTGACCTTCAATATCTCAAAACATGTACCTTTTGTTTTGCATGTTTTTTTGTTTTTTATATTTTAATGGTCAACTACTTACTTAGTTGATTGCCAATTTTCAAGTTGGAACTATCATTCAATTTTAAGTTATTAATTTTGATGTATAAACAATAAGCATAATTTCCAGCAATACGATACCACACATATTGCTTAATCATTGCAGATACGTCTGAATTTGCAGTTATGAAAGCATTGATTTATGGGTCAAGTACTTACAGTACTTCTGCCCAGCACAGTATTGTATCTGACACAATGTAATTACTTGCATAGGAATGCAATTACCAACAAACATAGAGAAGTTCTTTGGCATGTTTAAACTAGAGAATGAAATATGGCATGCGTATTGATTTTCACTAAATTTTTTAATAATTAAGTACTTACGTAAAATTTAACAGAATAACTTTCAATAATAAATTGCTTCTTAAATAAAAAAATAAATAATGTTAAAGAAATGGAAAACACAATTGCTCAAAAATTGAATTTTTCTTTTCTCAAAATGGTCTTAAAATTAAGATATATCTAACTACATCACGCAATAAAGAAACTAATTATGTGATGATGCAATGTAAATAAAAGTGGTAGCGGAGGAATTACAAAGTGTATTGTTAAGGGTTAGTGTTTATACATAAATGGTAATGTTCACAAGTGAGAAATATGGAGCTTGTATTCACTTCTGTACCGTTAAAGGGAGCTCTTGACGCTTTGGCTAACCGTATGAAGGAGTTCCATTACTCAGATTTCGAACTTCATGAACTTTTACATCTCACCGATCTGTGTGTTAATAATACAGTTTTTTCATACCAAAATAAGTTTTTTAAACAGATGGATGGCCTTGCCATGGGAAACCCCCTCTCTCCCTTACTTGCGAATATATATATGCACTACATTGAAACAAAGATTATGGACCTTCTCTCCTTCGATTGCTGGATCAGAAACGTTGACGATGTTTTCGCGATCTTGACTGATCCGAATGTAAATCTTGCACTGACAGTCGGAATTTTGAACGCAGTAGACACCTGTATCTAGATCACCTTCGAGGAGGAGAAAAACTCGAAATTGGCCTTTTTGGGTGTGATGGTTACGCGAACGGAGACCGGTTACAAAACCAGCATCCATCACAAACCGGGTGCTATTTGCCTACCACCACATGCCAAATCCGCACACCCACAATCCCAAAAGATGTGCACTTTCCATTGGCTTACCTCCCGGGCTCTGAAATTGTCTTCTACTGAACAAGCGCTCTCTAAAGAACTTATACACTTACGCAACATCGCCTCAAACCGTGGATATCATCCGTCGGTGATCGACCTCGCAAGCTGGATAAAGAAATTATCCAGAGTTCCCAAGTTCACATTCACTTTGTGCCATGAAACGGCTCCCACCAAAGAAACAATCTGCATTCCGTTTGTGCCAAATCTTTCATCTAGAATCTCCTCCATCCTCCGCAAATTTAATTTCCGCGTTATTTTCAAGCCAGGTAACAAACTTGGTGTTACCCAACTAAAAGACCAGATTCCTGACCACAATAATTTTGGCATTTATAAAATAGATTGTGAATGCGGATTGTCGTACGTTGGCCAGACACGCAGAGCCCTGCGTTTTAGGCTAAAAGAGCACCAATCGTACGTTCACAAACAAGATTTTGAAAAATCGGCCATTGCAAAACACTCATGGAAACATGGCCATCGTTTCTGTTTTGCCGATGCTAAAATAATTGAAAAAGTCCGTTCACCCTCAGATCTCAATTTTTTCGAGGCCTTTCATATCTTCAGTAATTCCGGTACAATAGTCAACGAGCCGGTTGAGAACGATTTTTCCCCCACTTGTTACAAACCTCTCTTTCAACCAACATAATTTCTTCTTCCAACAATAATTGTTCCCTTTCCGTTTACTTAGCACAATAGATGGCGACACCAATCAAGCTTTTTGTTATGTTACCTTTTTTTTTGCCTTTTTCACTTTTTCGTTTTTGATTTAGTGGCAACAAATCAGTTTGGACGAATTTCTGACGATGGTGGACGCTTGATTTTCCACCGAAACAATTGTAAAATGTATCTCCAGCTCAAATTAAACTGCGTTTGTGTGTAACTGTTTTAAATGTGTTATCATTGCTGCTGTTAACATGCTTGTAACATCGTTATATATTAGTGGTTACTATAGAGAAGCGCAAGAAGTTATATAAAAAAAAAAAAGGAAAAAATAAAGAAAAAACACGATGAATAAACTATATGCATTCCAAAATTTTACATTTTAAGGTTAAGAACATGTTAGGATTTAAACCCTTCCCTCGTCTAGTAGGGGACTGGCATTGCTCCAGCAGAAATATTTGATATGTGATATCTTAGCTTGAAGTCAAACTCCGTAGCAAATATTTTTGACAATATTTTAGATAATATATAAGATTAAGATTTAAAAGTTTAAGATGAGGCTAACCTTTTAAGCTGAAATACAGTATCAATGTGTTCAGAACATCAAAAGTATTATGTTCCAAGGAAATTTCGACTGTGTGCTCATCGGTTTAGCCACACTTCTTATTCGCAACCTATTTCCATATTTATGACGAAAAATGAGTAAATATTTACATCGGCACAACCTCAGTACATCCAAACCCGTTTCAACGAATATTCACGATTTTAGCAAAAAATTATTCGATCAAGCAGGGCATTCGATTTAGCCGAGGGAACAAATACACAGCTACAGATATAAATGTCTTAGTTCCATAGGTTTACGCAGAAAGTTCATAAGGAGGGCAGAAGGGGGGGGGGTGTTCAAAAATTCGATTTGCCCGATTCTGCTATGCATTCTTTTTGCATACTTTCAAAAGTTTTACAGTCACATTTTAAAGTAAGGTACTTTTTAGCTCATTACTAATTGTCAAGCAGTATCAATTATTTTTGTAGCATTTTAGTATCTTGTACATTCACTAAAATTTTTGACAGTCTTGAGAAGAAAGTAATAATTTTTCTCAGCCACTCCCTAGAAGTACTCATATGGGCGCCCCTGGGGGGGAGTTACAGGCTCAATGGGCTAAAACTCGCATATTCCTGGGTTAAATATACAAAATTCTCTTCCAATGGGGGAGGGGAGGGTTATATCTACAAACTGCGCTTACGCCGCTGCCTAGTTTCAACATAGTGGACAGGAAATGGCATTGGTAAATCGGTACTAACCATAGAAAAGTTTTATGTGCTTATATATTTTTTAATGAAGCAAAAACTGTACACTAGCATATGCACTTGCACAGGGTCCGATTAAGATAAATGGGGAGCTATAGGCACAGTATCAGATGGGAGTCCCCTTTGGCGCGGTGACAGATTTAAACTCCTCAAATTTTGGAGTGAATTTTTCAAAATAGCCTCAAAAAAATTAGTTTTTTACTTAAAGATTTTCTAGATACTGATCAAAAGCGAATAATCAAAAGTCAACCTAAAAAAACCTGCAACTTGGGGCCCACTAGGCTCGGGTCTAGCCAGTAGTCGGGCCATGCATTTGCGGCTTACTCCTGTGGAATTGAATTGTCGCGATTTTGAATCGTGCGTTACTTTATTTTTTTTATTGCATCTAAAGTTTTAGCTTGTACCATGAATTCAGATTCTTACGTTTTGCTTGCTTACTTCTCATTAGAAAACGGTCCCCCATAACGTGACGCTGTGATGACTGGCGACCAGTGATTTGGGTCGCACTCCTTGGTTGGAAGTGAAAAGACGCTCCTATCCAGTTCTAAGATAAAAGAAGGGATTGTGGATGTAACACGTGGAGGGGTGGTATGGGGAGGACAACCTTTGCAAGGACAAATCCCCCCCATGCACTATTTGTTCAAGCACTGATTTTTATGCTAAGGTTTTCCAATCTTTATTCGATTATAACATGCAATGTTTTGTTGTTTTGAAATGGCAATGTCTGTCAGAACGGACTTTTTCTCCAGATTACGAAATTGACCTTGAAAAATCCGTACCATGTCAGCTTTTTAAAAATTACGAAAATGTGAAAATGCGAAAAAAAAGGCAGATTTTTTTAATGACATTGATATGATACATCACACCGTTTGTAACGTGTGAAAATATTTTCTGGCCGGGAGGTATGCATGTGTAACGAATAGATAAACACAAGTTGTCGCTCTCAAAGTTTCGAATTTGAATTCTTCCTTTTAGAGCAGCTATCATTTTTATGATTAAACTTTTTTTTTTTCAATGAAAAATCACTTTTTCAAAAATATTTGCTCAGGAATGTTTTTAGAATTTTACTTTCATAAATAATTTCTACATAAGTGGATTAATGCATATATCTGGACATAGGGAAAAAAGATGAATGCCATTTACTATATTAAATGAAATTAGATTTCCGTTTGCTTCATAATGGTATTTGAAATGGCGCAACATCCTGCATTGGGTCACTTATTTTTGCGTTGCAGGTCGGGTTCGTTCTGGTTGACTTCGTTTCGGGTTGGGATTTAACACTTGCGGGTTGGATTCGAGTTAACCAGATTTTTCAAAAAGTCTACAATATTATGTATAATTTAAAACTGCACACTAATCCAGGAAATGTTGCTAATAGAATTTCTCTATTTTTTTCTCTTCAAATTTAGTGTATGAAGTCTAAAAAATTTCCAGCATTTTTTTTTTGGCTCGCTTTCATGTCTGGGTATGACCCGTTTCCGTTAATCTGCGATGTATTTGTATGCATCTATTCGTTATACATGCATTCCGTACCGCCAGAGAACGCAATGTTTGCACACGTTACAAACATTTTGATGCATCGATGTCATTAAAAAATTAGCTTTTTTACATTTTCACGATTTGTGAAAAAACCTTACTTGATACAGATTTTTTAAGGCCATTTTCGTAATCTACAGAGAACACCCCTTCCTATACACCTCTTTATTTCAGAACAACAGAAAAATAAAGTGAAAAAATGCAGATTAGTGTTACTCGAGGATAGACGTAAATATTACTCGTTAATTCAGGGAAATTTAATATCCATCCTATGGGAATAATCTTGGTTCCAGAAGATTTTATTCATATAAGCGGGGTATTTGATTATCGGTGACCCTATTAAGTGGGGCCAACTGTACTTACTAATATAAGAAATTATTATGTGGAAGTATATTGCCCATTTTAAACTCCTGTGCTAAATTTATAATATGTTTAAGGACTTTCTAGAAAGTCAAAGTTGGAAAAATTTGCGTTTTTTAATAACACACTCTCAGCTTATATCTAAAAATTATAAATGCGGACAATGTTCACAAGCTTTAATAATTAGAGTTGAAAAATCATAAATATTGATAAATTTAGAAAAATGTCTTTAAAAATAAAAAGCACTTTAGATATTCCTATATGCATAAGTAAAAACACTAAACTTAATCGTAGTGTATTGTAGTCACGATCTTAAATTCATTCGTTAATTAGCAATTCCAGCGATAGCCAATCAAGTTGAGGAGTGAAGAGATTGGAAGAGAGGAATATACATTCACCGATGGAGAAAATAAAGGCGGACACAATGTTTATGTAACTTAGAATTCCTTGGGAGTTAACCAATTGTCAATGGAAAAGCCATTAGGCAAAAATTTAGTTTTAAAGAAAATGGAAAAGGCTAAATATCAACAGTTTCAAATTAAATTACACGTTTAAAACCTCGCCCTACCCCAAAAAAATCAAAATTATGCAATTGTGTTCAATTTCTTATATTCGAAAGTTGAATAAAGAAATATTATGAATGTTTTATAAGCGTCTGAAATATGACTATTGGTGTTCTTGAGGAATTGAAGAGTTACTTAATATTACAAAATTAGCAGAAATATGCAAAATGATATTTTTAGTTTTATTCTCCAAAAACTTTCTCAAATTTTGCATTAAAATTAATGAAAAGTAAATGTATCTACCCCCTTTTCTAAGTATATATTCCAGAAGGTTCAGATGCTTGAAGTAGAGCCAGAGAATTTTCACAAGCTTTCTAGGGAGGTTGCACGTAGAGTATTTTAAATTCAAAACGAATTTTAAAAAGTCCCGTCAGTTGCTCCTAAAATGCGGTTTCGCGGACGAGGAAGATTTCGAGAAATACGAACTGCAAATAAATTTCTTGTATTTGCATATGTAATAAAAAATCCAGTGTAACATATTCAGAAAAATGTGTGTAAGAAATAACTCTTAGGGTTCGTTTTGAAAAGAAATAAAAAACCATTGTTATTGTTGAGAAGTTCCTCGCCAGATATAGTCAAAGAAGTGTAGACGAGAAAGCAGCCTTCGTGTAACTGGATGACTCAGCGCAATATTTTTTGTCAAAAGAAAATTTTCACAGCAGACGTTCATTGCCAACGAAGTAAAAGATGCTTTTACATTTAAATTACTTGTTCAAAAGAAATACAGTTTTACAAACAGTTCGCGAAATACAAGAGAGTCAAAGAAAATTGTTCAATTTGCTGGAAAGATATACCATGAGCGAGGATGAAGCGAAGCGAAGAGAGAAAATATTTGGCGTCATTTATTAAACATCTTCAGTTGATAGAAATGGTCATAAGCATACACGTACGTTTAACTT
>QLNU02014176.1:112443982-112465031 GCA_006491805.2 Dysdera silvatica
CTATTGTACAGGAATTACTGAAGATATGAAAGGCCTGGAAAAAATTGAGATCTGGGGGTGAACGGACTTTTTCAATTATTTTTGCATCGGCAAAACAGAAACGATGGCCATATTTCCATGAGTGTTTTGCAATGGCCGATTTTTCAAAATCTTGTTTGTGAACGTACGATTGGTGCTCTTTTAGCCTAAAACGCAGGGCTCTGCGTGTCTGGCCAACGTATGACAATCCGCATTCACAATCTATTTTATAAATGCCAAAATTATTGTGGTCAGGAATCTGGTCTTTTAGTTGGGTAACACCAAATTTGTTACTTGGCTTGAAAATAACGCGGAAATTAAATTTACGGAGGATGAAGGAGATTCTAGGTGAAAGATTCGGCACAAACGGAATGCAGATTGTTTCTTTGGTGGGAGCTGTTTCTTGGCACACAGTGGATGTGAACTTGGGAACTCTAGATAGTTGGTGAATTCACAAAAGGTGAATAGTCGGAATTTTGAACTCGGTTGACAATTGTATCCAGTTCACCTTCGAGGAGGAGAAAAACTCGAAATTGGCCTTTTGGGATGTGATGGTTACGTGAACAGAGACGGGTTGGAAAACCAGCGTCCATCACAAACCGGGTGCTGTTTGCCTACCACCACATGCCAAATCCGCACACCCACAATCCCAAAAGATGTGTTCTTTCTATTGGCTTACCTCCCGTGCTCTGAAATTGTTTTCTTCTGAACAAGCGCTCTCCAAAGAGCTTACACATTTGCAAAACATCGCCTCAAACCGGGGATATCATCCGTCGGTGATCGACCTCGCAGTAAAGAAACTATCCAGAGTTCCCAAGTTCACATCCACTTTGTGCCAAGAAACGGCTCCCACCAAAGAAACGATCTGCATTCCGTTTGTGCCGAATCTTTCACCTAGAATCTCCTCCATCCTCCGTAAATTTAATTTCCGCGTTATTTTCAAGCCAGGTAACAAACTTGGTGTTACCCAACTAAAAGACCAGATTCCTGACCACAATAATTTTGGCATTTATAAAATAGATTGTGAATGCGGATTGTCCTACGTTGGCCAAACACGTAGAGCCCTGCGTTTCAGACTCAAAGAGCACCAATCGTACGTTCACAAACAAGATTTTGAAAAATCGGCCATTGCAAAACACTCATGGAAACATGGCCATCGTTTCTGTTTTGCCGATGCAAAAATAATTGAAAAAGTCCGTTCACCCTCAGATCTCAATTTTTTCGAGGCCTTTCATATCTTCAGTAATTCCTGTACAATAGTCAACGAATCCATCTGAGAACAATTTTTTCCCCTCTTGTTACAAACCTCTCTTTCAATCAACATAATTTCTTCTTCCAACAATAATTGTTCCTTTTCCTTTTACTTAGCATTCTGCACAATAGATGGCGACACAAATCAGGCTTTTTGTTATGTTACCTTTTTTCGCCTTTTTCACTTTTTCGTTTTTGATTTAGTGGCAACAAATCAGTTTGGACGAATTTTCTGACGATGGTGGACGCTTGATTTTCCACCGAAACAATTGTAAAATGTTTCTCCTGCTCAAATTAAACTGCGTTTGTGTGTAATTTGTTCTACAAGCAGTTTTAAATTAATCATGTTCTAGACTTCAAAATTTGCAAATCTCATACCAAGATGTATTTTCCTAGTTGTTATAAAAACTTCCAGATAATAAAGTTTTGTGCTTTCGGTTCTAACCATCATTTCTAAAATAAAAGTAAAACATGCTACTATTTAAAAAAAAGGGGGGGGGGGTGCAGTTTAGGCTGAGATTGAGATTTTAGTCATTTGTAAACCAAAACCTAAGATCTTTAGTTCCGAATTTCAGTAGTTTGTAAACCAAGTTTGTATGAAGTTGAAAATGAATGCTCTTTCAAGAACAATATATTGCTGCAATCCATTAAATTTAAAAGGCCACAGTAAAGTTTAAAAAAAATTACTTAAAATTCAGAACTGAATGACAGAAAAAGTATCTATCCTCTCAAGGGACTGGAAAATATGTGCAAAATGTTGTATAAAATTGGTTAAAATGTCTATTTGTATTACCGAAGGAACTGGGTTGCAAACAGGAATTACCGAACCACAGTCTGGTGACAATGAAGATACTGTTGCCACAGATGTAGCAATGACTTCACTAAATAAAAGCCTTCGATGTTTAGGGGAAACGCCAGTCAAAAAGAAAAGAATACAAGAAAAAAGTTATCCTACAGAAAAGTTGAAAAAGATTACATCTACATTGCAGAAGAAACTGCTTTTTACTCGATCTTCAGATGAACCAACAACAGATCCAGAGAATGAAATTTTATCACAGTTGAAAGAGAAATTTAAATAATTTAGTAACAAAAGTGACAAAATTCAAATATTAACAGTTCTTCCAAAAAATTGGAGTATTAGGAAAATTCAAAAAGAATTTAATGCCTCAGATTACATGGCATGGAGTGCAAAACAGCTGGTAAAAAAAAAGGGGGGGGGGGAATTTTAACAACCCAAATCCAAAACCTGGAAAGCACTTTGATGAAACTGTTATAAACATGGTAAACGAATTTTATATCTCAGATGAAATAAGTCTCTGCATGCCAGGAAAAAAAGATTCCGTCTCTGTGATCATTGATGGCCAGTGCACACATTTACAAAAAAGGATTAATATTGAGCAACTTGAAAGAAGCCTCTGCTTGTTTTAAAAATGAACATTAAAATCTAAAAATACGCTTCTCAAAATTTTGTGAATTAAGACCCAAGAACTGTGTTCTTGCCGGTGCAAGTGGAACTCATACTGTTTATATATATGTACAATTCATCAGAAGGTAAAGCTAATGTTGAGTGGCTGTAAAATTGAGGAACTACCTGCCAAAAATGGTATAACAATTAAATCGTACAGTGAGTTCATTGCTAATATTATTTATAATGCACCTTTGCCAGCTTGTTATTTACGTGAATGCAAGTTATGCCTAGGAACATGAAAACTGCACACTCGTCTTTCTGATTTGCTTGATTCCAGAGGCATTGATGAACTGACATTTAACCAGTGGGTATCCACAGATCGAACCACACTGATGGTGGCAACTAAACCAGTAAAGGAATTTGTAAATACATTTATTGAAAACCGACGATTCTTTGTAAGCATTCCTTTTTAGCCAAAGAACAAGCATTATTTCAAAATGAAGTAAAATTGAAACTTTAAGATGATGAATTTTTGGTAATATGTGACTTTGCCGAAAACTATTCTTTTATACTACAGGATGCTGCACAAGGCTTTCATTGGAACAATTATCAAGCCACAATACATCCTGTTGTAATTTATTATAAAGACGTTGAAAATGTAAAACATATTAGTTCTATCACAAAACTTGGTAAAATAACACAATGGGCACAGTTTTTGAACTATATGCTTTAATATAGCTTTAAAACGTTTTCTCGAAGGCTTTTAGCCCTCTTCGAAGAAGCTTACGTAATACTGGAATTTTATTATTATATTATTTTAGTCTCAACAGGTCCAGTATTATGTAAGCTTCTTCGAAGAGGGCTAAAAGCCTTCGAGAGAACGTTTTAAAGCTATATTAAAACATATAGTTCAAAAACTGTGCCCATTGTGCTATTTACCAAGTTTTATCATACTGGAAATTGAAATGGCCAAATATTGCTTATGTAATACTCAAATGCTCCCGAAGGTGATTGTATTGTGTATAGTCAAGAATAAATTATTGTAAGGCACTGATACTGACTGTTTTAAATTTTTTTTTTTAAATCCCCTAAAAGAAAGCTCTAAAATGTTTTATTAATAACATTTTCACTCTTATCTTAAAACCTTATTTTTTTAAAATGAAAAATCATGTAGTTCAGCAAGGAAAAAAAAAGATTGAAAAAAATGAAGTGAAAATGTTTGATCTTGCTATTAAAAAACAAAAATCAACTCATTTTTCTTCGCTTTAAGAAAAAAAGTGTCTGAAAAATTATAAGAAATAAAAGCATTTAAAAAAAAACCAAATTGGAAATAGTTTTACAAGTATTTCATTTTAACGATTACTTCGAAAGAATTCCAAGGTATGAAGCGGCATTGTATTTTGTAATATTTTTTATTCGATAGATTTTTAGAAAACATCTTGCCTTTATACAATACATCATGAATATAACATTCGAATGAAAATTTGTACATTCATAACCTCAGCAGGGTTCCCATGTTCCTGGAGAACCTAGAATCATTCCTAAATGTCTGGAAGTCAAGGAAAAAATATGGCTTTTTATTCAAATATGTGGGGAAAAGCTTACAAATTTCGGTTCTGATTAGCTAAATTTCACATAAACATGAAGATATTTTCTCCAAAACCAAAGTTCAATTTTAAGTTCGTTTGCAGTTCATAAGGGAATTTTGTCAAATCGGAGAAAAACCTGTAGAAGTCAGGGATTTTTTTTATCCATGGTGAATGGCAACCCTATTCAGGAATATTGGGATTTTGGTTCCAGACCACTGTAGTGAAGCAAGTTGGGCAATTTGTTTTGGTTTACTAATGTATATGAAAGTTATTGTTACACCGTAGTGTAGCCTGTTAAGTTTGCAATACTATTATATCTAAAAAAGTGATGTACATAACTTAATTCGAAAATACTTCGTTGGTAAAGTATGCTAAATAATTAGCTGAGCAAGCTGCTGGAATAATGGCACCAGTAAACTTGTTCTATGTGCGGTTGCCACAAAACTTTAAATGATGAAAACCACAATATTTGTGGGCGATTCGGTGGTGCAGTAGTCTGTCATATGGTTATACCAGGTTTGACTCCCAACTGTGCCCAAAGAAACACTTACCACACCTACCTGCTCACTGTAGGCCAGGGTTTGATGCCGTAGTCCTTAAGAGATTGGAATTCCTCGGAATACTGTAGGTCCCGGAACAACATGACCCTTGTTGTCCTCACTTTGTAAAACTCATAAGCCAACTCAATATTTGTGAACTACAAGGTATACCTGTATAGTATAAACTGTTATATTTTTAACATACTTGAGGTTTTTTTTTTTATATATATGCAAGAATATATTTTGTTATGAGTTACACTCTATACCAAGAAGGAGTTGTCCGATTGCGATAAAAATTGGTGGATGTGAAGAACATACATAGAAAAAGAAACGATTAAAATTTCAGAACAATTGAATGATTTATTGCAGAGTTTGACCGTTACAAAGGGAGGAAGTCAATAAGGCGTTGGTCCACCTCTGGCCTGGATGCAAGCTGTCACCCGGCGTGGCATAGACTGATAAAGATCCCGGATGGTGTCCTGCGGAATTTCTTGCCAAATTGTCTCCAACTGTCGGGCTAAATCGTCAACATTCCGGGATGGTTGCAATCGCCTTCCCATAGCGTCCCAAATGTGCTCTATGGGAGAGAGATCAGGAGATCTAGCTTGCCAAGGAAGTGTTGGGCAAGCTTGAAGACAATTCATAGCAACACGTGCCGTGTGCGGCCGGGCATTGTCTTGTTGAAACGTAAGTCCAGGGTGTCGCAAAAGGAACGGTAACACAACCGGTCGTAGAATGTCGTCTACGTACCGCTGTGCTGTAAGTGTGCCAGAAATGACCACCAAAGGGGTCCGGCTATCAAAGGAGATGGCACCCCAGACCATAACGCCCTGTTGTGGGCATGTGTGGCGTGCGATAGTAAGGGCAGGATCCCCACGCTGCCCTGGACGTCTCCAGACACGTCTGCGGTTGTCGTCAGGACACAGTTGGAAACGGGACTCGTCACTAAAGACTATACGTCCCCAGTCAGCGCAGTTCCAAGTTGATCGAGCCCGGCACCACTGTAATCGGACTTGACGGTGTAAAGGACGAGGACGTGAGAGGTAAGCGGCGTAACGGTCGGCGCGAGCGTAAATTCCGCTCTCTCAGTCGTCTGCAGAGGGTCATGTTGGACACATGTGTGCGGGCCACACGTTGGATAGTTGACAACGACGAATCCGGTGCTGTGACAGCTGCTCTGACAATCGCTCTGTCTTCCCGTTCTGTTGTGGCCCTAGGTCGACCGCTGCCGTTGTTGACCCACTCTTGCCAGCACCGTCCAATCGCTTCGACCCACATGTCCAGCGATTCTTCGATTCGTCCAACCAGCCTCTTTCAATCCGATAGCACGACCTCTTTCAAACTCTGACATATGCTCGTAATGAGCACGAATCTTTCGGCGAGGCATTGTTACAGTCGACGTAAGATATCCGCAGTCAAAATGCAACAGAAATTTTGACCACATATTGAGAATCGCTCCTTATATACACCTGCTGAATGCGCAGTTCCGATGCGCTGGAGTTCCCGCTATTCATTCATTGGACACCAAATTTTAATCATTTGCATGTTCGGTCAAAATGTCTTTGCATACGAAATTTCATTACAATCGGACAACTCCTTCTTGGTGAGTGGATTTTTTTGTTATAGAGTGTATTTTGGGTTATTTTTGTATGTAACTGTTTTCTTCTGATGTCATGTACTATCTTTTGGATTATAATAAACATGGTGTCCACATGGAAAATTAACAAATCTGGTTATTTAAAGTGACTATATTTAGTGGGAATTTGATTTTAATTTCACATTGTGTATATTAACCCTTAAATTAATTCTTGTTTAATTACAAGAAACTTCGCCGATGATCCATCAAAAAATTGATATATACACTAGGATTCAAAATTACCAAAACAGTGCAAATTTAAAAAAAATGCCAAAAAGTTTGGATTTCTTGTAATTTGTATGTCTCGGTACAGCGCATTCGTAATTATCTTTGTACCATAACAATCTCAGTTAACAATGCCATAAAATGCATTGTGTGTTTCATCACATTTATAAATGCAAAACAAGTAATTTTGTTTATATATATATACGTCAATCAACACAGGTTTCATGGTTCTATGTAAGATTTATACACTTGTTTGGCTTAGAATAATCCTTACACCATGAAAAATCAACTGCCTTGTGGTGGTGCAGTGTGGTAACGTGTTCACCTAGTGCGCCGTTAATCCAGGTTCGACTCCCAACGGTGCAAAGAACGTTTACTCAGAGATCTCATAAAGATCGCGTGGCTCACTGTAGACCTGGGTTTGGTTCCCTAGGCCTTAAGAGGTTCAGATTCCTCGGAAAACAGTAGGTCCCAATGCAGCATGACCATTGTAATCTTTAAACCGTAAAACCACAAACAGACAGATGAAAATCAACCAATCAAGATTTCTGTACTCCTGGTGAGACTTAAAATTTGCAGTCCCCGTTTGACCCCTAGGGACACAATTTATTGGAATATATCCTTACGATCTCCTTGCATTCTAGGCATACTTACATTCACCTAGGTTATTAGGTTCTTATGTTTGCTTAATACCCTTGTGCGTGCCGAAACCATTGACTTGTGTAAAAAAATTGCTGAAATATGACATTGAACATTGGTGAATGTGTAAATGTTTAAAGTATTAATTCCCATGTTAATCTGGATATATTTTGAAGTGTTCAGTAAGTATTTATATATTCATAATTCTTTTGTTGCAGATTGAAGCATTCAAATATTGTACAGTTAGTCGAAACGTTTGAAGACAAAAATAAAGTGTATCTTGTAATGGAATTGTAAGTAACTACATTTTATTTTGGTCGTTTACCAGCAGTGAATAAACATAAATAAAAGAACTGTTGTTACGAAAAGTGAAGGTTACTGCCACTGAATCTATGGTAGCCTCTTTTTGTCTTTCTTTTTTTTTTTTTTTTCTTAACTATGCAAGCTTGGTTGAATATTTAGTTAATAAAGCATTAGCTTCCTCCCGCCCCCACCAATGTCTGCCAGTCTTAAGTTCAAAATTGTGCAGGAGAAATGACTCAAAAAAATATATTCCCTAATTCGTGAATGATAACTCATGTTATTTAAATCAGTGGTCTTCAATTTGCAGACTTGTTTGGGACTTGCGTTTACATTTTTTGTGGCCTATCAGCTCATAGAAAATACACTGAAATCTGGCTATAATGATACTCGAGGGATCGGGAAAGTATATCATTATAGACAAGATTGAACATGATACATTCTTTATTTGTCGGGACTGGAGGAAATACCATTACAGACGGATTTCAGTGTATAAATTATTCCAGACAAAATAACACTGCATGCTCTCGCTCCACTTCAAATCAATGTATTTTATTTCATTTCATCCTGTTAGTATTTTTGCATTTCGTAATGTCGAGTAACTGAAAAAAACAAAGGTTCTATTGGTTGTCAGAAATAAGACCTGACATTGATATGTGTAATTAAAAATAAAGTAGTGCCAAAAATCTCACTGAAAAGTGTTTTCACTTGGCCTGTTAATGATTAAATGTATTATAAATGCTTTTTATTTTTCACATCCATTCAAAATTATAATTTATTAAAACTTAATGTAAGAAGTTAGTAATTTATATTTAATTGATTTAATTTTTTTACTCACAAGGGAACTCCTTTTGCTGCATTTTGATATCAGACCTATGGAAGATGATAGTGCTTGACTTCCTGATCACGAATATGTAATCATTTGTCTGCTAAAATGATATGACAATTTTTTATGAATATTTGAAGTCCAAAAATGTCACTTTTTTCGCCAGGTTTGATATTTTTTAATCGCACTGTATGTGAGCAAAAACAGGTTTGAAGTCGGTAAGATTATGAAGGATCATCGTATTTAACGGATAAAAATAAAAAATTATGTCTCAGCTAATTTAAACAGTATAAAAAAATTAATATGAAAAATGAACTTTTAGCATAGATATTTGGCGAAAATTCTGGAGGCTACTCCAGGTTTTCGTTCGAGGTAGTTATTTCGTATTATCGGAGCCCATGTCAAGTTTCTTCTACATTTCTTTTTCCAAAATATTATCTCATGAGGAAAAGAAACACATGAATATATATATATATATATATATATATATATATATATATATATATATATAAGCATGCATGCATGCATGCATGAGTATGAATAAATGAAATGTATGAATATATGAGATGTATTAATATATGAATAAATGAAATGCATGAATATATGAGTACGAATAAATGAAATGCATGAATATATGAGTATGAATAAATGAAGTGCATGAATATATGAGTATGAATAAATGAAATACATGAATATATGAGTACGAATAAATGAAATGCATGAATATATGAGTATGAATAAATGCAATGTATGCATATATGAGTATCCATGTATGAATAATGAAAAGTTGCTATATTTAGGCAACCTGGATGTGGTCATTGCATATCACATGCTGTTGCAACCATGGAATTTAAAAACAATTGTGAACAAAACTTAATAGTAGGCTATTTGAAAATGCATTTATTGTAATTAGAAAAAATGTGAACAAAATTTCATGAAGTTATGTAACCATAAATTGTGGATTAATCATTGAAATGTGCTCTTCTTGGATGAATTATGTGCGTACTTGTGTCTTATGTTCATTAAAATTAACACGTATTCTTCAGAACGCTGGCGAGCATTTTTATACCGTTCCTTTTCAATAATTCCTTATTCCAGTTCTGTTCGGTAGTGAACCCATGATTTTTGTTCCCCTATACTGAAGGTGATAATTCATGATATTGATAGCCATGGGCATGTCTCTTGGTTATTCAGTTGTATATAACTGTTTACAAAATTCTGAAATTTTTTTAACCTGCTTGTGTCTATTGTGCTAAAAGTCACGATGTGTGGCATTCTAAATTTGTAACTTTTAAGCTATAATAAATGTAGTTGTAATTCCATTTCCTGTCCGCTTGTAATTAACTAAATTGTTAACTATATTGGCGGCATTCTAATTTAATTCAAGTTGAAAGATTTACTTCACAATTCAATAAAATGACTTCATTAGTTATGTAAACTCTGATGGTAAGTTTTGGCATGTGTAATCACAAACACATGTTTCATAATAATAGTTGTACGAGCAAACGTGAAATGCACTATTATTTTTCCATTTCAAAAATTGCTTTAATTAGAAATTTTTCTTGCACAGGGTAACTGGAGGTGAACTGTTTGATCGAATCGTCGAGAAAGGGAGTTACACAGAGAAAGATGCAAGTCATCTCATTCGACAGATATTAGAAGCTGTCGATTACATGCACTCGCAAGGCGTTGTCCACAGGGATCTAAAGGTTCGTTAAATGTCACACTTTTTACATTTATTTATAAAACCCATTTTCGCGATTTCCACAATTTCCAGATCAAACTAAAATGTCAGAAAAGAGAAAGGAAAGCTACCATGCTTCGATCTGAGTTCAAATCGGTAACCCTCAACTCCAATAGTTACACTCTATAAATAATTGTGCACACATATACCTCTCTAAGTAACTTTTGTAGGTGCTCAAAATGCATGTTAATATTATCTTGCATGCATGACATAGTGTGTGTTATAATCAAATGTGCATATTTTTTATGTGGTTTGTCGAATATTTGACCTATCTCTTGTTAGCACCTATATTGTTCATCATAGTGTTTGAAAATCTCTCTTTAACAAATGTGATGCCTTTGTATGCTGCTGTTCATTTTGTTCCAACAGCTTAACCCCATATTGTCCAACAAAATGAGAATAGTTGTTAAATGCTCATTTTAATCTCCTACAAATGGCTCTTTAAAAAAGAGGGAGAGAGAGAGGCTTTAAGTGTACCTTGAATGTATTGAAAAAATATTCCAAAAAATAGCATTTCATTGTCGTATTGCAGTAGACCTGTACACTAGCATAGCCAGGGGAAGGGCCCTCCCCGAAATTTTTGAATAATTTTTTGATGAGGAAAATATAATTTTTTTTAATATTTTCTTTAAATTTTTTCCCCATTTTATTGTATTTCATCAATAATATTGTTTTTATTTTGGGGAGTTTAGGACTTGTTAAGCTCTCTTTATTTGGGCTTTTTTCCCAGGTTTCTCTTCAAGTCATTGATTGTATTTTGACGTGTTCATAAAAAAAAAAAATTTTTCATAGAATGTTGACTTTGGAAATTGTTTTATGTGCTCCTAAGCATTCATATTTTGGAAAATATTTTTGGTGCTTCCTGTTGCACAAAAAACCTCGATTGCCTAAAGGAGGGGCGATCATCCTCTCCTTGAGCTTGGATTATATCATGGAAAGTGAAATGAAAAAATACTGGACACTTAGTCAATTGTGTCGATTACAGTCTAATTTTATGAGTGCGAGTGGAAAGACACCGTACTGTAGCCCAACAATTCAGAATAAAATTATTCAATTAATTGGACAGAATATCCAACTGCAAATTATTAATAAGTTTCAGCATGTCAGTTTTTTACCGTTGTGGCAGATGAAACTACAAATGTAAGCACAATAAAACAGTTTTCCTTATGCGCTAGGTTTATTGATGAAAACTGTATGCTTTGGAAAGATTTTCTGGAATTTATGCCCATATACAATGTGACCGGAGAAGGACTGGCCGCCACCATTAAGACGTAGCTACGGAATCTTGAACTGGATTTATTACACATGTGTGTACAAGGATACGATGGAGCGGGAACAGTGAGGGTGTGTTTCCACATTTGCAATCAGCGATTGAGTTCTTTTCTGATGATTTAGTAAATTCAAATACTTTGATTTTGGAAGGAAAGGGGAATGGGATGTATGAAAGACGAGGTGAATGGAATCCAAAAATCTATCAAGATATGCCGTGCTAGCTCTCTTAAATTGTGAAAAAACTGTGCTATTTCCAAATATTTGCGTTTTTCTTGCAATATTGGCCACTTTTCCCGTGTCTATAGCATCAGTTGAGAGAATGTTTTTTCGACTTTTAAGTGCATCAAGCCATACTTAAGAAATAGTTTTGATCAAGAGCGTCTAAATGGCCGTCTAAGAGTGTATAAATTCACAGAGAACATGCTAAAACTTCAGTATGTGGTTTTTGTGTAAAAGTGTATATTTTGTGTAACGAGAAAGTACAAGGGGCACCCTTGTATTGCTTTATAAGTTGAATGCATTAATATCGATACACAGGGAAATAGGGCCATCTTATGAACTAATTAATGCATTTACCAAAAAGAAAAAGAAAAAAAAAGTTGTCTAAATATGTAATATACATAATTATTTTTCTGTTCAATTTTAAATAAATTATCAAGTATTAATTATATTTTAAGGGAGAACGATAACAATACTGTGCAACACCGTTTAAAATAATAAAACAATAGACGTTTGGAGTACAGTTAAGATGTTTATTTTTATCTTGAAATGTCTTTCAAAGAAGTTTTCTGAATAAGACAGAAAACGGCCATCGAAAAATATTTCAAGCTAAAAATAAACATCTTATCTGTGCCAGTCATGTATTGCTTTATTATTTTGAGCATTAATTAGATGATTAAAAAAAATATTGTTTCATTCTTATGTTCAAATCAATCAACTGCTTGGTTTGTAGTACTCCTGTGCAAATATAGCGATTTTTTGACTTTTTAAAATTATACATATAAACTAATTAGTATAATAAAGAATGTTTAATCTATAATAATTTAATATTTACGCCTTGTATAACTATTGTTTAGCGAGAAATGTTCAGTGTGATAATCTCTTCAATAAACTTGCCTGTGACCCCCCCACAAATATAATTCGAATCATGTCCATGTCACTGAACCTGTAAATAACCTTTTTCAGCAGCTAAGGTTCTCTAATGAAATATTATTTGTATAAGGACTGTTTCAGTTACACAGTAAATGCATCGGTGTTTATGGGATGTGTGTATTTAAAAATCCTAAACACTCTCTGTCCCCCAGTATTTTGGATTAGGCATGCTTAACTTGCATGTATGTATGGGTGGTGTATGCACAAAGACATCCAACTACATGAAAAAATCGTTTTCTAAAAAAGAATGAATGAAATGTTTTTCTATTGAATATATAGCTCTTCTGCACCATTGCATAATCAAATGACTGCTAGCATCAGAGACCATCTGTATGTTATAATAATAAATTAAGCATGAACATTTTTTATTGTATTTATTTTAGCCTGAGAATTTGCTTTACTATAGTCCTGATGAAGATTCCAAAATCATGATTAGTGATTTCGGTCTCTCCAAAATGGAAGATTCGGGCATCATGGCCACTGCCTGTGGAACACCAGGATATGTTGGTAGGTTTTTTTTATTTTTCATCTCACTTTGCATGACCACATTTGTGATCTGACTCTACGTTCGTCAGTTAAGCCACGTTCGGATAAAAAGAAGTGGCGAACACTCTAGCAATGTATGTAGAGTGTTAGGAAGCAGCAAACGAATTTTTACTAATTTGCCTCATATGTATTTTATATACCTGGCACCATTTTTTAATTGTCCAGTGGTAACATGTTCATCTAACATGCCTTTAACCTGGATTCAATTCCCAATGGTGCCGAAATAGAATGCTTACTGACAAACTGCTTGCTGTAGTTTGAAGGTTGATGCCCTAGGCTTCAAGATATTCATATTCCTCGGAAAGCTGTGGGTCCCTGGCGCAGCATTATTCTTGTTGTCCTTGTGTCATAAAAAAAAATGCCATTTTTTAAACTCAATATATCTACAACAATTTGCGAAAATAAGCTTAGCTTTGAAAATAACATACAGTGCGTGTGTCGAATCCGGTTATGATGTCATTTAAAGAACTGCCAAAATTTTGAAACTACAACTGATAAGTAATTTTAAAATGTTGGTACATAGGATTCAATTTTGTAAATTGTATTTCTTAGAGCATATAGTATAGACTTTTATTGTAAATCAAATATTTAAACACAACTGAATTATTTATCATTGCAACTTTGTCTGCCAATGAAAATGTTATCTGTATTATAGCCATTTTAAAATGTATGAACAGTTAGAGAATAAACATAATAAATTATATGTTAAAGTATCCCTGTTTTTAGAGGGCACCCTGGAGCGGCTTTAAAGGTTCGTAATGAAGAGAAATATGGACAAGAGGTGCTTTAAAACATGTTCTTCCCATTTATTGTAGGGGAGGGGGGAGAGGAACGTGATTTATCACTAGATAGTAGTATTACAAAAACTTATGGACACACACCAGCCATAGCATTACTATTAGAGAAATTCACCCATTTTTGACCTATACTTGGTTGAATGCAAATCCTTCAGCTTTATTAGAAACCTTTTCAAGAAGAGGGAATAACTGCAAAACAGAAGAAAAATTGCGATATATATGTCCAGAAAGTATAAAATGACCTCACGAGATTACAGTTGTATTTGATTTTGAGGTTGTATGCAGGTTTTATAAAATTTTATGGCATTCAAACTATTAAAAAAAAAAATCCTGCAGGTCATATAAAGCTTCACTATAGACGAGTTTTTTTAAATGGGCAGTGTCTGGACTGCTTTTTAAACCAAATGAAATCGACGTCAAAGAAGTTTAACGTCCGAAACCCAAGACTAGCTTGATATTAAAGTATGGGATTTTTTTTTTTCATCGTGGACGATGATGTAATTTTAGATGATATTTTGCTCACAAAGAAGCGAATGATTTCATGGTGCCTGGCGGGAACCGAACCCACGATCTGTTGGTATCCGGACAAGTGCTCTTCCAACTGAGCTACAGACGACAACACAATGTTTTGTTGTCTGTAGCTCAGTTAGGTGAGCCCTTAACCAGATACCAAGAGGCTGTGGGTTCGGTTCCCACCAGGTATCATTATTCTTTTCTTTGTGAGTAATTTATCTTCTAATATTACCACATCATCGGCTATGATAAGAAAAAAAATATCCTGTACTTTAATATGTATTAACTGATTTCTCCCCTTTTCGTATGCTGTAAATTACAGTATAAGTAGATGGATTCACAGAGAACATGCTAAAACTTCAGTATGTGGTTTTTGTGTAAAAATATACATTTTGTGTGACAAGAAAGTACAAGAGGCATCCTTGCATTGCTTTATAAGTTAAATCACACTCCATCATATCACATAAGGAGCATTCGAGTATTACGTAAGCAATATTTTGGCCATTTCAATCCCCACCCCCAAGTCCTTACGTAATACATGAATTCTCCCTCGTATTATTGGAATTTATCTGTTATCGAAATGTTGATGATTTGCACTTTTACTTTCAGCGCCAGAAGTGCTAGCTCAAAAACCCTATGGGAAAGCTGTTGATGTTTGGTCCATTGGGGTGATAGCATATATATTGTAAGTTGTTTTAAACTTGGTCATAATTATCACAAACCTTCATTTCAATTTTGATTACTTAACTTGGTATAGGATTGTGGAATTTTACATCTTGTGTGTATTATTCATTGAAAATGACATTTTAATTATGTTAATTATAGAATGTGTATAATTATGTATTTGTTCCCCAGGCTTTGTGGATATCCCCCGTTTTACGATGAAAATGACGCCAATCTCTTTGCACAAATTTTAAAAGGCGATTTTGAATTTGACTCCCCTTACTGGGACGACATATCGGAGTCTGGTAATTGCGATTTTTTTTTTTATAAATATTGCGTATTAATTAATTCCAATTAATATATAGTATGTGTTTTGTAATAGCCTTGCATATTTATTTTTTTGCAGCAAAAGATTTCATTCGACATTTAATTTGCGTGGACATGGAAAAGAGATACACTTGCAAACAAGCTCTCGCACATCCATGGTAATCAATTTTCTAAAACTTGCATCTTGTATTGTCTGCTGTTATCCTCTTACTCTGATTAGCTGTGCTTTTTTATGGTTCATACTGGAACCAGGCATGCAGCCATGGGGGGGACTGAGGAAGCTCAAGCACCCCCCCTCCCCACAAAGAGGTCCACTGAAATGCCCTTTCACACCTCCAATCTTTAAATTTCCTCCACGAACAAACAAATCATTTTTGTAGGTCCCAATAATGTAGGGATTTCTTATAAAATTTTAATGAAAAATAAAGGGCAAAAATATTATTTCATGATCTTTATATTTATATATATATACATAGTATATATATATATATATTGCTTTTCTTTTAATGCATGATTATTTAACTCGAAAGTGGGGAGTATAATGCTCCCTTCTGACAGCCGGCAAGCCCCCAATCGGAACAAGAAAAATTTGGCCCGGGCTTCTAACTAGAACATACACTATATTAACATTAATCACCAGACACCAATGGGAAGTAAGTAGGATGGTCCGTACGTCACCGATACATGCCATGACCCTATGAAAGGAACTTAGACATTCAGTAGACATATATACCAGCTACAGTTGTCAACAGAGACTCACAATGCAAGCTTAGTGATGTTGAATGTGGCATAATTTTTGTTGCCCACAGATTCTGTCATTCTCTCAATAAGATCTCAGTCGAGTTCTGGATACCTTATATAGTGGTTGGTGATGTATTGTGAAAAAAAGCAATCTGCGGGAGTTATAACATACCAACCTGAACTCGATAAGCTAAAAAATTATTTTAGGACTGTTCTTGCCTCCGACGTGGATGTAGAATGGCCCTCGCTGTTCCTGCACCATAAAAACACAAACCAACCAAGCCTACGGCATGTGGTAAAGTCAAGCCATCAGGCTTGATCACAAATGGTGGTCAAAGATTTTCAATTGGCATCGGAAATTTAATAAGTAATCCAGCCATCTATTAGGAAGTGGTTGCACTTCGCTTCTATAGACTAGCTGCAGCCCATAAGTCCATGATCACTACACAAAACGTCACCTGTTGTTGACATTCGTGCAAAACGTCTCCCCACTGGAATAATAGAACTCTGCCAATATTCGTCTGTATGTGAGGTGAATGAGTTTGAAATACTATGCTCATCGAAAGGTGGAAAAATTAGCTGTACATGCTCATATGTATGCAGCTTGGACTACATAGTCTCACCAAACATATGCCAAGTTTTGCTAGAAAAAATGATGTAAAAGCATATATTTAATTTTTATTTTTTGGTAATTTTTTGATGAAGAGTTACATTGAATTTTTTTTTAATAGCGGTGAAAAAATTATATTTAGTTTTCTGTGCTTTAATTTTTGGTGATAATGGATCTTTATTATTGCAAAAAAAAAAAAATTTAACGAAAAAATTAATTTTTATAAGTTAAGTGACTTTAGCATTTCTGCACACTTAACAACTCATCCACAAACTTTGCATATGGTTATATATTAATGAATTATTCTTCAGGCCTCTTTGGTTGTGTTCTAGATTAAATAATGAAATATCACAAACTGACTTTCGTATTCCCTGTCCCATGAAAAAAATCGACCGACCAATCAAATGATAAGAAACAGATTAAACAAATGCAAATATTTATTTCACTGCAATGAATGTATGATTTTGTGGGGCAGTGCATTGAATGATTATTCCTTAAAATAAATAAAGATTTTTCCTTAAAGTCATGGTTCCCATTGTCCTTGAAAGTCCTTGAATTTTTTTGCCAAGTTGATGCCCTTGAAAAGTACTTGAAAACTGTCAAAAATGTGGTTGGTCTTTGAAAAGTCCTTGAATTTTTCTCAAAACCTTTTTTCAAGTTTTGGCAAAAGGCAAAAAAAAAGGGGGATGGGCATTTTACCTTATTTCCGGAACAAAGCCAGTAGTGCTTTGGACATGTCCCCTTCCTCCCCCGCCCACCGAATGCAGCTGATACAATATAGGGATGCAAAAAGGATAGCTTTTGCTGGCAATGTGCCGAGTTGAAAAGGAGCAACATAATTAAACACTAATTCATTATTAATCTTATAATGTCTTGCATTTTTAATTATGTATATAAGGATTGACAACGTGAGGTCTTTGAAAAACGTCATTTGGTCCTTGAAAATTCCTTAAAAAGTCATTGAATTTCATCAGGACAAAAGAGTGGGAACCATGAAAGTGAGTGAGAAGGGACATTCCGTAAATTGAATGAGAAGGATGACTCATTCATTTAAACATGCTATCCTCTGTGGACTATGTATTAGTTTGATGATAAGTTCCGGATGTTTCACGTTATTGCCTATAAAAATATAATTTAAAATTTCTTTCAATAGGATTAGCGGTAATACTGCTAGCGACAAAAATATTCAAGCTAGTGTCAGTGAACAATTGAAGAAAAACTTCGCCAAAACCAAGTGGAGGGTAAGCAAGGTGTTTTTTTAAATAAAAAATTACCACTTTCGTAAATATTCAATTTTCTTTAATAGTCATGAAAGCTGCCGATTCTGCTTTTAAATAATGTGTTATTAATTACAATTAAAGTAGTTTCTTTCTATATGGGTTCTATACCTTCTAAATATATACATTCACATTTCCTGGCTGATAAGAGTTGGAAAGGAAGAAAAAGACTGTACCCCCAGGTTGTCTTCAAACCTGCGAACTCTGTTGCCGTCCTAATGCTCTACAAGTTGAGTGACTGGGGGCAGCCATATGCATAGTTTGAACTTTGTACTTGTCGTGTTGAAATTAAGAAATTTTACATCAAATAGGGTTCGCATGCAACCTGGAATTGCCAGGGAATTTGAAATCGTCTCTGGAAGTCGGGGTGAAAACGAAATTTTTTGGTCAAAGCTGGAAAAGTCAGTGAAAACATTCTCAACCTGTTCTGAATGGCTAAATTTCATGCGAATATGAAGTTATTTTCCCTGAAATCGAAGTTCAATTCAAAGTTTTGTTTGTAATCACTCGGGGAATTTCATCTGAAAAGTCGGGAGGAAAACCTTGAAAAACCAGTTCGTTTTCTTTTTTTTTCCCCTTCATGGTGAGTGGGAAGCCTGATTGAAGTGGAGGGTAGTGGAAGTGGTGCAAAAACTTCAAGAGAATTGAAATAGCCTGAAGAGAAGAGACTAAATGTAAAATGAGTTACTGACAGACAGTATAACTTTAGACGTTGATGCATGCACCAGTAAAAATTTCAGTGCGTTTCATGATAATCATTATTTGTGATCATTTATGATGATCATTATTTTATATATTATTAACTCTAGTTATCAGGAGATGGTTGATTGTTCATGTGTACACCATGTTGAAGATAAATAATGCTTATTCAACACATAATGAGATAGTAAATAATGATGAAAATGTGTTGATTTTCATATAGTAAAACCCTTAGAATGAACGCAGAGATAATTGTCTTCTGATAGGTAGATTGGAGATGGAAGAGAGTAGAAAGTCTTAGCTCGTTGCAAGAGTTTTAGAACAAAATTTTGAAAAGTGAGGTAAAAGCAGTTATAGTGTGAGCTGGGAAATATGGTCATGAGAAAGTTAATATCCCCACATTCTGTCTCTTTAATGTGGGACTTCTTGATTTACAGAAATTTAATTTTAATGCATACATTTTCAGTCGAAACCAAAGCTTTTTGATCCGTATATTACAGTCAAGAGCAGACACAGGGGGTAGTCACAGGGGTCAAAAAACTTATTTTCACTGTAAAAAATTCCAACTTTCATGATAAAGGGTGTTTGTTATTCCAAGACCATAGCAAATTCTGACCTTCATCCAGTGAAATTATGAAGGGGGGGGGGGCCCCCTTCCCAAAATGAAAGTCTGTGTCCGCCATTGATTATAGTTGGGTATTATTGTCCTTTTTATGGTCAGTACAACGATCACAAAAGTGACTAGCAATTGACCACAAATCACACATTACATGGATCTTCTAGTTGCAGCATATAATGAGAGTCAGAAAGAAGGGGGTGGGCGCGAAATCTCTGTGAGGCTGGCCTTGATCCGGTGACCATTTTGTTGATATTGGTGCATTCTGTTAATTTTAACTAATTTACAGTTTGTAAAACTTCTCCACATCCAAGTCAAATGTTTGTTTGTTTGTTTGGCTTTTTTATGGCGCAAGAGCATCTGGGCTATACTGCGCCAAGCCAAGTCAAATGTGCTTGAGGTTTGTTGTTTGATACATTGGCTTTTAAATAACATATGTATAGGTGTCAATCCTTCCTATTCTTTATCGGTCTTCTGGTCGGAAAACGATTTTTGGAGATTTCGTCTAAAATCCCCAGTGTTTTTTAAATTTTTATGCATATGTGCTTATTTAATAATAAATACGCTTTAATTAAACGCGAATATCGGTAAAAAGCCGGAAAATTCGTCTGCCATTAATGGCCCATGCGTGGCGTGACGTGGAATTGTAGCTCCAGCTATGACATAGACTGATGCCCCTGCGCAACGAAATCGCGCATCTGTATTTGTAGTTGTTGGGGAAGGCAAGAAAGAATGTGCTACATCCATAAGGTTTTGGTCAAGCACGTGACTCTTTATAGGGAAGCCATGTGTTAGACATATCTGGTATTTCTTTGCTCCGGAAAGAAAGTTTTGTTTTTAGGTGTTTTTGAAAACAACGTTAACGATGTCGACTGTTAATAAAAGGTACTACCAAACGTTTAAAGCCAAATATATGAAGATGTTTAATTTTATTCAAAAATCAAGACTGGGGCCAAAATATGCTTTCTGCATGTGTTACAGTAAAGACATAAGCATTACTCACGGTGGTAAACGCGATATTACTTTGCATTCTGAGACTGTTAAACATAAGAAGACGTTCAAGGCTGTAGAGTCTAATCATAGTATCAAGCCTTCATTTTTTGCATTTAACGATACCTCCATGATTAAAGCTGAATGTTTATTTACATTGTTTTTGATCGAACATAATTTGCCAATGAATTGCAGCGATCACACGGGGATGCTCTTTCGGAAAATGTTTCCTGACAGCAGTATTGCAAAACAATATGGATCTGCAAGGACCAAAACTTCTGCAATTATGAAAGAAATGTCTGCAAAGGAATCCTCATCACTTGTTGAAAATTTAAGGTGCTATCCATTTTCAATTGCAACTGATGGAAGCAACGATGTTGATTCAAAGCTGTATCCAATAGTGGTAACTTTCTTCGATCCTTTATGTGAAAAAATTGTGAATTGTCTTTTATCTGTGCCAACTTTGAAAGAAGATGCTACTGGGTTAAATATTGGAAATTTTCTGGTAATTGTGTTGCCTTTAGCTGTGATAATGCACCTGTTATGATAGGAAATAAAGCAGGTGTAGCAGCGGTGTTAAAGAATCATCACCAAAATATTGAAATTATGGGCTGTTCCTGCCACCTTATTAACTTAGCAGCTGAAAAGAGTGCTGCATGTTTGCCATTTAA
>QLNU02014176.1:112478783-112493407 GCA_006491805.2 Dysdera silvatica
AAACCATAATAAATATGACGTGACGAATTGTGCTGGTGATAAATTGTTCCGCGAAGAATTGACGCGACACCTGAAAACACCATGAAATATAGAACCCGTCTCATCTCTAGTCGACCGGTACCATTCCCTGTATTTTCCATTAGAAACAGTAAATTTTTTTTTTCCACGTCGTATTGAAATTTTGTAAATCCTTACTGCTTGTGAAGTGAACTTTATCGGAAATTGAATAATTTTGTGCCTAAATCTAAAATAAATTAAGCTAATCCAGTTACACTGAATTAGTTTGGTTAAAGACTTAAAAATCGCATCTGTAACCCTGAAAAAATTAAGATCTTATTATTTAAAAATAAAATTTTACGACGTGGAAACCTTCTTAAAACTGAAAAGATGTCAGCTACTATTACCGCCGGGATAACAAAGCCTGACCGCTGCCGCCATGGCGTTTCGCTAGTAGTTATACGTGCGATACGAACGACCAGCGCCGGTAAAATAGGATAAAAAAAATTAATTTCGTACGCTACGCTAAAAGTAACGCACTAGTAGCCGGCTATGCCGCGAGTTTATTATGACTACTAGTTAGCGAGTAAAGTGATTGAAACATCAGAGCTATCTGGCCTTGTAATGCCGGTGGCATCATAACATTCCGTCCATGATTTCGGCACCAGTGTAGAAAAAATCGTAACTTTTCTCATAAATGATTCAGGCAGCGTAAACTTAAGATTGTCGGTATGTTGGATTTGTGACGTTGGACTCATTCATGTGCGTGTGGGCACGTAACTAGAAGGGCCTTTTTTCTTTTTTTTGCCCATCAGCCAATATAAAAGCAGCGATAATAGACTTTGCATAATAGAAGGTAAGGAAGAGTTCAAATATAGGCGAGCATTTAAGCAGGTTAAGCAATATTTAGCCATTTTACCCCCGGTGAGTATAAACTAATATTGGCTAACATTGAGAATAAACACAACGGCAAACTCTGTTGTGCTTATGTAATACTTGAAATTGCCCTTAGTTTGATTAATATTAAATTTCATTTAAATTGCCAATTTTCAATATATAACAAAGTAGGAATGTTCCAACAACATTTGGGAGTGGAGGAGAGATTTTGGGCATGAAAACGTGTGACGCCATCTATTGTCATAAACATACACCTGTTATTATAAAACGCTAATTAGACAAATTAGTTGTTAACTAGTTAACTAAATAATTAAAATAAAATGGATCGCTAAACAAAGAATATTTGAATGATTTACAATTTTACTGCCTTCGCAGAGCACCATGCTTTAACATCGATGATTCCACAAAAACTGAAACAAAATGTACTGGTAAAGAGGCACCCTTTTCTTTTTCTTTTTTGGCAATGGGAGGTGAAACCCCTGCTTTCCCCCTCTTGGCACGTGCCTGTAACGAAGTTTTTCAACTATGAAAGATTTCAAACTTGTATGAAGGTTTTAAAGTTTTACAGAAGATTTCAAAGAAATATATTAAATAATCAGTTCAATACCAATAAAAAATGTTGAATTCGAAAATAAATCAAGTAAGTATCTACAACAATACTGATATTATGTTAACGTATGCAACTGCTGTATTCAAATATTTATTTTTGAAATATTAAATACAGTGATAAATCAAGATAGATGACTTTTGTTGTTGATGTTGAAGATCTAGCTAATTCTTTTAAATATGGAAAATCTGAAAATGAATGTAAATTTAAAAATGAATCTAATATGCTTGATTGGATTATGAATTATGCCATATTGACTTCGACAACTTTAAAACCCTAAATCGTAATGTTAAAATACAAAACAGGTACAAACGCGTGATGCCTGAGCGTAAGAAATGGTCTACACTATTCGAATGATTTACGATGATTTACAAATGTACCAGAAAACTTACGATTTTTTCACGCTGGTGCCGAAATCATGGACGAAATGTTATAATGAATACTGGTGGTAACGCTGTTACACCAGTGTAATAATCGTTCACAGCGCCGCCTAACGGGAATTACGGCGATTAGGAAATAAGTTTTGGAGAAATGTAGTTGGCCTTGTGGATGTCGAACCGCACGCTGGTATTTTTCTAGGCATTACAGTATATTTGAAATCGCATCATTGATCGATTTGAACCGCGAGGACGCTGAAAAAAGGGGTGTTTTGGTTGCATGTGCTATTTCCTGATCATGAGATTAAAAATATTTAATCTGATAGATAATATTAAGCAACAAACGCACGTTTATACGTTTCATGAATTACCACCGTAATTATGCTTAAGCAAGTAATTTTAATATTAAATGTAATTCTACGACATGATTCCTATTGAAAGGCAATTATTTCGGCGAAATCTCTTAGTGTTTGTGTTGGTTGCTTCATTTATTGTAACTATACTGACCATATCGGCGTATATACTAGCTACTCATCGTAATATTCACACTGCGGGTAATGTTCTCACGCCATATGTGTATCGTTAACTTATAAGTTCCTGTTTTTATTTAGAAATTAAAGTAATTGTAATGCGTTGAGCCACTTACGAAATAGGACTATGATTATATAAAAAAGGCAAAGGTCTTCCTTATGAAAGAGTTGGGCTTGTGTCTGATTAAGTCCTGATTATCTGACCAGAAAAGGACCAATAATGAAAAAGTTAGGGAACATGAATCGGCAAAAGAAGGGAGGAATAATGAAAAATACAATAAATGAGCTAGTTTAAAAATAAATTTTACGTTTGCAGGTATTCTGGAAATTATATGCAGTGAGATTGTAGGAATACAGAAAAATCATGATCAGAATGTGCTTAGTAGAACATTTGAATTAACCAAAAATGAGAATGGGAATAAAGCATTATTATATTAAAATACGTGCACACAAATATATGGAATCACTTACCTGAGAAACTTGGGAAAAAAAAAATTAAATTCGTTTAAAAAAAATTAAAAGTTATGTTATTGTTTCGAAAGGAGTGAATTATTATTTATAAATTTTGGATTAAGGATGTTTCATGGTCATTTTTTGATTATTAAAAATATATGTTGAAAACATGGAATTGGAAAATGGGTACAATTTTACTGTAAATTTCTTCCCAACAATATATTTAATAAAATAGGAGGATGAACAAGCTTATGTTGAACACTGGTCGTGAACTAATTATACATTTGTATTTTGTCTTGACCAGCTTCAATTGCATTATCATCGATCATATGTGTAGGCAGCAGGGCCGGATTTAGGGTACAAGGTGCCCTAGGTACAACAATTTTTGGCGCCCCCTTCATTGCCGTAACTAGGGGCTAACGCCCATAGGAAATCTCTTCTAAGCACTGTGGTGTACTGTTTAGCCTGCCCCCCCCCCTAGAAAATAGTTTCTCCCTTAGGCTTCTAAGCTAGTTATGCCCATTTCCCCCATCATATATACAGAAATAAGTAAAATTCTGTCGTTCTGCCTCCTCGTATGCGACGAAATATCGTGGAGGATAGGGAAGGAGCGACATTTATGGTTAGCCTACCTTATATGCATTATTATAAGATATAATAATGATATTTTTATAAATAAACAAAATTTTGTGTGATGATTTTTTGGGGGGGAAGAGGGGCAAGGATGAATGCAGGACAGTATTTCATGGAGGGTGCAAAGCTTGAAAATTTCATTTGTAAGTTTAGTTTTAAGTACTTTTTACTTGAAAATAATCGTTTTTAAAGTAAACGTAATTCTCAGGGGGTGTACGCCCCCGTTTCACACAGTTTTTCAGGTTTAGAAAAAAAAGTGTGTAGTGTGCCTTCTCGGGGTGAGCTGATCGACAGATTTCTACGGTAAATAATTTGCAATTAAAAAAAAAATCCGCAGCCTCTTGCGCCCTGGGCAAGTGCCCAACTTGCCCATTTATAAATCCGGCACTGGTAGGTAGTGCTCAGTTTCTAAGAAAAAATGTGCAGAAGCCCTAATATTATGATAAATCGATTAAAAAATCAAATGGCTGCAAAAGAATCGATAAATCATATCAATTGTTTATATCCATTTTTCTGGACAACAAAGTTTATGACTTTAATCAAAAATTCATTCTTTTTTCATGAAAGTGTCTATTTAGGGGTTCTGGCTAATATTTAAATAATTGCCAAAAATGAAGTATTGGAGTCGGGCTCCTGCCCAATTTAAATCCTGTAACAAACAGGTATACAATACCTACATAGTATTGTATGCCTGTTGTTACTCTCGGTATATATTGTGTTCAGAGACTGATTTACGATTTTGCTACCTGTACACTCTGGTATATTTTGCAGCTTGGTCTTACCAAATGTAATCAGAGGCATAACAGAAATTTTGGCGCTTTTGCCAAATTCTTAATTTGATGCCTTTGGTGGTTATTTCAAATTTGTTTTGTTTTTTTGTAAATATTCATGAATTTGCCATTGTTTGATCCTCTTCCTTTGCCAACGCCTAGTTACACCTCTCAACGTAACGATTCAAAATTAGTATTTTAATTTGCCACCAAAAATTCGACCTACCTAGCCTATTAGTAAATCTATCATTGCACACGTTGCGTATTCGATATGCCATCACACTTGGCATCATAGTAAATAAGCTATCATCTAAGTAAAACTCTGAGCAGTATGTTAGTAATAGCTAGGTATCTTTCATTGGTATGTGGAACTTCAGTTACAGGCTTAGCCAGGGAAGTAATCCCCTATTACAATGAAATTTTGGGCGCTGGTGCAGAAGCCATCCCAAATAGTTTTTAGTGGGAAGTGTTTCCAACATGTATGGCAACTTTGTCCTGACTTTCTGTCATGTTAAAAGGCCCCGTCTCTTTTCCTCCTTCCCTTTTCCCCTCTTCCTCTTTCCTTTCCTCTCTCCCCTCCCCCTTTCCTTCAGTTTTCTTTCCTCTCTCTCTACCTTTTCCCGTTCTCCTCTCTCCTTTCCCTTCCCCACTCTTCCTCCTCTCTTTTCTCCATTCAGCGAACTTAAAAAAAGGAGGTACTAACTTTTATTCCTTTTTTTTCATCGGATAACTTCATCCCTTTATACCGTCATCCACATTCAGCCTAGCGTACAATCGCATTTTCTCCTTGCAGACTGGACACTCATACTCCGAACCTATTAATCCTTCTTTAATAATCCAATTCAACACATTTTTTTATGTTCAAAGCCTCTTACCACCTCCCAAGATAACAGGTGTATGATGCCACACCCTGTATGATATCACACATGATGGTACTCTCAAGCCTTCCTACAGCGATTTTTCATCTCTTTTCTAGAGGAGAAAAATACTATTAGGATAGATCCTGTACTTCCACCGAAATTTTGTATATTTAACATAGGAATATATGAGTTGTAGCTCTGTAACCCCCCCCATTGAGCCTATAATCCCCCCTTATGAACTTGCTACCTATGCCTATAACTTCTGTTGCTATAATAGATGGGCATGCGTCATCATACAGAAGTGGTTAAATAACGTGGCTCTGCAGATACTAAATCTTTTTTTTTTTTCATTTATAATTTTTTGGCTCAATCTGTAGTTATCATTATAGTATTTATATTATTTTTATGAGAGTAAAAGTAAATAATTTTTTTAAGGTGTGAAGGGTGATCGACTGAATGTACTACTTATCATTGTTGATGACTTAAGGCCAGCCTTGGGTTGTTATGGAGACACAAAAGCAATTACTCCCAATATAGATCAACTGGCAGCAAAAAGTCTTTTGTTCAATAATGCTTATGCACAAGTATGCACTTTTATTTATATTTACTTTAGATGCACACAACTATGTATACATTCAAATACTACGAAAATGGAGATATTGGTCGAAGACAAAAATCTAAAAACGCTTCAAAGGAGGGACTTCAATCTGCTTCTTAGCCAAACAGAGGGACAATTCACCGCTCTGTACTCGTGAAGTTCTTAGTCATATAATGATGCTGATTGTTTAGTTATTAGATGCCTGAGCTTAGATAAATACAATGCTACTCAAGAGACGTGAAGCAGGGTGCTGTTAATTAGACTCAGGACGAAGTCTCGAAACGCACACAATTCCGAGTGCTCCATGGTTTTGTTAAAAATTTTAGTTGGAGGAGTTACTTGAGAATTGGAGCTCCTATTTAATGAAAAGATTTGCACAAGCGTATGGATGTAAATTTGCAGGTGCAATGGGGCTGCTGAACATCACTCTGCTAGTGATAATACAGGAGCTTAAGGTGTTGACAGGCTTAGAGTCCAGGCCATTCATATTGTCAAATTATGGAGTTTTACGAACCTTATAGTGTCAAAAGTAGCATTTGAACAGTGGTTTATGCTTTTGGGAACGAGGCCCACATGGCATTCGATGTCTGGTTCACTACTGACCTTTGAACTACTGCAGGGGAAATCTTGAAATTTAAGTAAATGGTGAAAGATTTAAGAGAAAGTTATTATATTTACTGGACAGATGTTTTTGTAGATGCAAAAGGAAGAGAGGTATTTCGAACTAATCTTTGAGAAGAACGTATACAAATTTAGTTCGCTAAATTTAAGGTGTAGCATTAGACACTACAGTCTTAAATGATTTTTTGATTGGTTTTGAATGAGTTTTCTTAATTGGTGTTCCTAAATGACTTTTTTCTCTTAATTGGTCTGCTTAAATTGCTTTTTTTTCTCTCTTAACTGGTCTCCTTGAATGGTTTTTTCTCTTAAGTGATCTTGAATGATTTTTCTTAATTGGTCTTCTTGGATGACATAATTGACTATTTTTTGGACCCAACTTCATGTTATCTAAGTATACCTCAACAAATAATAAAATAAAATAAAATGTTTTGTATGTTTTAGTTTATTCGTATATCTTATTCATAATAATCCAGAACAAATTACAATTCTTATAAAATATTGTAAAGGTTTTGTGTTGTTAGTGCAATGGTTCCTTCTTAAGAGCTTAAAATTTCAAAAGTAATTTTCTAATATTAAAATGTAGAATGTGTTAAAGACAAGTTGAGAGAGAGAGAGAGTATACTCCATTTACTTTGCGGTTTTGTAGGCTACGCTGTTACCATAATTAAATAATAAAACAGGCCTTTACAAATGGAATGTGGTTTAACTGTTTAGGCAATAAACTCATCAAGAATATGTCTACAATCATGAGTGTGGACTTTGTGAGATATGCTACTGTGTCCAATTTCATTTACACATTTCATTCTAAATCAGTCAGAGCCAGGAGCGAACTGGGCCGCCGTCCTACCAATCCCCGGGCCAGTGCACCTTCATGGGCAATAGGACTTGCCCCTCTGAGTGAGGAAGGACTTGTGCCCTCCGGAAATCCAAGGTATGTGCCCTTCAAGAGGGCCCAGTCCGTCCCTGGTCAGAGCTTCAGAAAAATTAAAGAATATCTAACCAGTTTTGAGGGTGAGACATCACCTTGATTGTTCAACCATGAACTGATGGAAAAGATGGTCTCTGCACAGTATGAAATGAAGCATTATAGAAGTTAACAAAATACTTGTAGGGTAGCATGTGTCACAAGTTAATTATTACTACTACTAATTATTATTGATAATTATTTATACAACTTTATATCATGATGGTATTGTCAAGTATTCACCATGGCATGTGTTTAACCTTTTTATTTTTGTTAATGTTTCGATTTGGTTAAATGATTCATTTTTACTATCGTGTCATAACCTGCTTTCTTCTATGAAAGCAAGCTCTCTCTGGACCAAGTCGGACATCGTTTCTAACAGGGCAACGGCCAGATTCATTATGCCTCTATGACAATGATGGTGAATATTGGCGAGATAAGTCGAATGTCTGTAACCACACCAGGAATTTCATAACCTTACCCCAGCATTTCAAACACCATGGCTATGACACAGTCAGCATTGGCAAGGTTTTTCATCATGGTAGGTTTCTTCAAATTTGCTAAAAATACGTGATTTGCTCATCCAAAACGTATGTGTTTTTTGTAAATAGGTTGATCATTATACCTCTGAAACATGGTAACCTGGCGATTTTGGTGATTCCCTTCCAAATGTGGTTTCCTGGTCTTTCAGATTTTCAGGCAACCATGCACGTTTTTCTTGTTGAGTATAGTAGAAATTGTGCTCTCTTGCATTTCCAGAAGCTGCAAAAATTATTTTTCTTCCACAAACTTTCTTTAGTAGATAAATAAAACACAATACTGTTGCAGTTAGAAATTACATAATTTAATGTCGTGACAGCTGTTTCAGTAGCTTCTTGATACTTTTTTCAAACAAAATATACAAACCAAAAAAACTGTTGATTGGTAATGCTTGTCAAGGTTGCCACTATACGAGTTACAAGTTATGCTTCGGAGAAAAATAGCCAGTTTTTATTGGGATAGGAGAAACATCTCTGGATACAACGCTGATCACCGAGACAGTGGAAATGTTCAGAAAAGTAGTCAAAATTAAACTGATGAGGATTTTAAATACAGTTAATGGGGGAACAGTTTTTTGTAGCATTCTGGGAAAAATATGCTTTCACTAGGATCGTTGATAGCTCCATTCCCTATTTGAAATATGTGGGAAGCTTCGAAGAAATTAAGGTCGGACGGAAAGCGAACACGTTCAATTATTCGGGCATCTTGGAAGGAGAAACGATGGTTTTGATTCCAACAGTTCTGCGCGATGGTAGATTTAAGCACTTCTTGTTTTCATACATAATTTTCGTGTTTCTTGACCCTAAATCGCAGTGCCTTTCGTGTCTGGCCCACATAACATTTTTCGCAGTCTTGACAAACAATCTTGTAAATACCGGAGTTGTTAAAATCCGGAATGGGATCTTTAAGCTGGGAAATTCCAATTTTGCTGATGGGGATGAAGAGAACCCGGAAACTAAAAGCAGGATTGATCCTGCTCGTCTATATGCCTTGTCCAAGGTTCACAAGGCAAATATGCCTTTCCGACCTATTGGTACTCCTACCGATTCGTTATCCAAATATTTAGTCAATAGATTTTCTTCCCTCCTCCAAGGCAATACTTTCACTATTAAAAACTAGGTGGACTTTATCTCCTGCCTCAAAACCATCAATCCTGACGCTTGTAAAATGGTTTCGTTTGATGTGAAAAGCCTTTTCACCAACGTATCCATTTGGGGAGCTCTTCATTCTCTGACCAAACGCATGCAAGAATTCCACTATCCGGAGTTTGAAATCACAATCCTCACAATAGGGGAAAGTTATGACTCCATCAACACCCCCTCATGTATGCCAGTGCACTGATTGAGGATTAGGAAAAGTACTGGACCTCAATTTTATAAACACTGCAATTTTGTTTAGGTTTCCTTTACTCACTTTTTAACAATTAAGATATATATATATATTCTTTTTTTTCTCCAGTTGTTCAAAACTGCCAATGCATAACAATGTTTATGCCTGTCCACCATGTTGGAAATCACCAGTTGCCGTGTTTCATAGTAATACCATGGTTTAGCTAAATGTAAAGCACTGATGGATTTTTCATTTGCTGTAGTTATATTCTTCCATTTTTAACCATTGAAATGTATTACATTCTTCCAATGACAAATTGTTTAAAATACACACTGTTGTTTCGTAGCCAATATTTCACATTATTATAATCATTTTATATGATGTTGCATTCATGCAGCTGTAGAGTTATATGGGCCTGTGGGGGCCCGAGCCCCTTCCCATAGTAATTTGAAATGAATTTCAATTTTACATATATCTTAATGTATAAATGTTTATGTATGCTTGCCCCCCCAATAATTTTGGAGACACTATGTTGGTGCACACAGCTGTTCCAGTGGTGTGATGTTCTTTAATTACCTGATATGCTGTTTTCATGAATAGATCGACCAATTATTTTCTTGGTTAGCTCGGTTGTATACACAGATGTATCATGATGTGGATGACATACGCAGATGGTGTGGATAATATGTTCAGCCAAGCAAATTAGCATTCATTCGGTTGTGTAAATTTAGAGATTTTTCCCTATGTAAAAATCTGTTGTGTGTCGAAGACTTTATAGTTTTAAACTTTTCCGATAGAAGAAAGAGCATTCAGTTGCAATGGTTTATCCCACCCCATAGTAGTATAATGGTAATGTGTTCACGTTTGTCGCATCGTTAACCAAAGTTAAATTCCAGTCGTACCATAGGCAGCGGTTTTTTTCTGCCTGCCTAACGTGAGGTTTGGTTCCTTGTGAAATGGGAGCTCAGCTTCTTTAGAAAACGGTAGGTTCCGGCGCAGCATAAACTTGGCCAGAATTTGTTTCATTCATTCAGAACTTGTTTTCATTTTACATTAAGAATATCTGTATACACTTTTTAGTAGTAAAAATTATGAAAAGAAAAAAAGCATTAAAAAATTGCTCGATTCTAGTATTTTCAAAACCATTGACTTAGCTGTTGGTTTATATGTGTGTGCTTGGAAAACTGTTTTGTAATCAGCATACATACAGTGGTGATGCAATTGTCAAGTAGTTAGCATTTGACCGTTGATGTACCCCAGTGTTTGCCATATTTTCTACAGATCCAAAATCTAAAGTTTTATTTGATAGGGAAAAGAGATTTGGATTCCTCTGTGGGTCTTAGATACAGTGTTACTTTAGCTATCCATATGCCACTAAAAAATGCACATAACGAAATTAGTAACTAGTTTATGCAAACTGACTTCAGCTAACCGCTGCTCATGGGCAGTAGTCAAGGGCAGACACAGAGTTTTATTTGTGTGGGAGGGCGCAAGGTCAAGGACAGAATTTGCCATGGTCTTGGAATAACACCCTTCATTTATCATGAAAGTTGGAATTTTTTACAGTGAAAAAATATATTTGAGGGTGTCATGACCCCTGTGACCCTCTTTTGTGTCCATGCTTGAGCAGTGTAGGAAAGGATAGGGTTTCAGAGGGCTAGAGCCCCCCCCACCCCCTTCCATATGATATCCAGGCAGATTTTTCTCCCAAACATCGAATCACATGTGATCTTTTCTTAAACCCTCTTGAGCCCTCATATTTTTTTTAATTGCTGCACCCCCGATTATGGCAGCTATTTTGAAAGGTAAGGCTCATAGCATTTATTTTTAAAAATATATTTTATATATATCTCATTAAGTTAGTCATCATTTTCCAGGCACCACCTCTAATTTCACAGGTGACTACCCATACAGTTGGTCATCAATGCCTTACCAACCACCAGGATTAAAGGATGCAGAGGTATTAAGATAAGTATCTATTTCTGAAAGGGCAGAATCAATCATCTGTCAATTACGCAAATTTTTACTTTTTTTTTTTTTTTCTTTTTAAGGTTTGTTCAACTGCTGATGGTGATCGAATGAATCTTCTTTGTCCTGTTCCTTCGGCTGAATATAATTTACCTGATGTGCAAGTGGCAGATTGGGCTATCGATTATCTCCATAATCGATCCAATATGAACACAAGTGACCCATTTTTCTTAGCCGTTGGATTCTACAAGCCTCATATTCCTTTTAAAGTTCCTTCTAAATATCTCGGTAAACCATCTTTAACTAATGCAACCTACATATGTTGGTGCTGGACATTCAATTATAATCTGCAACAGAAAACTTAATAATGGTGTCATAAAGACACTGTGTTGTTAGGTAGTGGTTCACTATTAGTCAGTTTCTAAAACTCTTTAAGTGTATGACTCGTGTAGTCCAAGAACCCTCCCTGACATGGGGCAGAGGGGCTTGACTCCCCCCACTAGCCATTTAAAAATTTGATTTGCCCGAACCTGCTATGCATTTACTTTCAAAAGTTTTACAGTCACATTTTAAAATAAGGTACTTTTTAGCTCATTACTAATTGTCAAGCAGTATCAATTATTTTTGTAGCGTTTTGGTATCTTGTACATTCACAAAACTTCTCGACAGCTTTGAGAAAGAGGTAATAATTTTTCTCAGCTTCCCCCACCATCTAAGTACTTGTTCATTTTTCTCAGCCCCCGTAGAAGTACTCTTATGGGCTCCCATGCCCCCCAGTAATTTAAAATAAATTGCAATGTTACACATACGAGGGTGAATCAGACAGTTTTTGCCCCTATTTTTTATTAGCCAAAATAAGGTACATACAGGTAATTACAAATATACATACTATTCTATGTACCTATTACTATGTACCTATTTTTCTACATAGTTCCCGCACCAGTTCAGACATTTGTCCCATCGCAGCACTAAATTTAAGATGCCCCTGTGGTAGAATTCGTCCTGCTGTCTTGGCTTCATCGTTGCACGTGAATCGCTGTCCTGCCAGGAACTTCTTCAGCGGACCGAAAACGTGGAAATCACTAGGGGCGAGGTCCGGACTGTATGGTGGGTGGTCCAGACTCTCCCAGTGAAATGACCTGAGCTTGTCGGCAGTTCTGATTGCATACAGTCCGGACCTCGACCCTAGTGATTTCCACGTTTTCGGTCCGATGAAGAAGTTCCTGGCAGGACAGCGATTCACGTGCAACGATGAAGCCAAGACAGCAGTCCGACGGTGGTTCCACAGTCAGCCGGACGAATTCTACCACAGGGGCATCTCAAATTTAGTGCTGCGATGGGACAAATGTCTGAACCGGTGTGGGGACTATGTGGAAAAATAGTGTAAGGTACGTAGAATAGTACGTATATTTGTAATTACCTGTATGTACCTTATTTTGGCTAATAAAAAATAGGGGCAAAGACTTTCTGATTCGCCCTTGTATTATCATGTAAAATGTATGTAATATCTGCTTGGGCTTCCCAATAATTCCGAAAACCCAATGTTGTTGATACTTGCTGGTTTTTTCTTATAGATCCAGTCTGGATTTCATTTCTCCAAGTAAAAGTAATTCCTTGGAGAACTGTAGATTCTGGTGTGTGACTGAAACTATTCTTGTATCATAAAGCTCAAACAAAACACATGGGGACTACTTTTTCATTTTGATTGTATTATTTATTACCATTGGCGTAGTCAGTGGTAACTAGAAGTGACTTAGTCTCTCCCTCCCTTCCAGGGATGTAGTCGTAAATTAAACAGTGTGGAGAATATTCTGTTCTTGGTGGTATTGTTGGGAGGGGGTGGGGGGGTGCTGAAGGAGAGAATGGAGTTGGAGAGACCTTAAAAAGGAAGTGCCGGAATGGCATTCTGGCTTCTCTTCCCTGCTCCCTCTGCATCCCTGTAAAAATGAAAATTTCAAATGAATGATATATGTGTCGCATTTAAGTTTACCTATAGCCACATGAATCAAATCACTTTATCTCAAATTAGACCACAAAGCAATACATATGCTCTCTATTTAATGCGATTATTGAATGTCTTTTGAAGATCGTTATACCATTTAGATTTGTACCCATTGGAAGACATGGATCTAGCTCCTGATAATGTAAGGCCACAGGGGATGCCAGATGTCGCATGGAACCCATGGACAGATCTACACTCCAAAGATGATGTGAAAGCTCTTAACATCGAATCTCCATTTGGTTACATCCCTCGAGATTTTCAGGTAATGGTAAAGAAATGTACTTGTTGCAACCGAAATCTGATTGGTGGTGCCAAATACACTCCTGTCCATATTAAAATCATATTTGACTACTCATTAACATTTAGATCTTATATCTGACATTCATGAAACAACTGTTTTAAAGATATAAGCATCATCAAGATTTTGTCTTATACGTCTTTGGAGAAGTAGATCCTGTAAGATATTACTACCCTTTACAAGGATAACACAATTGCCAAATAATGGTCAACACACAAAGCCACCGGGGCGAGATTTTTGTGAGTTTTTCATAGGGGACTTTTTTTATTACCAATAAATTTGACACCCACGTATTAGTAGCTCAAACTAGAGATATTTTTGTTTATGAGAAAAAGAGACACCGTCCTCATGCCAGATTCGAACCAGGGTCTCCGCGTTGAGCTCGCGGTGTCTTGACATACTAGATGAATGAGAACAAGAACAAGCCCTTTTTTTCTCCGTATATTAAGTTGTAAGATATTACCCTTCACAGGGATAACACAATTGCCAAATAATGGTCAACACACAAAGCCACCGGGGCGAGATTTTTGTGAGTTTTTCGTGGGGGGGATTTTTATTACTAATAAATTTGACACCCACATATATTAACTCAATGTAGAACTATTTTTTTGTCTAGGGGAAGAAAAGGTGCCGTCATGGGTGTCAAATTTATTGGTAATAAAGTAGATTGTTGTTCACTACTAATACTGTATAAAGCAGTAATCTGTTCTAAATAATGGCTATACAATCTACAACTCAGCATGCAAGTCTGTATTGAAGCAGCTGGGTCATCCATTATGATGGTTCTCCGTCTGGGTCCTGGAGCTGTTCAGGCTTCTCTAGTCATTAATCTGTGAGATCTTCACTGAATCAGTCTGAAGCTACGGAATCTTCACTGAATCAGTCTAAATCTATGGAATCTTCACTGAATCAATCTGTAGCTGTGGAATCTTCACTGAATCAATCTGTAGCTGTGGAATCTTCACTGAATCAGTCTGAAGCTATGGAATCTTCACTGAATCAATCTAAAGCTATGGAATCTTTGCCAGCTGTGTCACTGACTCTGAATTATTATTTTAGACATCATTTAATGACCATCCTGCATAATCATCATTTCGGTAATCTAGTTTTGTTTCACTTTTCAATGTGGGGTTATGACCCCCATCGACATCTACAGATAATAATCTACAACAACATCTTG
>QLNU02014176.1:112493507-112503705 GCA_006491805.2 Dysdera silvatica
TCTTGATGACATATAAAGGGGAATCTGTGAAAGCATCTTTATTACCAATAGCAGTTGTTAAACTAAGTAATCTTATGTCGGGAAAATCTATACTTGTAACCGCTCTGTAAGACAGCGGTTTGCAAGTTAACGTGGTAACAGAGGACACAGCGAAATTTCGTAACTTCAGTGAAGAAAGAATAAGTACGCCCATATGTGGTTAAGGCGAAGCTCAGTTTAATACAAGTACAAAGGTTACAAGCGTAGTTTCAAACAAAGAAGGAGATTTTAGACATGAATTGAAGTGTATAGTCATGCCGCAAATCACAGTAGTAGTCAAATTGAAGGGAATAGGACACAAGCCTTTCCATATTCCAACTGGAATTTTATTAGCAAATCCGCATTGTATAAATTTGAACAAGATTGCCCTATTAATAGGGGCAGAACTATTTTCTGATATCTTTAAAATGCAACAAATGGAAACAGAAAATACACAACTGATATTACAAGAAACAGTGTTTGGATTCATCTTCATGGGAAACATGAACAAACAAAACTTTCCTAAATTTCATTGTGGAACTCTAACAACGGAAAATGAGTTAGATAAAAACATATACCAATTCTGGAAATTAGAACAAGTAGAAAATCAACATTCAACTAATAGTACTGATAAAACAACATGTGAAGAGCATTTTATCAAAACTTTTAGGAGGGACAAAGATGGCAGATTCATCATACAACTACCACTTAAAGAATCGGAACACTTGGTTTTGGGACAATCAAAAGAAATTGCTACTAGACGTTTAGATGCAGTATGAAGAAGATTACATAAAGATTCTGAGGTGCGACAGTTATATGTAGAGTTTATGAATAAATACGAGGAACTTGGACATATGGAACAAGTGAAAGATGTAGATTCCATAAATTAAACAACAATATTAATCAACGTTTATTGGCGTAGTGATACCAGCGCCGATGTTATGTTTGTTTGTTTTTTGGTTTTACGGCTCAAAGACTACAGTGGTCATGCTGCGCCGGGACCTACTGTTTTCCGAGGAATCCGAACCTCTTAAGGCCTAGGGAACCAAACCCCGGACTACAGTGAGCAGTGCGATCTTTATGAGATCTCTGAGTAAGCGTTCTTTTTGCACTGCTGGGAGTCGAACCCGGATTAGCCGCGCAATAGGAGAACGCGTTACCGCACGCCACTGCCAGAATTGCCGATGGTATGGCGTGATTAGATGGTGAAACGTTCGAAAGAAAATAAATATTTCTGCCTTCGGTGGGACCTGAACCCACGACCTTCCACTTGCCGGGCGGAGGCTCTACCCACTGAGCTACGAAGGACAATATATAATCTCTTTACGAACGTATATATATTGTTGCCAGTTATTTCGCAGAATGGTGTAGTACATAGACTACTATTTAAACCAAATTGCAAAGAGACTGGTATTAAATTGATCGAAATGCACGTTGCAGCATATGTATTTATTCCATAAATTGTTATTTTATTCCACATCAGCAAATCTATAGGTCAGAAAAAAGACGACAAAATTATGAGTAGTATTCAATATGCCAAGCAAAACAACTACAGGCATTTCACTAAATGATATGTTATTAAATGGGGGCCTCATACAAGACGATTTATTTACCATCATGATACGATTTCAAGGATATAAACATGCCTTTACTGTAGACGCAAAGAAAACATACAGACAGATTCTCATTGAGCCAAATCAAAGAATACTTTGGAAAACAGGTAAACATGAAGAGATAAAGCAGTATAGGCTAAACATATATACGGAACATTGAGTGAGCCAAGTTTGGAAACTCAGGTATTGAAACAATTAGCAAGCGATGAAGAAGACCTGCCATCAGCAGCATCAGTGACAAAAACTGACTTTTATACGGATGATGTACTGACTTGGGCACATGACATATTCACAGTAGTTGCATTAAAATTAGTTGAACTACTAAATCAAGGTAGTATGGAATTATACAAATGGTGTACGAACACATTAGAATTATTAATGGACGCCCAAGAGGACAAAGAATATGCATTTCAGAACTCAAACGAAGGGCAATCAACAAAAACGTTAGGTGTACTTTGGAAATCCCAACTGGATTGTTTCTCATTTAATGTAACGGTACAAACCAAAGAACATTTTATGAAAAGCGCCATTCTCTCCACTATCACCAGAATTTTTGACCTTCTCGGACTACTTGGACCAGTTATAACAAAAGTAAAGATCTTTATGCAATCATTATGGTGCCTCAAGTTGGATTGGGAAAGCTTACTTCCTGATCAAGAAAATATCCAATTGAGGAAATTTGTGGACACCCTGATCAACATAAACGATGTTCAAGTGAGTCGCTACGTGTTATCGGATCATGCAAAAAGATTGGAGCTTCATGGTTTTGCTGATGCCTCCGCACCAGCAAACTACGGTGAAGTCGTTTACATAAGATGCATGCATGCAATGCTTTTCAATCAAGATTATTGTGTATTAAATCACGAGTCACACCTCTCAAAACAATATCAATACCACGCCTAGAGCTTTATGCAGCTCTATTGTTGCCGCACCTAGTGACTAAGTCAAAGGGCTAAAACTGGATATCTCAAAAACTATTCTATAGTCCGATTCAATCATTGCCTTGGCGTGGATTAAAAAGTCGCCTCATAGCTTAAAAATGTTTGTCGCCAATCGTGTCACCATGATTCAGAAGCTGCCAAGCAATTTTAAATGGCAGCATGTCTGCTCCGAAGATAACCCCGCCGACTTAATATCAAGAGGACTCTACTCAAATAAATTGCTAACATGTAAAATATGGCACGAAGGACCTTCATTTTTAGAAAAGAACAGCATGGTGGTGGATCCAGAGGTAACATTGGAAGGTTCAATTATTATGCAAGATGTGTACACACACAAGAATTGAAGCCAAATCTGGCACCGCACAGTGTAACTGCAATTTTAAATGCAAAATCCTTTTAAGATACTCTTATTACCATTAGCAACAGCTACAGTAAGATACTTCACATAGTGGGCTTTACTTACAGATTCTATTCCAATAGCCAAAAAAGAACAATGGACTCAAGGAGGATCGGATTGCTATGTCGAGAGAAACTGGATCAAGCTGAAAACGCACTTATACCTCTAACTCAAAAATCATGTTTTAATCATGAAATTATATATTTGGGGAAAGGAGATCACGTGACAAGAAAAAATAAGGTAAGATCATTAAACCTCTTCCTAGACAATAATAACATAATAAGAGTTGGTGGACGTTTAAATAATGCCAATCTTAGTTTCAACCACCAACACCCAACTGTCTTACCCCCTCGAAACACAAGATAAGTGAACTCATCATGGAATATTATCACAAAAAATTTTTACACGCTGGTGCTCAAGGCTTATTGCATTTGGTGAGAGAAAAGTTTTCACCATTGAATGGCAGAAATTTGGCAAGGAAAGTGACTCACAAACCTTTCAAAGCCAAACCTCAAGTTACAAACCAAATAATGGGGCTTCTTCCTCCAGAAAGGAAAACCCCCAAATTCCCCATTTACCTACACCGGAGTGGATTTCTGCAGACGGTTTACTGTTAAAAATAAAGGACAAAGTAAAGAGAGTTACCACGAAATGTACATTGCAATCTTTATCTGTTTCAGCACTAGAGCCATGCATTTTTGAATTAGTACCAGATTTAACAGCCGCTATCTTTATCGCCACGCTGAAACGATTTTTTGTTAGATGCAGTAAATCTAATATGTTATTTACAGATGCCACAAATTTTGTAGGTGCAAATTCCGAATTGAAACGCTTATTTAAGTTAGCTACGCAACAGAACGGATAGATAAGCAACTATTTATCATCAGAAAGTGTGAATTGGAGCTACATACCGCCAAGATCACCAAAAATTTGATGGCCTATGTGAATCTGGCGCAAAAAGTTTTAAATATCATTTTAAAAGGGTAGCTGGCAATTCAATTTTAACTGACGACGAGTTGTTAACTATTGCCATCCAGATTGAAGGTATTCTGAAGTTAAGACCTCTGAAGCCTTTGTCTTCTGACGAAAAACGACCTAGAAGCGTTGACACCAGGGCATTTTTTAATTGGAAGGCAGATAACCGCCCTAACTGAACCAAGCTTATTAGACCTACAGGAAAACAGACTTTCAAGGTGGAAACTGACAACTAAACCGGTTCAATCTATTTGGAAGTGCTGAAAACAGGATTATTTGAACAACCTACAACAGCGCTTGAAATGGCAATTAAAAAAATAACGTCAAAATAGGATCACTGGTTCTAATAAGAGAAGATAATCTTCCAACATGCAAGTGGCTCCTGGGTAGAATAACCAAAGTTTTCCCAGGCCAGGATGGTCACATACGAGTTACCTGTGTACGCACAGCACCAGGAAGTGTTAAATGTTGTGTATCGAAGTTGTGCATTTTACCTACATCGGACGAAAAATAAAATAAAAATAAAAATTATTTATCTTTACTTCTCATAAAATAATATGGGCCACTATAATGATAACTACAGATTGAGCCAAAATTATAAATGAAAGGCTTAGGTATTTGCAGAGCCATGTTATTTAACCTACTCTGTATGATGATGAATGCCAATTCCATTATAGCAACAGAAGTTATAGGTATAGGCAAGTCTTCAGCACAGAAAAATGAATAAAGAAATACAGCCAAGCAACTCATATATTCCTACGTTAAATGTACAAAATTTCGGTGGAAGTACAGGATCTATCCTAATAGTATTTTTCTCCTCTAGAAAAGAGATGAAAAATCGCTGTAGGAAGGCTTGAGAGTACCATCATGTGTGATATCATACAGGGTGTGGCATCATACACCTGTTATCTTGGGAGGTGGTAAGAGGCTTTGAACATAAAAAAATGTGTTGAATTGGATTATTAAAGAAGGATTAATAGGTTCGGAGTATGAGTGTCCAGTCTGCAAGGAGAAAATGCGATTGTACGCTAGGCTGAATGTGGATGACGGTATAAAGGGATGAAGTTATCCGATGAAAAAAAAGGAATAAAAGTTAGTACCTCCTTTTTTTAAGTTCGCTGAATGGAGAAAAGAGAGGAGGAAGAGTGGGGAAGGGAAAGGAGAGAGGAGAACGGGAAAAGGTAGAGAGAGAGGAAAGAAAACTGAAGGAAAGGGGGAGGGGAGAGAGGAAAGGAAAGAGGAAGAGGGGAAAAGGGAAGGAGGAAAAGAGACGGGGCCTTTTAACATGACAGAAAGTCAGGACAAAGTTGCCATACATGTTGGAAACACTTCCCACTAAAAACTATTTGGGATGGCTTCTGCACCAGCGCCCAAAATTTCATTGTAATAGGGGATTACTTCCCTGGCTAAGCCTGTAACTGAAGTTCCACATACCAATGAAAGATACCTAGCTATTACTAACATACTGCTCAGAGTTTTACTTAGATGATAGCTTATTTACTATGATGCCAAGTGTGATGGCATATCGAATACGCAACGTGTGCAATGATAGATTTACTAATAGGCTAGGTAGGTCGAATTTTTGGTGGCAAATTAAAATACTAATTTTGAATCGTTACGTTGAGAGGTGTAACTAGGCGTTGGCAAAGGAAGAGGATCAAACAATGGCAAATTCATGAATATTTACAAAAAAACAAAACAAATTTGAAATAACCACCAAAGGCATCAAATTAAGAATTTGGCAAAAGTGCCAAAATCTCTGCTATGCCTCTGATTACATTTGGTAAGACCAAGCTGCAAAATATACCAGAGTGTACAGGTAGCAAAATCGTAAATCAGTCTCTGAACACAATATATACCGAGAGTAACAACAGGCATACAATACTATGTAGGTATTGTATACCTGTTTGTTACAGGATTTAAATTGGGCAGGAGCCCGACTCCAATACTTCATTTTTGGCAATTATTTAAATATTAGCCAGAGCCCCTAAATATATGCTGTCATGAAAAAGTAATAAATTTGAGATTAAGGTCAAGCATTTTGTTGTCCAGAAAAATGAACATAAACAATTGATATGATTTATCGATTCTTTTGCAGCCATTCGATTTTTTAATCGATTTATCATAATATTAGGGCTACTGCACTTTTTTTGTTAGAAATTAAGCACTACCTACCAGTGCCGGATTTATAAATGGGCACATTGGGCACTTGCCCAGGGCGCAAGAGGCTGCGGATTATTTTTTAATTCCAAATTATTTACCGTAGAATTTTGTCTATCAGCTCTCCACGAGAAGGCACACTACACACTTTTTTTTCTAAACCTGAAAAACTGTGTGAAACGGGGGCGTACACCCCCTGAGAATTACGTTTACTTTAAAAATGATTATTTTCAAGTAAAAAGATACTTAAAATCAAATTTACAAGTGAAATTTTCAAGCTTTGCACCCTCCTTGAAATACTGTCCTGCATTCATCATTCCGTTTCTTCTAAAATCATTGCCATTGCAATTTGTTTGTTTATAAAATACTCTCTTATTATGCCCATAATGCAGGCTAAGGGAAGTTAATTATAAATGTCAGCTGTTCTCTATCTCCATGATATTTCGGCTACGAGATACGGTGAGCAAGTAGAACGGTTGTGAATTTCGCTTTATTTCTGTGTATATATGATGGGGGAATGGCATAACTAGTTTAGAAGCTTGGAGGGAGAAACTATTTGTGGGCAGCATAACAGTACACCACAGTGCTTAGAAGAGATTTCCTATGGGTGTTAGCCCCCTAGTTACGGTTACGAAGGGGGCGCCAAAAATTGTTGTACCTAGGGCACCTTGTACCCTAAATCCGGCCCTGCTGCCTACACATATGATCGGTGATGATGCAATTGAAGCTGGTCAAGACAAAATACAAATGTATAATTAGTTCACGACCAGTGTTCAACATAAGCTTGTTCATCCTCCTATTTTATTAAATATATTGTTGGGAAGAAATTTACAGTAAAATTGTACCCATTTTCCAATTCCATGTTTTCAACATATATTTTTAATAATCAAAAAATGACCATGAAACATCCTTAATCCAAAATTTATAAATAATAATTCACTCCTTTATATATTCGAAACAATAACATAATTTTTAATTTTTTTTTAAAGGAATTTAATCTTTTTTTTTCCAAGTTTCTCAGGTAAGTGATTCCATATATTTGTGTGCACATATTTTAATATAATAATGCTTTATTCCCATTCTCATTTTTGGTTAATTCAAATGTTCTACTAAGCACATTCTGATCATGATTTTTCTGTATTCCTACAATCTCACTGCATATAATTTCCAGAATACCTGCAAACGTAAAATTTATTTTTAAACTAGCTCATTTATTGTATTTTTCATTATTCCTCCCTTCTTTTGCCGATTCATGTTCCCTAACTTTTTCATTATTGGTCCTTTTCTGGTCAGATAATCAGGACTTAATCAGACACAAGCCCAACTCTTTCATAAGGAAGACCTTTGCCTTTTTTATATAATCATAGTCCTATTTCGTAAGTGGCTCAACGCATTACAATTACTTTAATTTCTAAATAAAAACAGGAACTTATAAGTTAACGATACACATATGGCGTGAGAACATTACCCGCAGTGTGAATATTACGATGAGTAGCTAGTATATACGCCGATATGGTCAGTATAGTTACAATAAATGAAGCAACCAACACAAACACTAAGAGATTTCGCCGAAATAATTGCCTTTCAATAGGAATCATGTCGTAGAATTACATTTAATATTAAAATTACTTGCTTAAGCATAATTACGGTGGTAATTCATGAAACGTATAAACGTGCGTTTGTTGCTTAATATTATCTATCAGATTAAATATTTTTAATCTCATGATCAGGAAATAGCACATGCAACCAAAACACCCCTTTTTTCAGCGTCCTCGCGGTTCAAATCGATCAATGATGCGATTTCAAATATACTGTAATGCCTAGAAAAATACCAGCGTGCGGTTCGACATCCACAAGGCCAACTACATTTCTCCAAAACTTATTTCCTAATCGCCGTAATTCCCGTTAGGCGGCGCTGTGAACGATTATTACACTGGTGTAACAGCGTTACCACCAGTATTCATTATAACATTCCGTCCATGATTTCGGCACCAACGTGGAAAAAATCGTAACTTTTCTCGTACATTTGTAAATCATCGTAAATAATTCGAGCAATGTAAACCATTTATTACGCTTATGTATCACGCGTTTGTACCTGTTTTTTATATTTTAACATTCCGATTTAGAATTTTAAAATTGTTGAAGTCAATATGGCATAATTCATAATCCAATCAAGCATATTAGATTCATTTTTAAATTTACATTCATTTTCAGATTTTCCATATTTAAAAGAATTAGCTAGATCTTCAACATCAACAACAAAAGTCATCTATCTTGATTTATCACTGTATTTAATATTTCAAAAATAAATATTTGAATACAGCAGTTGCATACGTTAACATAATATTAGCATTGTTGTAGATACTTAGTTAATTTATTTTCGAATTCAGTATTTTTTATTGGTATTGAACTTATTAATATGTCTTTGAAATCTTTCATAAAACTTGGAAACCTTCATACAAATTTGAAATCTTTCATAGTTGAAAAACTTCGTTACGGGCACGTGCCAAGAGGGGGAAAGCAGGGGTTTCACCTCCCACTGCCAAAAAAGAAAAAGAAAAGGGTGCCTCTTTACCAATACATTTTCATTCAGTCTTTGTAGAATCATCGATGTTAAAGCGTGCTGCTCTGCGAAGTCATTAAAATTGTAAATAGTTCAAATATTTGTTGTTCAGCGATCCATTTTATTTTAATTATTTAGTTAACTAGTTAACAACTAATTTGTCTAATTAGCGTTTTATAATAACAGGTGTATGTTTATGACAATAGATGGCGTCACACGTTTTCATGCCCAAAATCTCTCCTCCACTCCCAAATGTTGTTGGAACATTCCTACTTTGTTATATATTGAAAATTGGCAATTTAAATGAAATTTAATATTAATCAAACTAAGGGCAATTTCAAGTATTACATAAGCACCTTTGGGTTTGTTGTGTTTATTCTCCAATGTTAGCCAATATTAGTTTATACTCAATTGGGGTGGAAATGGCCTAAATATTGCTTAATAATTCTTAATATTGCTTAATATTTGTGAACTCTTCCTTACCTTCTATTATATAAAAAGTCTATTATCGCTGCTTTTTATATTAGCTGATGGGCAAAAAAAGAAAAGGCCCTTCTAGTTACGTGCCCACACGCACATGAATGAGTCCAACGTCACAAATCCAACATACCGACAATCTTAAGTTTACGCTGCCTGAATCATTTATGAGAAAAGTTACGATTTTTTCTACACTGGTGCCGAAATCATGGACGGAATGTTATGATGCCACCGGCATTACAAGGCCAGATAGCTCTGATGTTTCAATCACTTTACTCGCTAACTAGTAGTCATAATAAACTCGCGGCATAGCCGGCTACTAGTGCGTTACTTTTAGCGTAGCGTACGAAATTAATTTTTTTTATCCTATTTTACCGGCGCTGGTCGTTCGTATCGCACGTATAACTACTAGCGAAACGCCATGGCGGCAGCGGTCAGGCTTTGTTATCCCGGCGGTAATAGTAGCTGACATCTTTTCAGTTTTAAGAAGGTTTCCACGTCGTAAAATTTTATTTTTAAATAATAAGATCTTAATTTTTTCAGGGTTACAGATGCGATTTTTAAGTCTTTAACCAAACTAATTCAGTGTAACTGGATTAGCTTAATTTATTTTAGATTTAGGCACAAAATTATTCAATTTCCGATAAAGTTCACTTCACAAGCAGTAAGGATTTACAAAATTTCAATACGACGTGGAAAAAAAAAATTTACTGTTTCTAATGGAAAATACAGGGAATGGTACCGGTCGACTAGAGATGAGACGGGTTCTATATTTCATGGTGTTTTCAGGTGTCGCGTCAATTCTTCGCGGAACAATTTATCACCAGCACAATTCGTCACGTCATATTTATTATGGTTTAATTTGTAATATATTTATTTATTGGGGTTTCTTTGCTTATAAATATAGTAGAACTTCAATCGCCTGCACATGACTTAACCGAAATGATCTGCTATACTGTTCTTTTAATTATTTTTTTTAAGTGCACACTCTAACGTTTCACTTGTAAATACAATAGGACTCCGGTAATCTGAACTTTGCTTAACCGAAATGTCC
>QLNU02014176.1:112503805-112536447 GCA_006491805.2 Dysdera silvatica
ATTGTTATTGTATACTCATATTGCTGTTATTGTACTCTCGCTCTCAATAGTTACTATTTTTTTTCTCGCTCACTTGATCAAATATATACACATAAATATTTGACCTTGTAGATGTTATTCAGTATTTACATTGCTTTTAATTCAAAGCTAACAAATAAATGTTATGTAAAAGGATGTATATTTCATGTCACGCGATTGAAGTGTGTCCCATGACATGCCTAGCCAGTCATATGCCTACTCTCAGAGTAACATGCGTGGGAATGACAAAGTGCACTTGACATACATGCCCAGGTTTGGCATCCATGAATAAATGAAATCTTCCCGACTGTCTGGGATACATTGTCAAACTTGAACTTGTCCAAAAATATTTTTATATTCGTCTTTCTTTTTCAGTTTGTGACATTATAAAAATAAATAATACAAAGTTTTTTTTTAATTTTAACCAAAGAGTAAGAATTTCTAACCACAAGATATGCTACTACAGTGACTTTGTAATTAAGTGAAATAATCCAATACTGTTTATTCATGACTAGAGTCGCCGTGTTGGTTAAGAGGCGCTTTTGCGCAAAGTTGCTTTACGGCGACTTCATAAAATGAAATTTACAAATCCAAATAATTTCTAAGAAAAATTTATTTCTGTAATATACAAAAAATAGAATAAGCGTATGCATCTTTACATAAAAATATAGCATATCAAATAAAACTTTTTAACTATTACAAAACAATCACGACATAATGATACATTTTTTGGACCCCGTGGTATAATCATGTAATTTTATTATATATTTATCCTTTCTGGTTTAACCACCACAAATATCTTGGACCATTGATATCTAGATTATCCATAATATCATGTTCTGTCGATATCATTGCCTCGCACCCTAAATTCAAGCCTGCGTTCTTTATACATGTAGCAATATTAGTAGTACATTAAGAAAAACGACAAATCCGTTGTTTACTGTTCTCTTTTTATCACCTTTCGTTTCAATTTAAATTATTCAATTTCTGAAGCTATGTTTTACTTCTTAAATTGTATAAAAATTTATCACTTGTTGTCTTAATGGAGTAAATTATTTATGCATTTAGTAATTTATCTTAATGCACTACATAAAAACTCGAACAGGTGCCTTGATGCGGAGTACAACCTGCACACGATGGTCCTGTTCATGATTACAACGGTTAAAAGAAAAAGATATGAATTTTCGAGAGAAGTAAACGATGAATTAATTCATATTGAATTAGATCTGTTATGGGTTTTAATCAGTTAAAAGATCCGCATTTATATATATTTATATTGCGTTTTTTTGAACAGCGTTTTGGACTCAGCATTATAAATACGGCTGCATCAAAATATTCGTATCTTTAACGTAAAAATCATTAAATAGTATTTCATCTATATGGGAATGATGCACAAAAATTCACATATGCAATAATACAGATTTTATTACTCTGCAAAAAAAACTCGTTTGGTTATTATTTCTCTACATCAAAACTATGTTTAACCATATTTTTCCAAGGAATTTTTTGTTGAGATAAAAATGGAATTTACGACTGATTTTGCATAACCTTTTCTAACAAAAATCGAATGAATTCGAGTGACTCGATTTAATTTTTGATGGATTAACGCAGTGGCATAGGAATGGGCTTCAGGGAGATTTAAGCCCACAGGGGCTATAAAAACACGTTATTTTCTCTAAGACCGCATCACATAATCTACATTAAAGCCACTTGAGCCCCCCCCCCCATCTCCTCATGAGTTTTGAATTGCTACGCTATTGGATTAACATAAAAATGAATTTAGATTTTTTTTAAACAAGTGAATTACGACACTGGTCATCTCTTATAGGCGTACCTGGGGAAAAGCTCCTGGGAAGTTATGAGCACAAATACAACACATATATTCCTATGTTAAATATACAAAATTTCATTGCGATGGGGGTTACAACCCTAAACCCCTGTCTAGGCCTATATTACCTCGTATATGCTCGCATTACATTTTATGTTTAATCCTCCTGAGATTTTACAATTTCAGAGTCTATGAGTTTTTCTTTGTCTGCTGTTGCACTCTTCTCTAAGGCAGAAACACGTTGTTTCAAATTCTGCTGGAAGGCATTATATTCACCGTAAAGCCTCGCCAGCCGCGTCTGTAAAATAAGGAGAGAATTGTCTAGTCGTTGCACTTTGTCGTTCGTCGTTTCACGTTGTGCTTCAGCTGCCTTGATCGCTTCTTCGTCCAGAAGCCCATCCTTGAGAAGGATTTGTCTACCTCTCTCAATCAGCATCTTTTCAGCTTCAGGATATTCTTCCAATACCTGTAACATATTTATTTTATATATTCATCAAGCTCAATTAAGAAATTACTTGTAGTTGTGGGGGCAAATACAACAATTTTTTCATCTGGATAAGAACGGGTTTTAATTAACCTTATGTTCCACTGTTCAGAAGTATGTTTGCCTTTTTTAAAACAACTACGTGAATGAAAAGTCAATGGGAAGCTGCATGACCACTGAACATGTACATTCACGCACTTATTTTTTGAAGAAGACAGATGTACTTCTGCTGAAATGATTGTCAATGACTTTATCGATTATGTAACGGCGCCGTGTTTGTTAATTTATTTTTGGCGCCTTTTTCGCAGGCTTGTTATTCTACGTATAGTACCCTTTCCTCCTCCTCCCAGCAGCAAACTTTGTCATTTTTAAAATAACACTGTCAATGTTAATTTCTTCTTAGTTTAAATAAAAATATTTCAATTTTTAATATTTTAGTAAAACTTAATGTGTGATTCAAATTAACGTCAACTATATTGTACCTACTTCCCAAAGATCTTGCTTTGATAGACAGAACAAGTCCGAATATCCGACACTACGGACATTTGCTGTTCGTCTATTTCCGGTTTTAATACCCGATATATTTAGGATGCTAAGCTCTCCAAAGACGCTGCCATCGCCCAAAGACGCAAAGACGGTTTTCCCATCGTCTGCCACTACTTGCAACAAGCCTCTTTTAACAATATACATTTCCTTGCCGACGTCTCCTTTCCGACAGATGTAGTCTCCTGGACTGAAGACCTGGAGTAGTAGACGGAGCACCAATTGGACAAGAAGGCCTGGTTCACAGTCCTGGAATATTCGTACCCGTCTGAGAGTGTCAAGGTGCACATGGATAGCTACCTCAGCCTTCAGCTTATCAGGCAACGCATTCATAACGGCGTTCTCGTCAAGAGATTGCTTGTTTGTCCAGAGATATTCGAACCACTTGATCACTCTGTTTTCAAGCTCTTTCCCAACTTTTCTGAATTCCAAATACTGTTTGACATTATCCATTTTGCTTTGGAAGGCAGCTCGAGCGGCATTCATATTAGTGATCATGCTTCCAACGTTACCAACAATAGTGGCAAAGATCAGAACACCGACAAGAAAATCAAATACAACGAAGATATATTCTATGTCTTGTTCCGGTATCGGGACCTCACCAATCGTAGTGAGAGTCAATGTCGACCAGTAGAAACTGTAGATGTATTGATGGGAGAAGGACGAATATTTGGGATTACTGACATTTTTGTACACCCAGGTATCTGTACCAAAACCAATGGCATAACTGGCTGCGAAGTAGAAGCACGCATTCCAGTGGATGATGACCAAGATGTAGACGATCAGTTTTCCAATTCGAAAGGCGTAGGGAAAATTGGTTCTGGTTTCGGTTCTATCGAAAAATTCTGACATTCTGTGGAACCGAAAAAGTCGGTTCATCCGAACTATAACCCGGCAAGGAACACGAATATAGCAGTGAGTGCTGAGAACGATATACGAAATGTCCGTGGGTAACAAGCTGACGATGTCAAGTTTGAAGTTCATGGATTTGGTGTAGTTTTTAAAAAGTTTATATCCATTTCTGACCAGGAGACCTTGTTCCAGATAACCTGCAATAAAATAATTTTTTATTACATATCAGACTTCTGAGTCATTTACATACGAACACGGCAGGGCTGGCGCTAGGTATTATGCCGTTTGGGGCGCACACGTGTTTTGACACCCAGAATGACTTCATTTTTTAAAATAAACTCCTTTTGCTGCCCTTAAAAATATACAGCTCAGGGCGAATGCCTGGTTCGTCTCCCCTTGGCGCCGGCCCTGGTATACAGCACACATATAGGCTTTAAAAGTAGGACGGGGATAACTGCCATTAACAACACGATGCAAAACCTTATTTAGGCTGAACCATGTTACCGTTTAAATTTAATAAATATGATTAAACTATAATATTTAAATTCCCCTTCGAAGCAGTGGGTAAAAACTACACCCCTGACCAAGCCAAAGGCATAGCAATTGAAAAATTATGAAGGACCTAAGTAGCTAAATAGAGGTTAAGTGACTCGGCGATGAGGAGAAGGATGTGCCTTGTTATCCAATGTGAGCTCAGTGGAGCTCACTGAAATCCTTCCATTCCTATGCCCTTGAATAACTTCTGTGTGGCCCAAGGGAAAATGATGGATTATAATATTAGTAGAGGATGGTAAGGGATGTGTAGAGTAAAGTTAAAGAGATAGTAAGATGAGAGAAAATATCTCAAATCCAATGGATTCCTGCAAAGATGTTTTTCTAGGGATAATGCGTATGTCGATAATTTTGAGGGTAGAAGGTTTCACATGAGAAGGAATAATACAAGCAATCTGCGTCGTACTCAGATTAGTTCGACATTTAGCCTTTACACAAAAAACTATGTCTGGTATTTCTGAAACCGTTAAACATAGACACTTTGAAAGGAAGTACGTGTTGGGTATCCATTATACGAAATGATTGGGACCAGAAGCGTCTATATTTGTATACAGAGCGTTCCGTCAAGGCTGTACAAATTCTGCACAGTGAGAATCCCCACTCGGAGTACATAAAAATGATTCAAGAACGATCCCTCCGCGACTCCTTGTTTTCTTCGAGAAAAATACGAAAGAAATTTGTAGCATATCCGATGAACGGAAAATGAACTGTATTGGAAACACAAACATTGGTACAGGAGAGCTGGAATGCGCCAGTGTTCCATCACGCTACGTATTGCTAAGTCCATAGGTTACGTATTTCCGATAACGGTATGTCATTCAAGAAATTAGTTAGAGTATATCACAAAGAAATACCAAGTATCAATGCACATATTGTTAGTCTATTGTTATTTAAATTTCCACCCTTTTACGGGCATAATAAGGAGTAGCATTTTCCTTTTCTTTTGATTTGATTTTCATCCGTTGTGCAGTTTACAGCGTTTCTAATACAGCTTGTTTTGCGTGCACTGGATGTGACGTCACATTTTAATTTCGCATTTTTCACGGAAACTATGTGTGGTAGAAGTATGGTTCTTGGGTCACTTTGTATGTTCTCCGAGTAAGGATTCTCGCCGTGAAGAGTTTATACGGTCTTGACGGAACACCCTGTATATATGATGATACATCTACGGATGGGACCCAAACCTAAGCATGAAATTCGCCTATGTTTCATATACGCCTTATACACATTGACTGAAAGTAATTTCATATAATATTCCTTATAATTTTATGCATAAAATAAGGTTTGTGCATATTGAATCACCAAAATGCAAGGGCCACTTATTTATACATAGGTAACTTGCAGTAACTGACAGTAAAAATGTTATACAATGGAAAAATTACGTATTTAGAGATGGAGGGACCCCCCCCCCCCCGGGGATATTGAATAAAGTGTCTGTTGTGCGGCTGCGTCGTTTTGACTGCGACGTGTTACACGAGGACAGGTGTGAAATTTTCCACTTATGAAGTCATATTGGCGCTCAAAAGATTTCGGATTTTTGGAGATTAGGGTTGCTTAACCTATGCTATAGATGAAACACTACCTGTTCTCATTTGGACGGCAATATCTATGCAATAGATGAGGTCACTTAGATAATCCAGGCAATACCAGACTACTGGACACATGTACTGCAACTCCCAGAAGACACTGCGACCAATGATCACCAATATATTGTAGAAAACAGCAATGGAAATAACTGTAAGCCATCGATAGTGGACGTTGGCCGCTGGGTCCAGTACAAGGGTGGATCCGTACCTGGAAAAAGTGGAGACACATGATCGAAACGCAAAACTTATGTGAGCGATAACATATACACATGTATATGACCAATTACAAATACAACAACATGAAAAGTAGATAAATAAAACTTTTTTATTTTAATCTTCATTATAGAAGTTCTGATCTTTCATGAATTGCGTGGATACACCTCAGCTACTGCTTGTTGGTCAAAATTTGTAATTGAAATACAATTAAAAATTAAATATCCATCTCCAAAACACACGTACACATGATGGTTTATTTTAAATTCTTATAAATAAAATTTTAAAGTTCATGCAATCTAAGTCTGCAATTGTAGAAAAATTTGCGGCGCGTAAGTGTGATAAAATTAATAAAAAGTTCAAGAAACTTATTTGCCTTTGTCATTTCCCCCCGTGCTGTTGAGCTCAGGGACGTAGTAATTTAAAACTATGGGGCTCAAGTAGTTTTAAAAGGGAATCAATCAATCGGTTGATTTATTCACCAAATGTATAATTAAAATTGGATAGAAATTACATAAAACAATGAATTATACATACAGGATTTAATTATACATGGAATGGTCCCAAGAAAATATGATAATGAGATCATTTCAATCATATTGAAATCCGTGTTTCAATTTATACTCCGTTTATTTTCATCGATTTCAATTCTAGACGGTTCCGAACGTGTCAGAGACATGTTTTTTCCCACCAGACAGTGCGACGCCGGTGCGTCCCCTCTCCCACTCGGGTAGACCCCGTTCATGCTTCCGGTTCCCGCGCTGTGGCACAATTACCTAATTAGCTCTTTTGTAGCTAGAATTTCCAGCAACGGGACAAGGGCGGATTCAGGGGGGTCACAGGGGTCATGACCCCCACCAAATACACTTTATCACCGTAAATAAATTCCAATTTTCATGATAAATGAAGGGTGTTATTCCAAAACCATGGCAAATTCTGTCCTTGACCCCGCTTCCCCCAAAATGAAAGTCTGTGTCCCGCTACTGGAACGGGGTGAGTCTGCTTTTATTCTCATACCGGAAAAATTGCTATCTAGCTATTTTCCTCGTAGCTGAATCCACGTTTTTCGCTAACTATTGGCAACGTTTTCTCCTAAATGGATTATTCCTGATATTTGTTATTCAAAAACGTATTTCGCGAAGTTTTAGTGCTATTGAGACATGGAAGGAAAATATCGATTGTTGGTTTTTAATCATGTTTTGCACAAAGGTTTATGCTTTATTTTTCAAAGTCCGTGAAGGGTAATCACCGATTTATTATATTTATCGATTAATTTATACTAGTCATCAATTTATTATATTTTCATAATTAAGTTTGTACTTAATATCCTAATTAAATAATTTCCGTCCTATTCAAATCGCTATTTTCAATCTCTATCACAGATGAGTCATATAGCTTCGTCAAAAGTCGTTCCAGACAGGATTTTAACCTGACGGCACAGCCTTTCATTAATTACAAATTTTCACTTCTTTTTCTATAAATTTAATATTTTTTAATTAAACGCGAAATTTCCTTCTTTTAATTTTTATTATTTTCTGAACTTTTTCCTTTTTCTAAATTTTTTTAACACTTTTATTTAAACCTTACGGTTCTACCCCAGTGGCACGGTGGCCCGGGTGGGAGTGGTTTCCCGGTTACACGGATGCGGGTTCCTCATAGCGGCAAAATTTTGAAGTTTTTTAGTTTTCTATTGTTTTCAGGGATATTTCTCTTGATCGTTGTATGTGCGTTTATGAGGATCACGTGATCCTTTTCTGGGCGTTCCTAGCTCCCCCTGGAGGCAGAGTCCGGAACTTTTCAATTTTTTTCTGTTTCGAGGAGCATTTCTATTGAGTGTTATAGGGGGCGCTATATTCCTATCTGATGGTCCTGTCTATCATTGAAGACGTTTTTTTTTCTCCTAGGGGCGCTGCATATTTTTCGTTTAATTAATCTCGTTATACCAAATATTTTCTAGGGGGCGCTTCCATCATAGGATTGCCAGCGTGTTTTCCTTGTTGACGCCCAATGTCTGGTCGGTATCTTTGTTCTTTTCCCCGTCTGAACATGAAATGGATGCGGGTTACCGGATTTATCTCTCTTCTCCCATATTTTTCGTTTAATTAATCTCGTTGTACTAAACATTTTCTAGGGGGCGCTTCCATCATAGGGTTGCCAGAGTATTTTCCTTGTTGCCACCTCAAGTTCTTTAATTTATCTTTATTTTTTATATATTCGAGAAGAATCGGTTCAAGACGCTATAATAGAATGTAGACAATCGAGTGTTTTCGCTGGATGCAAACGAATGAGTGATTCATCGGCTCCTTCTCCCAAGCGTCTATGCGAGCCTCATCTTAACCCGGCTCCTAAAGGTCTCTGCGAGCTTTCTCCAAACACAGCGGTAAGTGCATATTTTTTCGCGATTCAGCCACTTATTTTTTCCCCTCAGTTGCAGCCTTATTTTTTTTATTTATTTTGCTCTAGAATCGAAAAGGGATCCTTCACCTCGACAGTCTCCCACCTGATGCGTTTCCCATAGGAGATGGTGTTTTTGTGACGGTACCAACTTTTCATCAGGAGATCTACATCCACGTTCGGCAATACGATATTTACGATCTATGGTGCTACCCAACTCGTGAAGGTGTTGTTCCGAAACCTGATCAATTCTACCAGAATGTTCCGCGATGAAAAGTAGTGGTTAAACATCGAGGATACATTTCCCACTTCATCCAGTCATTTTAAAGGCAACCTCACAATTCAAAGTTCTACGGATCATATAAAGTTTTCTCGCATGAAATTCCTAAAGGAGGGTGAAATAAATGAGAAGTCAATACACCCGAATCCCTCCCGATGGAAGAAACTGTTAAAGCTGAAAGATGAGATTGCCCGTTGTATTGTAGAACCTAAGTTTTTTACCATTTCCTTTATATCTGTCTACCGCGATATGGAAAAATCTCTGAATCAGTCAAAACAGAAGAATTTGTATGATCCCGGAATGGATAAAGAGGTTAATCGTTTTCGACAAGGTATTTTCTTCTCAAATGGAAGAGGTTGTTTATTCCAACTTCAATTTATATGAAGAAGAGGGCGGTTATGATAAAATGTCTGAAATTTTGTTTTATTGGGAATTGCTAAATTTTAATGTCTCTGACTGATCTTGTAATTTTTTCTAGTGTTATCAATAACCGCGGTATTTGGAAACGATATGCACCTGAATTGTTTTGTATCCGAAAGTGTGTTATTTAATATTGATATCTTGGAAAGAGTTCTAATGGAGAAAGAATCTATGTGTGAATCCCCATCCTCTCCCGAAAATGTTGATATATATATGTATATATAATTCTAAATCTGCGGAAGATGATTTTTAGTGAGTTATATCATTACCATCCCTATAATTTCAAATCTGTTTCTGTTTGTGTTTTTATTCAACTGGGGAAAAAAGATGTGCACATAAATAACATGTTTTACATTTACGAAAACATCAGCTTCACCCAATTGGTAGAAAATCGTATTTTGTCACGAAAATAATGCATGCCATGCACTTTGTAGATTTATACAATTTATTTACTATGTGAAAAACCGTTTGTAAAATCTCGTTTTTGTTTAGCATTTATTTGATTTATAAAAAAAAAAATAGCGATCGAATTAATAATGTGTATTATGTTTCTGAAAACATCAGGTTTATTCAATAGATGGAGAAATGTCAAATATACTTTGCCACTAAAATTTTTCATGCTTACAACCTGCAAACTTTATCTCTCTGTGTAATATGTATTCCTGTGTTACGTGATCTCAATAAACAAAGAAAGCCTTGTTTTAAAAATATTGATTCGTGTCTTATTTCATCATTATACTCCCATCCGAAGGTTTATTTTTGATTTTAATCTTGAAATTTTTGTTTAAAAATTTTTTATCTTAGTTTATAGTTAAGAAAATTTTCCACTACTCAGATTTTTTAAAAGACGTGGATTTTTTTCTATTCATTTTCCAAAATAACATTATTTTTTACTCGTTTTTTAAAAATAAATTTATAGCATTCATTCGTCAAACAAAATTTTTTTTACTAAGTTTGTGAAATCTACGCCCACAGCTTCATCACGTTTTTTAAATAAGTTCGTCATCAACGTCTGGTTGACTACTAAATTCGAACCATGATTTCAAATTATACCCAATTATCAACGATTTCAGCCCTGAACTATATAGAACGCTTCGAAAACGTGTAAGAAAAGTGTTGGAATCACATTTTCGACTCCAAAATTCTCTCTATAATAAGGTAACCCAGCTGATTGGGTAACACCCCCAAGCGATTGATGTCGGTGCTGCTCTTACTCAACGCAAACCTGCGAAAAAATAAAATGTATCTTACCTCGTTATTGAGTGTTATACTAGGTGAGATGTATACAACCTCGAGTTCAGGGGGAGACTTGTGAGAGCTGAAATGAACACTAATCTACAGGGAAATATCATATTCTATTTATAAATACGATAAAAACATGATCTAAAGATTTATAGATGGGGAAATATTTCAGTAATCAGAGAAATAAAAGGAGAAAAAAGAAAAAACACAAAACTTAGAAAAACAATGAGTGTAGCAAAATAGAAAAAAAAAAAGAAAAAAAAAATAGAAAAAGAAAAAAAATGTAGAAAACAGAAAAAGATTATAAAAATTATAAAATTAAAAAAACTTTTGATTAAAATAAAAATTTAAAAACTTTTGATTAAAATAAAAATTTAAAAACTTTTGATTAAAAAATTTTAAAAACTTTCGATTTAAAAAATTGTAAAGTTAAAAAAAAACCTAATAAAAAAAACGCGCCAAATATCCTTGGGAGGGAAAAACCCGCATCCGTGCAACCCCGAGACGGCAACCCACCTGGTTAAGGCTGGCTAAGAGACCACCTGGACAAGTTATGTGGAATCGGTACTTTCCCCCTACTAATGGCAAAAAATATAAAATGAGAGACCATTGACATACACATATAAATGACGTGGAAAGTTGATTCGATTGAATAATCAGGCGAGGGATTGTGGTGATGAGGCTTGTTAGAGCAGTGTTTCTTAAACTTTGATCCCTCACGGACCATCGGAGGATGTTTCAACTCCCCCATTAAAAAATATATTGCCTGAAATTAAAGTTGCCAACTATGGCTAATAATATTAAGCCCTACTTAGTCACCGTCATACTGATTCACACACCCCTGCCTCTTCCAAGGAAAGACATATCCAAAGTAACCCTCGACTTATGTAATTTATTGGCAGGATTATATGCATATATAAGAGCTCCGGTAGGAGAGACTTATTCATTCATTGAAATATAATTTGTAGTTAATTTTAACTTCTTTTGTGGTAAATTTTAAGCTTTTTGGGTTTTTTACTTTAAAAAAGCACTAGCTTTTGGCAGAAAATCTCTAAAATCTCCGACCATGTTCTTAAAATATTGATTTGTTGCCAAACCCACCTGAAACAAAATAATTTTTAGAGTAACACTATTTGATAAGGAGAGTATAAGTTACGATCTTATTTTGTCAAATTTACAATGAAAATGACATCAGTAATTTAATAAAATAATAATAAGCAATGTAGACAGCACGGGTGTATTCAGAGGATTCAAATCTTTCACAAAATGCCGTAAAGTAACGTTTATAACAAGTAATATTTATGAGAAATTCTTTAAATCTCACCAGAACCTAAATTCTAGTTAAGTTGGCAATTCCTAGTTCATTTTTTCGGAAATTTGGTGATGATACTGCGGACCACTTGGTAGATCACCGTGGACCACAGTTTGAGAAACAATGTGTTAGAGGTTGCCCGCGGGTTCAACACAAGTTTAAAAGATGTTGAAAGAATTCATAATCCCTTTCAGAGTTGAAACGTATTTAAAAAAACAAATAACACCTTTCTGCACTGAATTTCATAAAGGGTAAATCCGCAACAATTGCCGGTTTTTTTTCATTAATTTTCAAAAGTGCATATAAACTTGTTGACCATCCGGATCAGTACAATCTCGTGTTTGAGTTTTAAAAGGGAAAAATAAATTTTAGAGAACACGTTAGGCTTTCAGCTCCGTCTCCGGTTCTTGAGTCGTTTTTGTGACGCCCAATAAAGTGATGAAAAATGGGTAACGTTTTCTTAAATCTGGCCTTTTATTCTCTAATGTACATTCGATTACTGCTTGATGACGTTGACATCATCATCCCGAAGGAGGTTAAGTGGGGAGATGAAACAGTTAGTTTACATTGGCGTTGCCTGGCTTTTGATGACTGAGCAAACAGCCATCAATTATCAGGGAAACACCATCAGTACCTATATTCTTCTAACCAGGTCATCTAAAAAGTTTTCCAGCTTTCTCATGCCTGCAGAACGCAATAATTTCTAGCAGTGGCCAGTTGCAAATTGTTAAGAATTTAATAACCAGTCTGAGCAATTGGTAACATTTTAAAAAGCATTTGCTGAATTGTAAAGAAGTTTTATAATCGGTTCGTGGAAAGCCCAATTGTTATCTTCAGCACATAAAAAAATAAAAGCCCCTTGGTTTTTAGTTTTAAAAACATTCTGACAATCGGTTAACACAAACCGGTGCGAATTGGTTCTAGCACACTACTATTAGTAACATAATATATATAATTCACCTCTTATGGGGATGAAGAAACATGTAAGGAAAACTCTTGAAGAAATGCTTAACACGAGAACATACAGCCGCTTTCAAAGTACAACAATTTCTCTCAAAAAGTTCTTTCAAATTAACGGCAATTTCTGATTAACGACGGTAGTTTTCGGTTCCGGAAAACGATTCATAGAATCATACATATTTAGACTAACATCTTTCTCTGTTCAATCAAGTGTTTTTCTCTCATTGGAAGTTTCTAATGGGAAAGTTTACTGCAGTTATACAGGACTGCTTACTTATAGTCATATGGGACAATTTATTGATAGTTATATGGAAAAGTTTACTGATAGTTATATGGGAGAGTTTCCTAATAGTTATATGGGAGGGTTTACTGATAGCTACATGGTACAGTTTACTGATAGTTACATGGGAAAGTTTATTGATAGCTTTGTGGGACAGTTTACTTATAGTTATATGGGACAGTTTGACATTTACATAGGACAGTTTACTGACATTTACATAGGACAGTTTACTGATAGTTATATGGGAGAGTTTACTAATCGTTATATGGGAACGTTTAATGTAGTTATGTGGGGGGGGTCTCACCAGACTGAGTTCGTTGCATCCAAGATATACTCCCATGTTATATCTTAAATTTTTATACAATTTAATTAGAAAATATATCACCACGTACACTTCGTTTTGATAACCAATACTTATGCATATGATACGTAATTTAAATATTTTTACTTTCCAATACAGGAACCGCTTTTCTCTGATTCCGAATCTTGCCTATCTATAGTTGTAGTAAACTTTTCTAAAAAGGAATCAGGTCTTGATTCATCTGGTTTCTTTTGCTTTGTCTTGTTGTTCCATGCTATTGCATACTGTAAGAAATCATTCCAAATGTTAGAAATGCTCAATGAATGAATGAATGAATGAATGAATGAATTATAATCACACGCTCTCATGAAGTGCTAATGAAGCTTGAATTTTAGGGCACGAACTCTGAGTGGGGGTTCGTAAGACCATAGCCCTGTGGTGACTTAGAGTTAACGAGTTTGGTTACCATGGGAAAAACTCAGGTTTGTTTCCAGTAGGGACGACTCCAATATATGTTTCTTCGTATATCGTCTCTTTGCCCAATATACGTTTTTCCGTTTATCTGCCACTTTGGGTCAACCTTCTTAAAAACGTATTGATGGTACTCCACCGTATATATATATATATATACGTTTTTCCTCGACTGCCCCAGATATTACAACATTGGGACAAACTATTGTTTTCGCCTAATCTGGAATATTCAAAAACAGGTTCTCACATCTACTCGGAATATCCCTGTACATCACCCCATCGTCACTTTTCAGTTCTCTTAAATATATTCCGTTTCCTAGGATGATTTCTTGAATTTTGGCTTTGCAAAGTAGGGACCTCTTATGTGACTTAATTACTCACAGGAAGGGGTTACATTCATTTTAAGGACCACAATTAAAAACATATAAAAATAAACTACTTACTCTAAGTCTGTTGACTATTTCACTAAATCTGGAATTGAATTCGACTCTTTTTCTTTTATCGTCATTACCCGTTTGTTCGATGCGAACAATCTCTGAGCAGATGCTCAAACTTCTGGGAGAGTCTTTAGAGCGTGACGTCACCAAAGTTGGAGAAGGAGACACGCCCCTTTCTAATGTAGCAATATGCTGAGGCTGTTGTGAGGTATTCATTATGTTGATGATGAGTACAATAATTTGCTATCACAACAAGAGCAATTGCTATTCCCTAAAATGAAAAGCTATGTTGAATAAAATAAACACAAAAGTGAAGCAGGTGTACAATTTATTAAGTGGTTAACAATTATTTCGGCAGAAACTCGTCTGCCTTCTTCGGAACAAATGCGTGAATGAAAAAGCTAATGCGGAGTTACATGTTCTCTGGACAGGCACTGCCATCTCTTGGCACAAAAAAGAAGCGAAACAAAATTATGCATGAACTTGAGAAACCATGTTTTTGCAATTTTTGAGAAAAACAATTTCGCAAGGATCGTTTACAGAGGCGTTTTTTTTAAATAAAGACATTCAAAACTTTAAAAAAAATTTAAGAGCCGAAAAGGGAAAGTTAACACACGTTAAACTTACCAAAAAAGTAAACACTGTTTCAGATTTAAAATTTTTTTAACGTTTGGTATAGTTTTCAGCCCACAGTAAATTACAAGTCCCAACTTTTATTAGTTGTCTAGTGCCTCCTATTTTGCCTGCGTAAAACAGGTCAAGTTTGTGCTCCAGAGTGAAGTGGGGTTAAACCTCCGTTTGAATAAATTTATTGGCTATAAAATTAAATTCCTTATAATAAAAAAACATTTTAAACCCTACACCTTTTCGAAATTTTGTAAACGGGCCTACATCCGTCTTGCCTGGAGCATAAAACAAGAACAACAAATTAATTCAAGGGTGTTCACCAGAGTGGTTCCATGCCATGGGCGGATTTACCATTTTTCCGCCCCTAGGCTATTTTTGCCACCCTCAACAGTGGTAGGAACATAAAAATTGTTACATTCAATATACGCCAAAAACTTTCGTATTTAAAAAAAAATATGTTGAAAAACAAACTCATAAATTGAAACATAAACATTAAACAATATTAACTTATATTGAAGTATTATCTCTTCTTGGTATATAATAAATCAAATTCAATTTTATTGAAATAAATTTTAATTTTAGCAAAAAATAAAAGCCCATCGAACACTTATATTTAAATGGAAAGCATGACGTCTAGCTTTCTTCTTGGCAAAACATCTGATTATATCATCAGATACCATCAGATATGGTATTGATTTTGTTATATCAGACTCAATACACAAAATTTTGCCGCCCTAGTCTATAGCCTAGTATAACCCAGGGGCGGACTGGGTCCTCTCAAAGGGCGCATACCTTGGATTATCGGAGGACACACCGACCCGGGGGTCGGTTGGCTGGCGACCCAGTCCGCCCCTGGTATAGCCTATTGGAAAATACGGCAAGGCTCCTTACTCATCATCCTTGGTTGCGTTTTAAGTAAACGTTTATACATCAAGATTTTAAGTGACCTCCACAGGCAAGTTTCATTGTATTTATAGTGAAAACCGGTTGCAACGACCTCCAAGGAACCTTGCAAATTCGGACGTTATAACCAATATTTGCTATAAGTGACTTTTTATTTTAATAATTGTATAAATATACATTTTAGAATTTTATAAATGATTTTGAGAGCAGACAGTTTTAAACATGTTGGTTTTAAACTTAGATAAAAAGTTACTTAATTATAATGATTTTAATTGATATGTATATTAAATTATATTTATAGACACATCAAACATGCAGTAAGTTTTAAAATTAAAACATTGTAAAAATACTAAAATACATAGTATGGAAAACAAATGTGATTTATAATATTTATAATAATAATGACTACAAAACAACGCCAATTTAAGGTCTCCATGGGCCCAGGCGGGAAGGATGGGATAGACCTCGAAAGCATGTAGCCATCGTGACATTCAATCTATAAATCATGAGTCTTTTTTTTTTAATTCATGTTTTTCAATATTCAGGCTTATCAATAATGGAATTTTCTAGGACATTTGTAAATAATTAAGCTTAAAATAACAATAATATAAATATATATAAAAAATAAATAAATATAAATAATATATATGTATAATCAAAACTTTCACTTGGTTGTTCGGCAGAATTTCTGCCGAGCAATCAATTGAAAGTCTTGCATTTTACAGAGGGAAACTTGGTCGGTATTATTTCTGAGGATGTTCCGCATAGCACTGAGTGAAACGTTAAGTGTTTTTAATAAACAGACGTTGCGGAATATCCCGCAAAGCTCTATGATGTATATTGGTGCAATTCATTGTTGTGACGAACCCAATCCCACTGTTGTGGATCCAGTTTACTTCATTGCCATAGTTGTACTTGGCAGAAGGTACGATATGAACGTTGGACGTCACTGGCTGATGTCGGAGGAAGTGATTCCAATTTGGCAACATTTTTTTGTAACTGACGTTTGGAGCATGAAGTAGCGCAATTCATCGAGCATTGTATGTTTTCCATCTTTGGATCCATACGGGTAGAGGAAAAGCGTTTCTATTGTGCTTTTAACTTCACTGTGGGTGGCTGTACTTTTCTGGAAAACGTCAATGCTGTGACCCAAACCAGGTTCAGTTTCAAGCAGCTTCATGATGTTTTTCTTCCCTTTGCTATAAATGGCACTGATTATGTTACAACCACTAAAAAGTGCGCTAGGAGAATGTACGTGTTGGTATTCACACATGTTGTTTCTGGAAGCTCGCGGAAGAAAAAAATTTCGTCGTTCGACCAATCTTTGGTTTAAGCAAGAATATGTACTGGTCTAAGGGGGCCAAAGCAATCAATAGTATTAGAATGTCCGTATCTTGACTCACAATGGCACAGCAGTGTTTTTCAATGGCTGTCTGTACAAGCAGTAGATCAAGATCCCCAGAGGACTCAATGACTTCAATGTATGACTTTTGAAGAATCGCTACACCACCCACTTGCTAATATTTCCAAAAAACCCTACCATCCAGGGATTCCTTGCGGATTTCACATTTTACCCATCGTCCATGAGACATCTAAAGTGGTTGAACAATCGCCGTATGTCATTTCAGCGACAAGTTTATTCCAGTCTTCAAAACTGAACTCAGCTAAACAATAAAAACTTCCATGTCTATACTCCATGACTTCAACCAACCTTACTTCGCAATAACACATGTTTGCGACAATTTTTTCTGCTTGACAATGCGATCAACAGGATTCTCTATACTGTTTGCTGGAGTTATACACGTAATGCCAAATATGTTATGGAATATCCCATACCCAATCTATTGTATTAAAGTCACAGTTATCATACATATATTATGCAAACGTACCTTGGTTCGCAGTTGGATATTGGATTACAGGTGCTTCCAACACTTTCAAGTCATGATAATTGGAGCACAACCTCAAGTTAGACAGAACATCGAGGGGTGAGTTAGATCCAATTTTTTGGTTAATGTATGATGTTATACTTAGCAACACGGGTGACATAAAGGGGTTAGGTTTTGCAAGTGAAATCAAACAGTTGACGCAGTATAGCCCAGATGCTCTTGCGCCATAAAAATCCAAACAAACAAATAAGACAGTGGGCAATTATTGCACATTTCTTCTTCAGTGTTTCTGGCTTGTGAGACCTTCTCTTCTTCGATATCACAGAATCTAAATAAAACTCTGAAGGTTTCGGAATGCATGTGTATATACGTTCTCCAAAAATCTTCCTGGACTGTTGTATGATGTACTCTCGAATACAGTGTTTGCAATACATTTTCTTGTTTTTTTGCCGGATTTGGTCCTTGTACTCATTTCCTTCTCTTCCAAGTTACCCTTCCGGTTTCTCATACCAATGGTCTCTCAATATTTTGTTCCCACAATTGTGAAAACAAATGACTATCACGTTATTCTTGTTACATGTTATAACTATGTCGCTTCCATAAAGGTGTACAAGCTTCTTTTTAATTGTTTGTATGCTGACAGTGAAATCTTGCACTACCTCACATATTTCGTTTATTGAATACTAGCAGTCATTACTTTCTTCCAAGAATAAATATATAGTCTGCATAGCCTTGACAATTTCTTCATCATGAGGACGTGTTGCTGCTGCTCTTCTCTCACAAGAACTCTCCGGATTTCTTGATTTGAAAGTTTTCCAACGTGCAAAGTGATACTGAGGCACAACTCCACCAATGTCCACGGAACGAATCCTTCCATATACTTGTCGGTCCCCATATATTCCACTTACTTAACGCTGCTTTTTCAACTTTTTCTTTAAAACCTTGGTTGGCAACTTGACTATTTTCATCAGCTACCATGGGCGTAGGGTTTTATGGGTCCGTGGTCACCCCCAATAATTTGAAATAAATTGCAATTTTACATATATTGTAATGTATAAATGCTCATAATATATAATATGTGCTTAGGCTCTCCCAATAAATTTGAAAACTCTACCTTGATGGGAACTACTCTCCCCTTCATCTGGCATTTCTTTTGCCTTGAGGACACTGGAGGGCTTTGTGTACTCATCTTTGCATTTCCGATGGACCACTATTCTGTTTTCAGTGATAGTAAAAAGTGTTTCATATTGCCTTTTTCTTTGCTGCAATTTTTTTTTATCGTCTGTATAGCGGATGGACTTGGAACCACTTTTTCACTCGCGACTGGGTGTTCATAAATGAAACGCAAATCACAAACTTTACGTTCTTCACTATCGCATCCTAAGAGCCAGGTAAGTATTAACATAACGAAGCAAAAACACCGACTGCTATCGCTACAGAGAGTAAGGGTGGGGGAAAATGTGGCGGTACAGGTGTAATGTTTTCTTCTAGGGTATTAGCGAAAAACTCTGACCTACCCTAAGCTCACAATTCAGTGAATGAACTGTAGATGCGAACTCTAAAAGACATATTGTGGATAGACTGGTGGAAGAGAAGAGATGTTTCTTGTAATTTCAAGAACAAAACATTTTTTCCAAGGACGGACAAAGGGGAGAGGTCACAGGGGTCATGACCAGCCAAAATATAATTTTTTTATTGTAAAAAAAAAATCCAACTTCTATGATAAATGAAGGGTGTTATTCCAAGACCATGGCAAATCCTCTCCTTGGCCCCCCTAAATATAAGTCTGTGTCCGCTCCTGATTTTTTCTCTTCAACGGTTAGTCCTATTGTCTTTAGTTTAGTTTTATTTGATTCTGCATGCAAAAAATATATAAATTGACACCCCACACTTCTACTCTCGAGGAACTAAATTTTTCCTAAATTCCCCCTCCCGCGCCCCCAAAAACTATTTCCACCCCCATTTATTAGGGACTCTTCGGATTCTTAAACTGCATTACGAATAGGAGTTATAACCAAAGTTCCGCGAACATACACATTTGTATGTTGATCCAATTTTTCCTGTACTGTAGTAAGTTAAAATGTTGTAAACATGGCCGCTGGATCAGTGGGGGAGCAATTCAAAAATAAATAAATACATGAAATATTTAAATTTGGGAAAAATTGATGTGTGCGTACCGTACAAGAAAACACTGTACTGCACAAGATCACGTGGCTAATACTTTATCTTATAACATCCTTAATTTACAGCAGTTGATATATCGTTGGCCTGTGAAGGCAGCTAATTGCACGCAAGCATACTAATTGCCGATGATGGGGAGAGAAGATAAATAGACAGTATCGATTTGATTCGCCTATGAGCAAAAAATCATTTTGTCAATCGATTTTTCGGTAGCTCGAAAACGCTTGACGTGATGAAAAGGATTAGTAAAGGAAAGGATCAACAAGGCCAAAAGTCGCCATGAAAGCTGTTGGCGTTACAGTAATGAGGAGCTTCTTTTGAAATGGACATTTTCGAATTTAAAGGGATTTTTTTTTTATGATAATGAATGATCCTATTCATTAACACGTGTTGATTTCTCACGCATTTTGCTTTGTCGTTAGAAAATTTTATAGAGATGACAGACGAGTATGAAGAATCACCTGCCACTCGCAGTTTGCATATCACATCGAAGCCCAATACAGGTTTCGTGTGTTCACAGAAAAGAGATCCACAGATACTGAACGTCAAAGAATATGTGCAATATTGGCCTGGCAAATAATTAATATAAGTTTTAAACTAAGCTGATGAGAACTGGACGATTTTTTTTTTTTTTTGAATAAAATCAAATTTTACTTCGGGATTTTGAAGTATCAGAAGACCTAAGGCTAATGACCAGAATTTAATCAACTCGATGTAGATTACTCATGGGTATGCAATTTCTTATGTTTGTGTAGACCAGTTAATTATTAATTAACATAAAAATTCCGAATTTTTAAATTTTTATTCCCATAACTTGCATTCGAAATAATTGTAAAATTAAAAATGTTTTAATTTTTTATATTTGCTTCGTCAGACTAAAGTGCCTTGCGTATCAGCATTAAGCCTTTGTGCTTGAAAATAGGCATCGATTATCATCAAATTTTCAAACAGACTAAATTATTATAACTTCATATTAAATAAGTAAAAAAACAAACAAATATTTAACTAGGAAGACAAAGGTCACATGTTTAATAAATATGTGTTATAATGAAAATGGCAGAATATGCATATGGTATCCAGAGATGGAATAAATAACATAGTAATGATATCTCACATATTTTCCGGAAAACGCTAACTACTGTTAACATGAACAGACTTTTTTCCCCAACCCCGGTGTTCGTGTTAACGAGGTTCGACAGCACTGAAAATTTCTTCCAGCTCATTTTGCTTCAGTTGCATCAAAAAATAACTTCAAATTCAGAAAATTTAAAATGAAAGAAATAAAGTACATTTTTCTTTTAGGGTTTTTTTAAAGATTTTTAAGGGTTTTTTATTATTTTTTTTATTTTAGGAAAAAGATAAAGGGAGCGTTACTATTTGAATTGACTTTTCTCACCCTTCACATTCCATTTCTACTGGTTAGTCCTTTCCTAATTTCTGTTTTTCCCCTCCCTTTAATTTAGGCCAGTCTTTAATTTTCGAATTCTATGTCACAGGATTTTATTCTGGATTCATTTAATCATCCATCAGAATTATAATTAATGAGCGTGCGAAATGCTTTACATATAATATTTAATATTAAGACATTTTAATTAAGAATATTTAATGTAATATTAAGACATTTTAATAATGTTTCATGCAATATTAAGATATTTTAAGAATATTTCATGCAATATTAAGACATTTCAAGAGTATTTCGTGCAATGTTAAGACATTTCAAGAATATTTCGTGTAATGTTAAGACATTTTAAGAATACTTCATGAATATTGACATTTTAAGAATATTTCATGTAACATTAAGACACTTTAAGGATATTTCATGTAATATTAAGACACTTTAAGGATATTTCATGTAATATTAAGACATTTTAAGGCTATTTCATGTAATATTAAGATATTAATAAGAATACCGTTATCAAGAAAACATCTTCATAACAAAATATCTTGACGGTCCTGTGGTGCTCGTTGTAACGAGGATATACTATGCTTTGATTTTTACGTCAAGATCCAATTCGTCAAATATAATTCGACGGTTAAAAATATGATAAATGATGATTGCCCTGCGGTGGCGCAGTGTGGTAACGCGTTCTCCTATTGCGCGGCTAATCCGGGTTCGACTCCCAGCAGTGCAAAAAGAACGCTTACTCAGAGATCTCATAAAGATCGCACTGCTCACTGTAGTCCGGGGTTTGGTTCCCTAGGCCTTAAGAGGTTCGGATTCCTCGGAAAACAGTAGGTCCCGGCGCAGCATGACCACTGTAGTCTTTGAGCCGTAAAACCAAAAAACAAACATATAAAAATATGATAGTGATGATGACGTCAGCAATGTTTGTATAAACGTCCTCGAGAAGAATACTAGGAAGATGAAGGCGCCCCTATTTCTTAATTGCATTACCTAATTTGTGGAACAGCATTGTTTGTTAAATAATGCCTCAATTTACAATAATGCTCTATGTTAAATATTGCAATTAGTCTCCATTTCTATGCAGAAATTGCCATTAAAATTATATATATATATATTACAAAATTTTTTAAGTTTCATTTTCATTTTCTTTTTGTGTCTCATGACAAAAAGTTGTGAATTCGTGTTCTTGCTTCCAATTAACTTTTTGTTGCAGCCATATTTTTTCCGTATTCAAAAAAACTATGATTATTCAAATTTTCAACAGTTAATAGAATCACTTTTGGCAACGATGAAACGGTAGTCACGGTTGTTAAAATAATATACAGTGTGTTCATGAAAGAAGTACACAACTTTAAATTTTGTTTATTTACATCGAATTTAGAATAGCTAGAAATTTAATTATTTTTTCTTTTAATTACGCGGCTAAAAGTCAAAATTTTTCTGCATAAGTAGAATATCTCCCCGTGATAAACAGTGAACACGCGTTCATAGAACGTAACAGGCTACAAAAAAACACTGGCTGCATCTACACAAAAGCGCGCTGCTCGTGCAATATGCTCCTGTCTGGGATTACAGCGCCGCCTCCGGCGGCCACCCTTCCCAATGAAACCCTTGCACAATCCTCCTCCTCGTGCAATATGCTTTATAGAGACAAAATCGCTATAAATCACTATAAATCACTATAAATATAACGGAAATTCAGAAACATGTACAAGAGAACACCCACTTTAAATAAAAACTTAAAGTTATTTAACTCATTTAAATTTACGTTTAAATAAATTAGTTAATTATGTATAATTTGGATACGAATGGAATGTGTGTTATATGTTTGTTTTTATGATCTTTTCTTTATTTCACCTAATAATTAATCTTTTAGTGTGAGAATGCTAAAATTATAAATAAACGAACAGAAAAAATATTAAAATTTAAAATAAATGTAAAAAAAAAATATTAGAATTACAAGTAAATTAAGAAAAATATTAAAAATGGGGATAATGGGTATTTTTGAAATATGTTATTTAAAAATTAATATCGTGCATAACTTTTGAGCTCCTCTGTCTTCACTTGTTATCACTAGTTTTAAATTCATTAATTTTTTTATTATTTCTATGATTTTAAATCGTCATAAATTAACGGGTAAAGAAACAGCTATGGCATTTTTTCGATTTTTGTTTCATATGTGATATAAAAAGTACTGTTATACAGTAAAACCTCAGTAAGGCGATCACCGCCGGTTCCGTGAAAAACGGTCGCTTAGAGAGCTGATCTCTGAATGGAGGTAAATTTAGCATTGGGTCTATGGGAGAGGAAGCAAATCTGTTTCCAGAAAAAATGGCCGTTAAGTAGGTAGTCGATGAGTAGAGGTGGTCGTTAAGGGAGGTTTGACTGTATATATGTTGTTAAAATACATTTTAAAACTTTCACACCATGACGAAGCCTTTATGTAAATCTAAGTTATTTTATATATAATTTCTATATTTTTTATTTTATGCAATTTAATATTTTTGCGCGTGATTTTTAAATATTTTTTGTATGTAATCTCATAAACTTTAATTCATTCAAAGGGTTTATGAAAGACAAAAAATTATTGAATACAAATATATATTTTTGAAAAGCGAGCTACCAAGTATCAGTCTGTTTATATTTTGCAGTTGAACGAAGAGTTTTATTTCCTCTTTCAAGGGTTTCGGGTGGTTATATTGGATGGTTATATATTTGGTGGTTATATTCCGACACATTAAGTTGGGGTTTGATTTCCAAGTAAGTTTGGTTGGTTGTGAGCGTATCGTGGGGTGGTGTCAGTCTCTTACCATGATGCCCCATCTTAATACGATTGTCAATTGTTTGCCTATTTCTGGCAGTTTGAAGGACTGTCAGTCACCAAATGGTAAGAAAAGCAATGTGGTGGGCACTTTTGAAATAACAATCTTTAAATCTTATCGAAACCATAGTTGTAAAGTAAAACAAATCGTAATAATTATTAGTTTTAGTCGTATTAGAAATACAGTTTTTAAGAGTTTTAAAATGACTAAATATAGTTGAGTTATTTTTGACAAGCAGACGAGCTAAAATACCAAAAAGTGTGATAAGATATTACCTAGAAAAATTCAATAAATATAATAATAAACTGGAAAAACATTAAATTTGTTCAAAATGACCAACATTTCGTTAAAATTAAGTTTTAACGAGTTTTAAAACCTACTCGAAATTAAATTCTGTATACAAAGCAGAAACATTACTTTCTGATAGTCATAATTGATATTTTGCTATTTATTTTAGTGATTTTGTTTTTGTTTTAGTGATTTTATTAATTTCTAAAAGGTAAAAGTAGGTAAAAGGATCCATGAACCAAAAATGTTTTCATTAATAAATGCAAAATTTTCAAACGTTTTAAAAAATCATAAACTTTTTTTTTATTGCTTCTAATTTCAGCATTCTTTTGTTACTTTCAAATATGCCAGTGGCGCAGCAATTCAAAAATTACAGGGGCTCACGTGGCTTTAAATATCATGTAATGCGGGTTAAAGAAATTAATATTTTGATATCCAATGGGAGCTTGTGCTCCCCCTTTGCCTACGTCACTTCAATACATTATTTACCTTTTACTTCAATTTTTGATATATCAATAGTAATATATTTACATTGATAATCTTTATTATTAATATTTATTATATATAATTAATAATATAATTAATACTTATATTAATTATCTTTGTATCAACTAACAAATATTTTTAAATTTTTTATATTTAGTTAACTATTATTTTTCACTTCTTTTCTAATGAAGTAAGAGAAAACTCGAAAACTTACCAACCATATCCATCATTTTAACAATAATTAATTTAATTAATAGAAACATTAATTAAATAATTAATTATTTTATAAAAATTGGTACCGTACTGTTAAAAAAACGCAGTAGGTCTTGAACAGTGGACCAATCGTCTGCTAATTTATCCGAAAGTAAACTCAGCAACAGAAAGTAACTTTTGGTGTCCTGATTCCTTGCGCAACAAGTGTCACGCAGGCATCGCATGTCTGGGACTCATTTCGTCCAGTATGTCCCCGACTCCCCATTCCCTTTCTGGAAGAAGAAAGCACCTGGACAATTCTCCTTTCTTTCAATAGGGAGCTGGAAGGAAAAGAAGACTTTCTTTTATTGTCTACTTTATGTTTTTTATGAGTTCAGTGCATATTTTCGCCATTAGACATTTAAAAAATATTTCGAATTTAATTTTAGCTATATATTATTGAAGACTTCTAAAGTTTTCTAAAGGATTAGCAATGATGCATGAGAACATGGAACAGAAATTCAATTTGCTGTTTTCATTTTATTTCAGTTCTAAAACAGTTAGCAAATTCATATGTGCATTGACGTAACTAGTGAAGAGCTAGAGGTGCTTTAATTCTCTGTAAAAAATAGAGGACCACCCCCAAGACAAACGAAAATGACATGCTATGAGTATTCTAGTGGGGACAAAACCCCTCCTCCAAACTGACCCGAATTTAGGTTAGATACAAATTTAGTTTCGCTGTATGTAAATTGCATGTGCAGTGAAACTCCGATTTCGCATTTCTTCGGGGGCGATCTATTTAGTTACTGTCATTTCATAATTGAGACTTCGGAAAAAAGATATTTTGTGTTAGATTTTACTATTCAATCAAACCCCTCTGCGGCTCCACCAAGCTGCTAGTCTATTCGGGATCATGGACTATGTTTCTGATCCAGAAAAGCACATTAATTAAAATCTTTCTTCTTCTTCTTCTTCTTCTTCTTCTTCAGATCCGATAGAAATTTGTGCCTTTAAGAAGAAATTGTGTTTTACGAAGACCCTTATGATTAATGTAATTTTTTAAGTTGATCAATGTAGTGGATATGAAGCGGAGGTTGATATTAAATTCAAGCAAGGCACATCCAGTTTAAAGTAATATTCTATTGAAGTTTTAAATATTTAGGATAATTCATTAAGGATGTAAGATATTATTACCCTTCTCAGGGATAACACAATTGCCAAATAATGGTCAACACACAAAGCCAGCGGGGCGAATTTTTTGTGAGATTTTAGTTAGTTCTGAGAAGGGTAATAATATCTTACATCCTTATATACGAAGAAAGAGAGCGTTTTTCATGTCCTCGTTCGTCTAGCGGTCAAAACACTCCGGGCTCAACGAAGAGTTCCTAGTTCGAATCCAGGATGGTGAGGAAGTCTCTTTTTCTCCTAAAACAAAAATAGCTCTAGTTTGAGCTACTTATACATAGGTGCCGAAAAATATTGTATGATAATCCATTGATACGCTTGTGGGGATACCAATTGCGGTTTCTACATTTATAGATTTGGTTATCGTTCTATGACGGATTGCAGAACGATGGAGCGGTGATAGACTCCATAATATCACCGATAGATTATAAGTTATATCAGAAGGGTTTTAGCACGTGCGTCAACTCACGTGGATTGTTACCCTGGAACCTTATCGAAATTGAGTCAGAAATACCAAGATACAGATGAACCATGTAGACAGCATGTCTCTACGTTACACAAATTATTTACAATCACATAGCAAAATAACTTAAATTGTTACGATTAAGAATTGACATTATTATTATAAGACATTATGAATGTCCATCATGGGCAGCGTGACCATCTCGCTAAGAGTCCTACCGAAAGAATGTCTTTTATTGGTGTTCGCCTCATCGTCTCTACACTCGCAATGATCTTATTGGCTGTTCACCCTTTTCATACGCAAATGTTCATTGGTTACCCCTTTAACACTAATTGATGATTTGCTGTTCCACTCAAGGGTTCGTGGTGTCACACTCGGAGGGTCGTAATCATCATGTCCAGTAGGGGTATTTATAAGCAGGAAATGCTTGTCAAGGAGTTTGACGAAATGCGATCAAGTTATCCTTGCACCGTACCGTGTTGTACACTAAACTCAATCGTCGCCTGCAGCCAATGTCTTTTCCGTGGCCGGGAACACAGCGAACCGCTGATGAGTCGGTCCATCTGGATTCTGGATGGGAAAAGCGTATATGCGGGGAAACAAAATAGTGAACATTAGAAAATGAGATGAAACATTTAAACATTAAAACATGAAATAATTAGATTACCATGCTAAAATAATTTTGTAAGCTTTTTTGGCGGAGCCTACGAGGATACAAATGCATATGTTGATGGTAAATGAAAGACTCAACATAATTTTTAAATTCAGAACGCAGTTACACATACCTTTGCCAAATATACGAAAAGTAAAATTATATACAACACGTGTCACCAAATATGGAAAGTGAAATTGTATGCAACGTTTGCAAAACGTGAATAAAAGTAAACAATTTGAGATATTGTCAACTTTTGTAACTGTTATTATTCAAGTTGCGTTCTTTTGTCTTCTAAGTGGCAACAACGAATGAAGCCCATAAAACAAACAAGTGTTATTTTTATTGTGGAAGCCTAAACCCTCTAACCACATTCGATGCTTTTGTGTGTGTGGTGTTGTGTTTAGGTTTCTTTTTTTTTTTTATGATATTGCTGTGTAGGCGAGCTGTTAGTATCATTCATTACGCACATCAGTGGCGTAACCAGAAGGGAGGAATTAGGGGTGATTTATCTTCCCTAGAAAAATGTTAGTCCTGCCTAGATAATTACAAATGAATGGTATGTGTTAAAAATTGGCTTGGGAGCCATAATCCCTCACCAGAACTTGAAATTAACACATCAACGATGATCATTAGAGTAAAGGGAGCGTTAGCCAGATGCATGCGGTGGATACAAGGAATGAAAAGCTCACTGATATTAGGATTTATGGACGAAGAAAAAGAATAAAAACGTAATTTTCCAATTAATTGAAAAAAGTATATGAAATTTAACTTTATGGCGGGTTTTTCTAAAATGCTGTTATGATTACCGAAAAAATCGATATCAAGTACTATTTCGATACCAAATAAATCGAAATTGAGTTAGGTCTATAATATTAAAATAATCATTTCTGACACCTACGTTATTAGCTCAAATTAGAGTTTTTTTTAACAGAATAAAAAGAGTTATTGCCCTGACCCAAAGTGTTCCTCGTGAATGAAATGACCCGTTGTTCCTCTATGGCATTAATGACATCAGTGCAGGAACGGTGCCAGAAATGATAATTCATATTTAATTCCCAGAGAAAAATACCAAGAACCACGGCTTTATGTATTGACCAGTTTTACAATTCTGCTAACCCTTCGAAAGGCAATGATATCCTACAATAATTATAAAAAAACGTCTTGTAGGTTTAAATGTTCCGTAGTTATTTAGTACAGCATATTAAGATAAATGTTAAGCAACTTAATACAAAAATACAGTTATATTGAAAGTTGTAGAAACGTTAAAGGTACCGTAATTTGGGGTTACTTTGCTCCAAATTATAGGATCCCATAGGAAAATTTGAGTTTTACGTAGAATACCGCATATAAAAGTTCTGAGTAGCTATTAATCTTATAGTTTAGGGTTTCTGGAACGCAAAACTGTGTACATGATGTGGTATGATTAAGTAAAAGTATTTAATTTTTTATTGAAAAATGGAGAAAAGTTACCCTTGGGTCGGAATATTTTGCTCTACTTTTTTAAAAACTGTGAAAAATCATATGTTCTTATCACTGGGAGCAATATATTCACTATGATAGTATGCACGGACGTGGCAAATAAAATTTACACCACATGGAGGAAGTTAGAAAAAGTTACCACTTGATATAAAACTTTGTATAATGCTTTGTCTTTACGAAGAAAAAAATAACAATTGAAAAAGAAATATAATTGCAAATAAAATATAACAAACAACTCTATAAACTTAAAATAAGACTAGTAACAAGTTGCACAATTACACGTCACCGATATGTAACCAAACCAAACAAACAAGAGAAAAAAAAAAGTTGAAATAAAATTGCCTTTAAACAACTACAATTTAACTAACACACTACATCGAGTTCTGAGACTTCGTGAACTGCCTTCCTCCTCGATGAAGAAGATGAGATAAGCTGGAGCGGATTAATTCCTCCAATTACATCTGACCATTTTTAGTCGATGACATCTGCCTTATCTGGCCATTTCTATGCTTTTATACTTTGAACCATTGTAGAAACCATTGCAGTTTCTTCATCCAAGGACTTTCAATGTAATCTTTTAAATCATTTACAGTAATATCCGCCCTACTTCTTTTAATATTGGCTGCAAAGCGCGTTCTTAGTTCTGAGTGCCTCTTCAAAAATGATAAAATGAAATCATGACCAGAAATGTTATTTTTGAAACTAGAAATCTTTGGCCCCGTTGGTTCCAGATAATCACGAATAACAAATTTTAAGTCCCTTGATGTCAACTGAAAACTATATTCTCTCAACTTTAATATGCAAGTTAAGGTATTATTACCCTCCGCAGGGATAACACAATTGCCAAATATGGTCAACACAAGAAAGCCTCCGGGGCGAGAATTTTGTGAGTTTTTGCAATTTTTTGCAATTTTTTGCATTTTTTAATATGCAACTTACAAAGTTGTTCTCCTCCTCCTCCTCTGAAAAAACAGGCTATTGACAAGTGGAGAGTGCTATTTGTTGTTGATTTTGACTTCGTGACTTTGAGAAAATTAAAAAAAAAACGGTTAACAGGCGACATTGATGGTAAAGAAAACGATGGTCGACGTTGGTAATAGAAATTAGTTCGGGCTCAATTTTCGAAGCTCGAGTCCAAAGATTTGCAAGTTGAGCCTACTCGAGCCTGAAATACTTTATAGAAATTTGAGCCCTAGCCCGAAACTTCAATATAGAAAAGTCAATTTTTGGCTCCAGTTGCATCCGTCTTATGAGCCCGGGCTAAGCTCGTCTTATCTCTAGTTGATAATGGGATTTTTGCACAACAGAGCGGTTGAAAATAGAAATCACGTAAGGTTTTAAGGGAGTGGCGTGAACCGCATTTTGTATTTATCATAGTTACTATGCGGTTAATTACAGCTTCAGTATTCCTTCGTAAGTTCGTTTTCCATATTAATGGATAAGCAAGTCAATGGTGTTTTTTTTTTTTGCTTTAATGTTATAGGTAAGTAGTAATCATGGGCGCAGACCTAAAAATTTAGTGAGGATTTCGAAAATTTTAAATCAAATAACCTATGTATTTTGCAAAGGATTTCATACTAATTTAAACTTCATTCAACCAGATTATCCAACACAATACGATACTTGAAGTGGTAAAATGAAGCAAATTATATTTACTTGTGAAAAATAAATATTTATTTCTTCCTCTAGATAAAATAATTTATACACACCATAATATTATTTATAAATAAAAATTAAATGATAGTTCGTAGAATAATAAACTTTTTAAATATTAAATTATTAATATATTAGTCCAGTGGTTCATAAACTTTTACCTTGAGCCCCCTTTTATTCGAACGTCGCCTGCTTTATACACTTTATTTACTTTATACATGCTTATTTATTACTTTATACATGCGGACGTTGCGCCCTATCTCCACCCAACATAGTATATGAATAAAGATATTTTATTTGCACGTCTTTTGCACATATATGTATATATATGTACATGTGCTTTTCTTTATAGAAAAATGAATACACGCTTTAAATCAGAACAGTTTTATTTAAATAAATTCAATATCTAATTCAGCACAAAATAATATTTTAGCTTTAATGCAAACATTCAAGCATTTTTTTATTAAAGAGCACAGCTTGATTTTGCGTTTCATTAGCTCAACATTAAAATTTACAAAACATTTTCCCCATAAGCTTATGCAGTACAGAACCAACATATAATAATAGTAATGTATATTGTTAAAATGTAGATTTAATAAAAAGATAGTATTTAACCTAAATGAATTATAACAATTCTCTATAATTAACATAACTGATTTTTCTTCTGGAACTAATCCAGCTTAAGATAAAAGTAAGAATTTTACGTACGAAAATATTATCGCGACCCTGTATACAATTGTATTAGTCAATTGCTTAACTGGCCAGAGCTGTCTTTTAAAATGGAACAATTACGTATCTCTTGGAAACAGTGGGACACATTCGTCCAAAGCAGGATTGTCCTACCCAAATCGGGACGTCTAGTCACTGACCGTAGCGACAGAATTTTGCGGTAGACAGATGGAAAAAAAAAAAAAAGTTCATAGTTTTTACAATTTTGCGCCCTGTGCATTTTTCCAATGTGTCTATTGATCAGGCCGGGCTTGAGGCGCTTTTTGTATATACACTAGTAGTAAACAAATGAATGACGAAAAGCTGATAGATAACGAAAAGCTGATAGAGAACGAAAAGCTGATAGATAACGAAAAGCAAAATTTATGCATGTATGCGTACGTGTATTTTTCTCGAATACGCGAAATACATGCAAACAAACAAAAAAATCAGGGGCTTCAGGAACTCATACTAAAATTATTATGGATTCAAAAAATGCTCGAATCCACGAAATCGGTGACTATGGAAGCAATAATTTCAAATTCTATCTTATCAGTTTGAATAATTATACGAAAAATTCCACTTACATATAAAATGCTAAAAGTATATAGAGAGAGGTATGCTTTTTTTTTTTTTCACAAATATTCCTTTCTTTGTAAAGGAGGGAAGGGGACAAAGGCCTTGTTAAATTCTCCTGGTATTCAAGAGAGCTGTGACTAAGGATTGTAATTTTATAAATTCACCACTTCGTAAACAGTGATACGCGATTACGAGATATTTTAATGCATTGTCTAGATTATTGGAATTTCTCGACGTTTTTTTAAACCGGAATTGATTCATCGTCTCACTTTTCACGGCATTTTGTGATAAAAAATAAATGAATAATTAGTTCACATTTTTGTTCATAGGAGACGCTTCACATACTCAAATCGCGGCAATTATGTAAATTTGAATATAATTGCTTGCGCAATATTATAATAGAGCATTTAGTGCTGTGGGGTGTTTTTAAGCGTTTGCCAGAAAGCAAATAAACATAATTTTCCATGAAATTTAATTATTTACTTTGCGAAGCGCCATCTACTGACAAATTTTTGAACTAACATTTTTCTCTACTACAAAAAATTCCCCTTCGGGAAAATAATTTTGCAGCAAACCGCATTCAAATACGTAAACTCCTTCAAGTTTAATGAATTTTGCGTGATGGGACGTGACCTTCGCGAATAGAACCTTCTCAATTCGTTGGTTTGTTATTGGAAGCTTTGTAGAATTTTTTTTCCAAACTATGAACTTTCTAAATGACGATCGCTGCGTTTTCATAAAAGCACCGTAACAATTAATTAATCAATGTGTTTTACGTAAGTGTACACCACTTCCAGGGTGGGATTTAAAGGTCATTCAAGGAAGGAGCGATTAATGACTTAATTTTTTGGAAACAATAACTCATCGGACCTTTACCTTACATTTTATAAATGTTAAATTAACATTCGCGCCTGATTAATATGAATCGATTCGCTGACGCCAATGGCGGATCTC
>QLNU02014176.1:112536547-112549710 GCA_006491805.2 Dysdera silvatica
GATGTCAAGAAACGAAGCTAAAAGAAAGGGTTTTCATCGGTCCTGACATTCAAAAACTCATAACAGGCAAAATCTTTAAAACCAAAATGGAAAACATTGAGAGGTCAGCTTGAAAATCCTTTAAAGAAGTTGTAAAGAAGTTTCTTGGCAAGCAGAAAGACCCTGACTTCAAGAACGTCGTAGGAAACATGCTGGAGAACTTCGAAGTCTTGGGCTACTCAATAAGCTTGGAAATCCACATTTTTAACTTCCATCTGAGCTACTTCCCAGAAAATCTAGGCGTTCTATGTGAAGAGCAAGGAGGTTTCACCAGAACATAAAGAAAATGGCACGGAGGTATCAGAGCCGGTGGAACGTCAACATAATAGCAGATTACTGCTGGATGCTAACTAGGGAGGAGGCGCAAGCAGCGCACAGGAGAAAGGGTTCTAAACAGAGCTTCGAGGGGAAGGAAAAGAGACATTATAATGATTTTTAACTCGTGGTGGCTATGATAAACATAACAAATTGATAACATGTGAAATATATCTTATTTTTAAGTTTTTTGTAAACAAAGTTCTTGAACTGTGCTAGATATTCTGTGTGATTTCGCTGACCCTTCATCCTAACTTTATGGGAAAATCTTACGTGATAGAAGAAAAAGCTCGGCATTTCTGAACTCAGCGTACCAAAAAACATTAGAAAGACCCAAACCGGTGCAGAAAAAAAAAATTAAAAAGTATTATTTCACAGAATTGTGTTATTCATCCTTTTTTTTTTTGAGTTTAACCGGATTTTCCCAACTTGGAACTTGGTGATTTTTCCGATTGTGGGGAGGGTCCCCCGTCCCCCCATAAAGCCAGCCCTGGGCTGGACAATATACCACAGACGTGGAAACGGAAATAACTGCTAACAAAATGGGCAGTTATAATCACAAATTTTTCCGACCAACAAAAGCAAAAAAGTCAATCTTTTTCTCCAAGTAACTCTCAATTTTGTCAACGTCAAAAAAATTTCCGTCTAAGAGTGAAGAATTTAAAAAATAATAATTATTCCGCCTTTTTCGCCCGAGAAAATCTAAATTTTCGCCAAGTTGGCAATTGAAATTGCATGAATTTCCAACTACCCAATTAATTACTTATTGATCCCAGCGGCAGCTCGTAGTTGGAAAAATAGGGGAACAGTCTCCCCGGATTCCCCCCCCCCCACCACTAGAAATGAAATCTTGACTATGCCAGAGATGTGAACAGATAACAGTTCCGAAAATTAGTTAATTAAAATTTACCTATTTTTCGTAAGTTAAATCAATTCTTCTGTCTTTTAGTGTTGCAAGTCTGTCTGATATGTCACCGTAAAATAACTGTTTCTTGATAAGCCTAACTAATACGCCTTTTTGAACAGAAGTATTTGTTAAAGAAGAAGGTCTCTTTCTTGCAGAATAGCATTTTTTGAGTAAGTTTTTATTATACTATAATTTTTGCCACCCACGTTCATATAGCTCAAACTAGAGCTTTTTTTATATTTGGAGAAAAAGAGGCGCGGACCTCATCCTGGATTCGAACCAGGGTCCCCGCGTTGAGCCCGCGGTGTCTTGACCTACTAGACGAATGAGGACAAGAACAAACGCATTTTTCTCCGTATATGAAGATGTAAGATATTATTACCCTTCACAGGGATAACACAATTGCCAAATAATGGTCAACACAGAAAAGCCTCCGGGGCGAGATTTTTGTGAGTTTTTCGTGGGGGAATTTATTATACAATAATTTTTGCCACCCACATTTAAGTAGCTCAAAGTTTTTATTAAGTTTTCATTTTTTTAAGGCAAGAAAAACTTCTTTCCACTGACGCGCTTGTAGATGGAATTGTTTAGACAAGAGACAACAAATTATAGCTTCTATATATATATATAAGCTTCTGAAATATAAGCTCTTTAAAATATAAGCTTCTGTGAAAAAATTCTTTATCACCATAAAGCATTCTAAGAAGTTCTTGCGTCGATTCCTGAATTTTCCATCGGGATATATAAAGACGTAGTTCCTTTTTAAATTGCTGGGATTTTTAAATATATGGCCGTAAAACTTTTGAAGATTTTTTTTACGCTTGTTTTCAAACAGTTTTTTAAAAATAGCATCGTCCCCTTTACTGTCCAACAACTCACGAGTGTATTTTAAGATACAAAACAGTTTAAGGAGTCATAGGACCATTGAAATTTCAAAAAAAAAAAATCGATTTTTTTTTAAACACTTTTAAAAATCACGCCAGATTCTTATGAACCTTTTAAGACCAACCGCATTTCAATCCGTCCATTATTTCATGAGAAATTACACGAAACGTAGCCCTTTAAAATATATATTTTAGCGTCATTATATATTTTCAACGTAAATTTTCTCAAAGTGAAGATTTTTCAGTTTGTGCGCACCGTTTCTGGAGAACCAATTGTTATGTGAGTAAGAAATTTGGCATAGAGTTTAAACTTTACGCATGACGAAAATCTAATGTTTTGCAAATATATCGCGCGTATTTTTTTAAAATTCGTTTTTCACAGATAATATTTTCGTAAAATCAATAATTTACAAGTTAAAATTTTAGCAATAATTATTTTAATGTTAAATTTATTTTTTTTAGGTTTATTATCCTAAGACACTTATTTTCTGTATGTTTTTATTTATTTATTTATTTATGTGACTTTCTTGGTCTTAGGCGTACATTATGCATATTGTAATTTTTACGTTTAAGCGTTGATTGAAATAATTAAATTTTTAAAATGGAAAATCTTAAATCATATATTTATTAAAATTTGTACATAAAGACAAAATTACATTTAACACATGCTTAAAATTTTTAAGGTTTCTATTGGATATCTTTAATGTTATAAATTTTTAAAAATGGTGCAGTTTTGTGTTGACCAAATACATTCAAAGGTCCCGTACCACCTTAAATCAAGTGATTTTTTCTGGAGGATTTCGAATAATATATCAGTAGTTCCAAAAATTTGGCTGAATTCTACTAACGAAAACCTAAATTCAAAATCGTTCATATCGTTGAAAAATCCCTTTGCAAGTTGAATCATTGTTTTATCTGAATGGTTGCTGTTCGTCATAAATTCGAATAATTCTTTTAATTTATCCCTATCTTCAACGATCACATTCACTACTTTGTGTTTTTAAGACATAAGAATGGCAAAGATCAGGCTGCGACCGAACTTGCAGTTTTCCGAGGAATCCGAAACTTTGCTATTCAGAAAACTTGGCGCAGTATAGCCCAGATGCTCTTGCGCCATAAAAAAGCCAAACAATCAATCAATCAATTCAGAAAACCAAACCCACGGGGAGGGAGGGAAGAAAAACGCCACACGCATTCCACAATGCCATCGAGAGACGAATCTGGATTTTTGGCAGCATTGACGAATGCGCTACCGCTACGCCATCGTAAGGTAGCGAACCTGCAGTTTTCCGAGGAATACGAAACTTTGCTATTCAGAAAATCAAACCCACGGGGGGGGACACCATACGCATTCCACAATGCCATCGAGAGTCACTTCACTTCACTTAGCGTGTATGGATTTCAATGGGAGGGGTGCCCGCCGAAGGCGACGCTGTAATCCCAAACAGGTCATAACATCAAACGAGAGGACAGCCAGTAGGAAAAGGGTGTTAGGGCATTGGGGGAATTGTCGATCTGTACAGGCGTACGGAGACGCACAGCTCACACTGGTGTCGTCATTTAATGTCGACCGTGAACCATCCACGATCAATCCACCCTGAAGAGTGGCTGAAATAGATGGATGGCACGGAAGAACACCCCGGGCCAGCCAAAACTTCTACAGGGGTCCACCGGGCATCGTTGAGTAGGCGCAGCGCCGCTAGCGACAAAGTCCAGGCGCGAACCAGCCCTCGCAACCAGGACGCACGAAGCTCCTTACAGGCCAATCAATAAATCACATAAATCGAGGGTTACTTTGGTTATGCCTGTCCTTGGGAGAGGTGGAGGGGGATTAGTATGACAGTGGCTAAATAGGGCTTAATAATATTAAGCATAGTTGGCAACCTTAATTTCAGGATTTTTTTTAATGCCCCCCCCCCTCGGTGGTCCGTCAGCGACCAAAGTTTGAGGAACACTGCCCTAGACGGACTTATTGACGCAACCGAAGATCTACTTCCGAAGCGATTACGTACGACTTCTGCTCTTGATTAATCAATTCACTTTCTATTAGTCAATTTAACAAGACTCGTAAAAAAATTTCTAAAATAATAGGGAGGATTTAAATTTTCGACGAGAATTTTCCAAAGAGAAAGCAAGACACAAATTCATATAGAGAACATTTTTTAAACACTCAGGTAAATTACATTTAATTTTTTCGAATAAATATCTGATTTTTTTGAAACGTTGAGCTTATTTATTAGCTACATATTGCCGGTTTAAGCAACCCACTAAAAATCATAAAAATCTTTATGAAAAAGTCCCCAGTTCCTTACATATTTTTGTTTTGTTTTCTGGAGGTTGGGTCTCAGGGTCTCGAAATTTTTACCACCAGGGGCCCCCGCTTAATCCGCCTCTGCCGCCAGCCCGGACCACAGAAAAAAAACATAATCTCACCACAGAGCTGAGTTTGAAATGTGTTTGAGTCCCCTTCACTTCCATTTTTAACATTTTTTAAAAGTTGATTTGCATAAAATATCTCATTTTTCCACACCAAATGAACATTTTTAGATATTTTTAAGAAGGATAAGACATTTTTAAATCAATTTCTAAAAGTCAAGCATATTCGCCTTATTAAGTGCTCATTCCACTCTAATTTTTTTCATGCTTAATGCTAATGTAAATAAGTTTTTTTTTGTTTGCTATGCATGCTTTTAAACTTTTAACCTTTTAAGTTGTGTATTACTCCATTTTACAGAGAACAAACCTAGACTTAGACCTGAACCTAGACCTAGAGGCGAAAAAAAAGCCTCTCACTGTTCGAGGATCGTACTCGCGACCTTCTGTAGTGACCAGGTGACGTCACTGGTCACCCAGAAATGAGAACCCGGGTAAGGGTCCCCGGCACACAGAATCCATTTTCACCATTTTTCCAAATTTCATCAGTTTGATAAGCAGCAAAGTGCATAAAATGGAACTTTTTCTACATCTAATACATAATTTTAAACATTTTTAAGTCGGATAAGTGATTTTTAAACCAATTTCCAAAAGTTACGCAAATAGCACTTTTTAAGCACTTTTCCCCTCTAATTTTTTTTATCCTTAATACTTAATTAATTATTTGATCGCCCCCCCTTCTCTTTAATCAAAGGCTGATCCAGAGAAGGACTTTGGGAGTTAATGTAAAATACAGCAGAACACCTTATAACGAGTTCGCATTAACGAAATCCCGGATATGGTGAAGAAAATATGGATTTGGTTCTGTATAATGATTAAATGCAAATGCAATTTAACCGTATTTGTGAACAAGTCTGTTTTGGATCCAATCTTTATCTAGCAATTGAAAATAAATAAATAAATAAATAAATAAATAAATAAATAAATAAAATGGAATTAACTGTTTTAAAAAATGTCGTTAGTTATATGCGTTGTTTTTTTTTTGTTATAATCGGCGTTCGTTTTACCTGATTTCGACTCCCCTTTACGCAAAAGCGATTATCACCAGTTTTTCAAATTTCATTCATCTTAAATAACGTATAAATTGCATAAAGCAAAACACATTTCTCTGCACTTAATTCACGTTTTTATACATTTTTAAGACAGTTACGTCATTATTAATAAATTTTTAAGAATTACGTGGAATCATATTTTTAATCAATCTTTTATTTCTAACTTTTTTTTTTCTATCAGACGTTAATGCAATTAAAGTTTTTTTCCCTATTACTGCACTTGAACTTTTTTTTTCATATCATTCGGTATGCCTCTTCATTTTATAGAAATAAACTTCGCTATTTTTGCGGGAAAAAAAAAAAAAGATTGCCATGTCGGGAATCGTACGTGCGACATTGTGGCAAGGAAACACGTCTCAACACGACCAGTGACCAAAATATAATAGAACGCATGACCAGAAAGATTACTGTGTATTATGGGGCAAAATATAGAAAGATCTAATGCCATTTCACTAAATAATGAAAAGTTCTTATTTGTATATTTGGTGCTTGGTGACCTTTGACTAATGATGGTGACCTTTGACTAATGGTGACCTTTGAGCTCACATCACTGTCAATTTTTGTTATCGCGCGAAATTACTCTCCACACAACTCTCCTAAACAGAAACTAATTTGGGAAGGAAAAAAGAAAACATTAATCAGTTACAATTAATTTGCTATTTGTTAATCGACATTTTTTTGCCATTTCATGCATAGTTAAATATGCAAAACAGTAGCGTTTAATTCCTTACTAATAAAAAAAAAAACCCAGTTAAATATTGCTGCTTCCCCAAATTAGCCTTTTGCAAACGATGACGTCAGAGCGGTCAGCTTGTGCGTCGGATTCACCAAAGACGCACCCACCCGTGAGATCGGCATTTTATTTCTGCCCCACCCAAAGGTGACCTCAAGATATGATGCGGAACCAAGGACACAGAGAGGTCACTTCGTACTGGAGGTAAAAGACCAAAAATTGTCCATTTCTACACGTAGAAACACAAACCAGAAAAATGAATCAGTTTCTGTAATAACTCACAACAAAAACGTTTCATTGGATAGCCTATTTCCGTTGACATTTGAATACATGAAAAAACGACGCGTTATTAAATTATCGGGGAAGGGTTGACCCCTTGAAGAAGATCAGGGGAGGACCGGGCGGCCAGCCAGCCGGTCCTCGGGTCGGTGCGCCCTCGTAGGCGATAGCATTCGCGCCTCCGAATGGGCAAAGACTCGCGCCCTGTCAAAATACAAGGTATGCGCCCTTTGAGAGGGCCCAGGCCGCCCTTGAAGAAGACCCTCAAAAAGAGGGTTTCAAGATAAGAGATGTTAGATTAATTTAAAGGATTTAATCCATTTGAAGATGGTTCTTACTTTTAATAGCAGTAGAGCAGTGCGGGGGAGGGGGGACTGGGTCTTCTCAAAGAGGGCATACTTTGGATTATCGGAAGACGCGAGTCCTTGCCCATCCGGAGGTGCGATTCTTATCGTCCATCAGGGCCCACCGGCCCGGGGGCCTGTCCACCCCTGGCGTGGTGACAACGCTTTCACCTAATATGACGTTAATCTGGGTTCGAATTTTAACGATGCTAAAGAAAAGGGGGGGGGGTTAACGTATAACTGTTCACTGAAGTCCGGAGGTTGGTTTCCTAGACCTAAAGGGGCTTGAATTTCCCTGAAAAAGTAAAGTTTATTGCGTTATAGTAGCGGTAGCGCATTAGTCTATCGTGCTAAGAATCCAGATTCGACCCTCAATGATATTGTGGAATTTGCACTGGTTTTTTACCCCCCACTTCCCATGGGTTTGGTTTTCTGAATAGCGAAGTTTCGGATTCCTCGGAAAACTGCAGGTTCACTGCCTTAGGATGGCATAGCGGTAGCGCATTCGTCTATCGTGCCAAAAATCTAGATTCGATTCTCGATGGCATTGTGGAATGGCGTTTTGCTCCCCCCCACCCCTCCCACCCGTGGGTTTGGTTTTCTGAATAGCAAAGGTTCGGATTCCTTTGCGGGTTCACTGTCTTACGATGGCATAGCGGTAGCGCATTCGTCCATCGTGCCAAAAATCCAGATTCGGCTCTCGATGGCAGTTCGGTCTCAGCTCTGATGGCGAGCTTATGTCTTCTTTTTTGTGGCCCGGGCTGGTGGCAGAGACGGATTAAGCCTATTAGGGGCCCCTGGCAGTAAAAATTTCGAGGCCCTGAAACCCAAGCTCCAAAACAAAACAAAAATGTGTAAGGAACTGAGGACTTTTCTATAAAGATTTCAGTATTAGATTTTAGTTCGTTGCTTAAACCGGCAATATGTAGCTAATAATAAACTCAACGTTTTTAAAAAACTCCAAAAAACAGGTATTTATACAAAAATTTAATTGTAATTTACTTGAGTGCTTAAAAATGTTTTCTACATGAATTTGTGTCTTGATTTTTCTTTGGAAAATCCATTAATTATTTTTGCAGTATCTACTTCGTCCAAAAATTTCTTGTTCCATGCATAAAATGGCCAATATATATATATATATTCAGGAGATACCTAATGATGATATTGACGAGATACAGAATTCACGTCCTGTTCTTACTTTTAAGGACACCTTTTCTGCAATCGAAATATTAAGATCCTTTGTTGAATCACGCGAATTAATGTCTGAAAATATTTTTAAGACTATCGTTGATTTAGAGACTCACGTTCTAAGTGAAATTTTTGCATCGCAACGGCAAGGAAAAATTAAAATTTTTTTTAATAAAATATCATTTTTACAGATATGTACGTGTTAAACTTCCTTTTATGCATAGGTTATAGTAATTACAGCATTTTACATGATTTTAAAACGAATGCATGATTTTGCATGATTTTAGAATTCATGTGTAGTAATGAATTAATTATTCTATAATTCGAAGTTTTGCCCGTTTCCCCTGGAGATTCGACTGTATATATACACAGAGGATAAGTATTAAGGTGCGTGCCTAGAGGTAAAATAAAAGTAGTCCTTCTCCTCAGCTTTTTATTTAAAAAAAATGGCGTTATTGAACGTTTCCGCCATTATAATTTAATTTCATTTTATTCTAATTCCATTTATTTAATTATACATGGTGAAACTACAGTTATAACTAGAGCCCGGATTATATGCACTAAGAAACCAGCAAAATATCATGACAATATGCACTAAATCCTTAAAATGTGGGTTACAAAGGAGCTCAAAATATCCATATATATATATGCATTTAAAATGAATAAACATGCGCTTGAAATGAATAAACATGCACTCGAAATGAATAAATATGTATCTAAATGTTTTGAACGCATGTAAACCTTATGTCGCATATTTTAAAACGTGTGGATATATTATTAACAGCCAAGTAGAAAAACTCGATATACATTAAATCATATGTTTTATATATCACAAATCCTATGACTGTATATCGCAATGTATCTCTCGTTGTTCTAAGCAGTTAAGCTTTATCTTCAGTCATGTAATGATGTATGTCATTTTTATGGCCAAAAAGGTCCTTTCAGATTTGTTTGTGGTTTTACGGCTCAAGGACTACAATGGTCATGCTGCGCCGAGACCTTCTGTTTTCCGAGGAGTCGAATCCTTTTATGACCTAGGGAACCAAACCCTGGACTACAGTGAGCAGTGCAATCTTTATGAGATCTCTGAGTAAGCGTTCTTTGCACTGCTGGGAGTCGAACCCGGATTAATATGACACCCTAGACCAGGCGTGGGCAAATGCGGCTCTCGTCGAAAATTTAAATCCTCCCTTTCATTTCAGAATTTTTTTTACGTGTCTTGTTGAATTGACTAAGAAAGTGAATCGGTTAATGAAGAATAGAAGTCGTACGTAATCGCTTCAAAAGTAGATACTCGGTTGCGTCAATAGGTCCGTCTAGGGCAGTGTTTCCCAAACTTTGGTTGCTCACGGACCACTTTAAGCATTCCTTTATTTATCACGGACCATCGAGGGGGTAGGAATCCCCCCCCATTAAAAAATATATTGCCTGAAATTAAGGTTGCCAACTATGGTTAATAATATTAAGCCCTACTTAGCCACCGTCATACTAATCCCCTTCCACCTCTCCCAAGGAAAGGCCTAACCAAAGTAACCTTCGATTTATGTGACTTATTGGCAGGCTTATATACGTATACTGGCAGGGGAAATTTATTCATCCCTTGAAATATAAATTATAGATAATTTTAACTTCTTTTTCGGTAAATTTTAAGCTTTTTTAGTTGTACTTTTTACTTTAAAAAAGCACTAGCTTTTGGCAGAAAAACCTCTAAAATCTCCGACCATGTTCTTAAAATATGGGTTGGTTGCCAAACCAACCTGAAACAAAATAATGTTTAGAGCAACCATATTTGATAAAGAGAGTGTGAGTTGCGATCTTATTTTGTCGAATTTCAACGAAAATGACATCATTAATTTAATTAAATAATAATAAGCAATGTAGACAGCAAGGGTGTATTCAGAGGATTCAAATCTTTCACGAAACGCCGAAAAGTAAAGTTTATAAAGGGTAATATTTATGAGAAATTTCTTAAATTTCACCTGAACCTAAATTCTAGCTTCGCCGGCAGTTTCTACTTTTTTCTTCTGAAATTTGATGATGATGATGATCCTGCGGACCACTTGATAAGACGACGCGGACCGCCCTTTGAGGAAACTGGTCTAGGGGGTTATTATTAAACTTTGAAATAATTATTTTGTGTTTTCTTTCTCTTAATTATATTTTCTTATATGTATATTTTATACAGCACTTAAGACTTTGGTACAATATGTAATCATATTAAATTTGTATATTTAATACTATGTAACTATGGCATGGCTCTTTATAATATATAATAAATTGGAATGCGGCTCTCATTAACCTCTTGGCGCAGTATAGCCCAGATGCTCTTGCGCCATAAAAAATCCAAACAAACAAACATCTCATTGACCTCATGCGTGCCCACCCTTGCACTAGACGAACGCGTTACTGCACTGTGCCACCGCAGGGCAGCCCTTTCCAGAGCTACAAAGATATTAAACTACACTTATAAATTTTTGCGGGATATCTATTGCGGATAGTTTATCGACGATAGACCCATGTTTATCGCTGAGGAAAAATGAGATGGAATTTTAGAAAGTGTTTGTTTTAATCTGGCCTTCAGTGAATTGCCAACTAAGCAAAGTAAGACTCATTTTCGGTTTTCTTAGTAAGGATGGTGGCTATAATTCAGCTACGACAACATTTTGGCGTCCTAGGACATACTTAAACGTGTACATTTACGAATTCCATTGCCTTTCCACTCAGATAAGAAGTAAGAAGAAAGTTCAACTTTAGTATTGTGGTGAAATTTTTCGGATGAGAGAATAATAAAATTCTGAAAATTGCTAAAACCCTTAAAATATGCATTTATTCTGGAAATTCATCGTTTTTGTGCATTTATATGCAAAAACACTAAAAACAGATAAAATATGCGATTGCATATGCGCATATACAATTGCGTATAATCCGGGCTCTAGTTATGACAGTAACATTTTATTTTTCTGCACTCATTATTTGAATTAATCTGATTTTTAATTAGCTTCAATTTATTAAAAGAACGTTCTGTACTTATATACGTAAAATACGTGAATAATATTAAGTATTGCATCTTTCGCTTTTTGTGTTGTGGCAGTTTTTAACTAGGAATCCCTTGAGCTCGGGGCCCCTTCAGATTCGGGGGACCCTGGCGGCCGCCATGTACGCCAGCTGCTTTATCCGCCACTGGCTGGCGGGTCTTCGTTCCAGCTCGCATAAGTCGAAGTGCTTGGGACATTGACCAGGCCGCTGGATCGCGGTGGACTGGGGTCTGTTTGTGCTATTCTGGGACAGGGCTCCGCACTTCCACGCGGATCGGACTTCTTTTCTAGTGTCGTGCGATCGACTTTTGTTCTGATCGGACTGTCGCCGCCGTCTCTGTCTGCTTACGGCATCAATTGCTCAGGGCCAGCTTTCACCGACTGAGGATCGGACATAGGTTTGATGGACCGTATCGGATGGATGGAGCTTCGTGCGTCCTGGTTGCCAGGGCTGGTTCGCGCCTGGACTTTGCTGCTAGCGACGCCGCACCCACTCAACGGTGCCCGGTTACTCCTGTAGGAGTTTTAGCCGGCCCAGGGTGTCCTTCCGTGACATCCATCTATGCTAAGATTTAATTTCTAGGGGGGGGGGTGATTCCGGGGAGACTGTTCCCCTATTTTGTCAACTACGAGCCGCCGTTGGGATCAATAATTAATTCTTTGGGTAGTTGGAAATTCATGCAATTTCAATTGCAAACTTGGTAAAAATCTAGATTTTCTCGAGGGAAAATGTCTAATATATATATTTTACTCTTCACCCTTAGACAAATGGAATTTTTTTTGACATTGGCAAAATCGAGAGTTTCTTGGAGAAAAAGATAAGGCTTTTTTGCTTTCGTTGGTCGGAAAAATTTGCGATTATAACTGCCCATTTTGTCAGATTTCCGTTTCTAAGTCTTTGGTACATTGTCCAACCCAAGGCCGGCCTTATGTGGGGACGTGGGGAGCCTCCCCATCAATCGGAAAAATCAAGTTCCAAGTTGGGAAATTCCGGTTAAAATCGGAAAAAAAAAAAGGATGAATAATTAATTTTTTGGGTAGTTGGAAATTCATGCAATTCCAATTACCAAGTTGGCAAAAATTTATATTTTCTTGAGGGAAAAAGGTGGAATATATATATATATATTTTATTCTTCACCTTTATATAATTGGATTTTTTTTTGACATTGATAAAATCGAGAATTACTTGGAGAGAAAAGCAGTCTTTTTTGCTTTTGGTGGTCAAAAAAATTTGCGATTATACCTACCCATTTTGTTAATAATTATTTCCGTTTCCATGTCTGTGGTATATTGTCCAGCCAACAGGGCACCAGAACCACAGATTCGGAGATTTCGCCTCTTCCTCTTTTCATTTAATAACGCTTATGCCACAAAGAAGAAGAAACCAGGACGTTTTTCCGGGTGTTCTTAAGGCCCCGTCCACACATACAATAGAAAACAGTATCGTAACACCGTCGCGTATCAAGTCTTGATGGCACTCTGTAAGGGTGCATACAGACAATCAACAGAAGATCGTAACAGCACATCGTCGTGTAACACCCTGTGTTACGAGATGATATTACAGGGCGAACATCGCAATGTCTTATCAGTGCGTAACATGACTGCGTCCCATCAGTTCATCCCGATATCCAGCCTACACTGACAAAACGCTGTTGTTCGTAAACCGGCCTAAATACACGAACATGGGGTGTAACATAGGCCTTGTAATATTCCTTTGCAGTGACGGGAAAAAACCGACAACTGGAAGAACACTGAAATGTTACGGTGTTCTGTTAGGGAGTGCGGTCCAGACTTGGTACGCGACGGTGTTACGATACAATGTTCTGTTGCATGTGTGGACGCGATCTAATAGAACACCGTAATATTTCCCCGTCGGTTCAGAGGAATGTTGATTGTTTGGCTTTTTTATGGCGCAAGAGCATCTGGGCTATACTGCGTCAACAAAGGAATGTTA
>QLNU02014176.1:112549810-112584998 GCA_006491805.2 Dysdera silvatica
AATTTCTGATCATTTGCAATGCCATACCCTATTTTGCGTTTTCCGTAAATTTCATGTGAATAGGACAATTCTTTGTGATGATTGCAATTTTCAAAAACATTTGTTATTGTTAAGTTTTTTTTTTGTCTTGTCCGGTTGACTGGCTCAATTGCACATCACATACATGTAGGTTCTTTCCAGTCTGGCCCTCACATATTTTTTCAAAGTCTACACCCTGTTAGTGTTTCAGATTATGTATTAGTTCCACATATGAAGAATTTAGCATCTCTCGTATAGAGAAAAGAAAATCAAATGGATGTTATATATAAGCAATATTGCAGGCGAATTTATAGCTCCGCTCCTTCAGGTATACGGTGAGTTTAAAGGTGTGGAAAGCTATAACTTTAACCATTTGCTGACTCTAAAATAATATAACACATTTTTTTCTGAAGTGTTTTAGCATTGTTGTCTTGTCGTACCTTTGAAGTCCTGTTTTCATTTTTGTTCTAACAGTTGAGGATTTCATTAGCATTTCATATTAAAATATAAGCAATCAAGCAAGATCTGTTTATAATTTTAATGTAAATATATATGCATGTTTTTTTACAGTTTTATTCAAAGAAGTTTTCATTAGGGGTCATTATGGTTCCATATGATTTTAGCAATTCTTATGTCATAAAATAAGAATAAACAAGCCAGACAGTGTGATGGTCTATATATACTTGCTGAAATTGATATTGCAACGTTTTTTTCATGGAAGCTTTTTGCAAGTGTCAACACATATGCACACACACATATATATATGCACATGTGCGAATTAGGTATAATAATTTAAATATGCATTTAATAATAAAATATAATATATAGTAAGTCACGATATATAAATAAATCCAATTGATAATGGTGATTTTAATTCGCCAGGCTTTATAATGACTTCCAGAAAGTTTTTTTACCTTCCTAAAATGTTAAAACGTAATTTTGAGATACTAAGAAATCCTTTGAATAAAAATGGAAAAAAATGATATTTTTATTGTCATCTTGATAGGCTGCATTTCCTGTTTATTTAATATTTCAAATTTTGTTAGTTCTAATTAATGTAAATGGAGCATTAACAGAAATTATAATGTAACTTTAGTTATATACATTATAATTTAAACATTAATAGTTATGATTGTTTTTCATGGGTCATTATATATTTGTGCGGATTTTGTTCAAGTTGTTTTACTAAATTTGGAATGGACACATGTGTCAAAATTTATTAGTCATTTTGTTTAATCTTGTTGTTTCTAAATAAAAAAATCTTATGTGGAGTGTAACTATATTTAATTTTTGCTTAATGTGGAGACTATTCCTTGTGGAATAGATCACATATGTGGAACAGGGGTATGTGGGGTCATTATAACAATATTATATGAATGGATATTAATGCCTTAAATCAAAAATCCAAGATATATATGTATTATTTTTTGTATGAAATTATTATTCTCAATTTTTATTATTTCTTAACGAATTTTAAAACATAATGTTTAGTACCATTAATAACTAATTAGCAATGTCTAGTATTATGAACAATTAAATATCTTTGCATAAAGTTAGTCATATTTTGCACCTATAAATTTTGTTTTGACGACCAAGATTTTAGACCTTGTCGTTATTTTTGGCACCTAACTTTATTTTTATTGTTTATATAATGCAAATTTCGATTGCTCAATCCTTTATTTTTCCTTTTGCCAATCTCACCGATGTACATGGCAAGATCAGAATCTTTGTTGTTCTCATTCGTAGGGGAAGGGGGACACATCGTCTACAACCTAGTGGGCTGTGACCAACTATGATACCCTAGCATTATATTAGCATCTCAATGTAACCTTTCTTTGCTACAACAAAGTTCTTCAGGGATAGTTTATGCTTAGTGATATTCTTTGATTTCACGCTCATTTTCAATTTTTAAGTTTGCTATCAATTTTCGATCACGAAGACTAAGCAAAACAAAATTGGTAGTAAAGTTTCTTTGGAAAGTGTCCAGAATGCCTTAAAGTTATCGGAGTGCTGAGCGGTCAAGGCACTCCGGTTCCAACGCAGGCTCCCCCGTTCGACTCTGGGTCATGGTGATAATTCTTTTTCTTCTATATAAAAAGCTCTAGTTTGAGTTAAGAACATGGGTGTTGACAATTATTTGTCACTGTCTTTTCTCTACGAGAAATCAACCAGCAACCACCAAACAGACGAAATTCCAGAATAGTTCAGACTTTTGAACTTCTGCTGCAGCTATGACTACGTTTATGAAAACTACTGATAGTAATAATAATATTTTATTTCCACTTATACATGACATATATATATTATTACAGTATTTTCTAGCAAGTCCGTAGAAAATACCATAAAAATTGCATAACCAACTATAGACCTGTCAAGAATAAGAAAAACTGACAGAAAAAAATACATACAGCAAACAATAATTAAGAAAGCCCACCAGGATTATTAATCACCTAATCCAAATAAATAAAAACATTGTCACAATACCAGTATGCAGTATAAATCTATAATACCCATTTCACAATATAATGGTTAATAAACGTATAAGAAACTCCAGGTAAAATTATCAATATCTATTAATATTGTATTCTTCATATTTTTCTTAAATAACTTCAGATTATTTAGTAATCTTAATTCCAGTGGGTAGCTCATTCCAAAATTTAGGCGCCTTGCAATTTATATTATCACAACCTGTTTCAGTTATTTTTGGCAGCAAGTATTCCCTGTTTTCTAGATATCTACCTCTATTACTCTCATTCCTCTGCAGCGTAATCAGTTCCCTGTGCCTGCTGCACTCCCTTATTCTTCCAAACAACTTTATTAAGATACTATCTATGTGTTTTATTTACTCGTAGAATATTATTTTTAATCGCTGTTGATTTCTAGTTTAAACTATTCTCTCTGAAGGTGAGTTTTATTATTCTCTTCTGTACGTTGTCCAAGAGTTACCTTGTACTCTACCCAGATAATCCCACATGCAATTACAATATACAGTATGCATAACCTGACCATACGTCCCGTTTTGAACGGGACCGTCCCGTTTTTAGGTAGCCTGTCCCGTTGTCCCCAAGCAAAGCTTCGGGGCGCCGAAATGTCCCGCTTTCAGAAAGAGAGAAACCCTAGTATCACGGCGATGTGGGGCATGCTTAATACGTCTCACACACATATGTAAGTCGGTCAGAAGCCTGCAAACTCGCGCATCTTGCTTGACAATTGATTATTGTTTTTTTTTTTACTAACGTGTGTTATTGTAGTCAATTTAAATTTCTTTACGTTACCTCCTCCATTTTAAGAATGCCCACACGCAAGCGCACTTTTAATGTTAACTTAGAAACGAAGTATCCGTTTACAAAGCAAAGAATTAACCCCATCAGGCGTCAGATGTGAAAAGCGTTTTACAGAATATAGCATAGTTCATAGAGGTGCCAGCGATATTAACATTTAAGATCAGAAAAACATAAAAATTCCGATATTGCTACCGCTTCGAATTCTTCAATGCTTAATTTTTTAAGAAAAAGGATTCACGAACTTCGTAAGATCTGCAAGTTGCTGTGATGGAAGACACCTGGGCTTATCATAAGGTGCAAGAGAACCACAGTTTTTGCTCAAATGATTGTGCCTCTAAGTTAATTCAAGCATGTTTTGAACAGAAAGTTAGATGTTCTCGTATGGAAACAGAAGCTAATATTGTAAATGTGTTGGAGCCAATAGTAATAGCCGAATTAAAAGACCGCCTCAGCGATTGCAACCGTTTTACTATATTAACTAATACTTCAAACCTCGGGTCCTCTGAAAATATTCCCCGTTTTAGTCCGCTTTTTTTACCATGCGAAGGCATTTAAGTCAAAATTTTAGAATTTCAAGATCAACCAGGCGAAACATTAGATGTTATTGTCAATTATCTAATGATAATATTGACAAAAAATGAAAGATTAAAAATATTTTAATGGCGAATTTAACCAAAATGCCTACGTGGGAAAAAAAATCAAAGTGTAATGGATGTATTGATTGAAAAGGGATTTATTAATTGTGACCAAGTTATCAGAAGTATTAGTTGAGTATTCACTTATAACTACATTACACCGCAGGAATTGACAGAATGGAACACTGGGAATGTTTCAACTGAAAGTCATTATGTGGAATTGTTCAGACACTTTCACACCAATAATTTGAATTATTCGAACTTTCGTATAATTATTGAATATATTTTATACCTACTAGGAACTAATGCACTAGTAGAAAGACTATTTTCTCTTACAAATAAGTTATGGATGAGCGAAAAAACACAGTTACTAGTCGCAGTTTCTAAAGCAATGGTAATTATTAAAGTAAATTTTAAGAAATCATGCCAAGAAATTTATTCTTATTTAAAATCTATTTTTCTGCGACCAGTTATGGACAGTGAAAAAACATAGTCGTTCTAAAGCAATGATAATTATTAAAATGTAATTTTGACATGTCAATAATTTTATTCTTATTTGAGTCTGATCAAATATACTTAAGAAGAACATTCCTTCAGAAATTGTAAGACCACATAAATTATTTATTTTCACGTATTCATTCCAGTTCTTTTTATTAATAAATAAAAACTATGAAGAACTAAGCGGTTTTTTTTATTAATAACATACTATTACCGAAAAATTAGTAGATGTCCCATTTATTTTTTTCCCTCAAAACGGGACATACGCCGTATGTCCCGTTTTGAGGAAAAAAATAAACGGTCACGTTAAGTATGCAGGGCTCGAAATTAGCGGTCATTAGTCGTATTTTGCATTTATAAATTTCATTTTGACGACTAAGATTGTAGATCCATTCGTCATTTTTTGTCGCCTAACCTTTTCAAATTTCATTATTTATATGACGTAAATTTCGATTGCTCAATCCTTTATTTTTCCCTCTACCAATCTCACCGACGCACGTTGCAAGATCAGAATCGTTGTTACTCTCGTTAGGGGTAAACCCAAAATTTGCTATAAATTTTACATCATGAAGACTATGCAAAACGAAATCGGCAGTAAAGTTTCTTTGGGTTGGGTGTCCACATATATGCTTAACGTTTTAAATTGTGAATCCGAATTTATAAATGGGCATGTATCCAAGTCACTAAAGTTCAGGAGGGCAAAATTGTGACGGTACAGTACACCCCTTCCCAGCAGAACGCGAAACAGACCCCTCTTAGGAATTTCTGAAGAAAGTGGGGGTTGGATATGCACGAGTAGTCGGTTATCTTCGGCGGGAGGAAAGGAGAGATTCCAGAGACAGGCTGTGAGGACACGTGCCTTTCTCTCCGGTCCCATCTTTAGGCCCTATTCATTCTTGTTGAAGCGGACGCTTTATCGAATGTGTATGAGTCTATTGCCGATTCGTGTGATACGGTGACGTTGTACTGATTTTCGTTGTTGCATATACTCTAGTACGAATGAAGCGGCTTATTAGCTACGGTGGTGTCCGTGTTTCCGCGAAACCCTCAAGTTGTTTGTTTTGTGGTTTTACGGCTCAAAGACTACAATGGTCATGCCGGGACCGGTTTGAGGAATCCAACTTTGGCGGCCTAGGGAACTGTCCCGGCCACGGCGTCACATTTTAATACCAGGAGGGTAAACCCTACGTCTCTGACCCGCCGTGATATGAAATGGTGCCTTTAGTGGCAAACGTCACCAAACGCCAATTGTACCTGAAGGTAAGCACATCTTTCCGGACACGCTGCCAAAAATTCCCAAAAAGATGCAAGTTTTTTTGTTTTTTTTTAAATTGTAGTCTATCGTTCGAATTCCGTCGATTCGCTTTCGCTGGAAAAACGTTCATCCCTGCTCTAAGTAATCGGGATTTTTTTTTTTTTTGACGTTATATAAAACAAATTTATTCATAAAAATATCATTTTTTTAATAATAATACACATAAGGTAATTTCAGACCCCCAACTCCCGGTATTCCGCGATTTTCTGTCGCAGTCGCATTTCAAGACGGATCGACGGAATTCTTATTTCTTTTAGCGGAAAATTCCTAATAAGCGCTCGCCCTCCCTCCCGTAAATTTCAGTTATTTTTTGTGGGAGGAGAATCCCGGTTTATGTGTGCAAGTGTCCAGAGCATAAAATTTTAAAAGCTGCGAACACTTTTTTTTTATTTTTAAGTACGTTTTTGGTCCGTAGAATTTCGTCGATCTGCCTACCCTTCGAAAGCCTATCTCCCCCACTTTTTTTCCTCAATTTGAAATTCTAAAAAATTTTGTGAAACATGCTCCCCACCCCCCTCCCACGAAATAAAAATTTCGTTGTCTTTTATAATTAACTAACAAAAACATCGTTATTTTATCATATCATGTAGTGTACATAAGGTAACCATACCCCCTTCCTCTTTTCCTCATACTCCACGATTTTCTGTCCCACTAGAGCCGGATCGACGAAATTTTATTTGTTTTAGCAAAAAATTCCTTATAAACGCTCTCACATTTTCCGGGAATATTAATTTAATTTCTTGGGTGGTCGTGGGGCGTCGACGTATAGTGTGGACGTATAAGGCGAGACCAGATTCTAAAAAGTAATCTTTAATAAATGTTTCCTCTTAATTTGTAAAATGCCTGTTTTGTTTATTGTCATCATTATAAGTCACTATGCTATGTGTATGGACATAACAGCATAATGGCTACGTGAACAAAATGAATAATTTTCAAATTGCACCTAAGAAAATCATTTTGGCGACTAAGAAAAAATTGTTAGGTGCCATTGACGCCTAACTTTCTGTTCCTAATTTCTAGTCCTGAGAGTATGACTGTAAATTAAAGAATAATACAATTGAAACATGATTTTTTTTTTCTGACGTACTATTTTGAAATCTTTTTATTATTCCAATACCTTTAATAATTTTTTTGCTAACTTTATCTGTGATTTCTAGTTAAGTCATTAGTATTATTCCCAGTGGAAGACCTATTGACTGAGGAATGATTGTTTATGCTCCAAAGGATATAGTTTTGCTTTCCCAGCCTCATGATCCCAATCAGAGACTTTTCAAGGGCAGGAACCTACAGGTTTCTCGAAGAATCCGAACCCTTGTGGCCTAGAGAGCGTTGACGCTAAGTTATCCCATGGCTGATGACTTTCTCCGTTTATTTATTCTTCAATCAAATTGTCTTTACCTCCCAAATTTTAAAGCACCCAATCAGAGGTTTTTCAAGGGCAGGAACCTACAGGTTTCCTGAAGAATCTGAACCCTTGTGGCCTAGAGAGCGTTGACGCTAAGTTATCTGGCAATGAGTTCGGTTTATTCTTTAATCAAATTGACCTCCCAAATTTTAAAGCACCCAATCAGTTCCTTCGTTCGTTTATTCTTCAATCAAATTGTCTTTACCTCCCAAATTTTAAAGCATCCAATCAGAAACTTATCCAGGAAAGGGACCTTCAATTTTCCATAGAATGCAAACCCCCGCCGCTTCAGGAATCAAATTTTGAGCTATGAAAAATGGTAGTTCAGATTGCGCTTTAATGACTATGGAGAAGCCCTACAAAAGGGGTCCCCACAAAGTAAAAAAATGCTTTTTTTGCCTAGCCTTTATACGTAACATAATTAATAGCCTATTGAACAAACATCTACTTAAATAATAATAATTATTAAGTACAGTTGTACATTTCGATTAAATGGAGTTCGAAGAATGGGAGTTTTGCTATATATCTAACCATGGGCGTAGGAAAGAGGGCACCAGCGCCCCCATTGGCTAGCAAAGTACATTGTTCTGTTTAACGCCAAAATCACATGATCTGTTAAAAATTACTTGAACCCCTCCCCCATAGTTTTTAAATTGCTACACCCCTGTAACTAATTCGAATTTCTTGAATGTGGCCTTCTTCGAAATCGACCTTCCAACATAAAAAGCTTCTCCACTGCTGGACTAAGGAATTCGCACTGTGACAGAGCAGAAGCATCTCCCTTTTCTTCAAGGAACATAACAAACTTCCTCCTCTTGACTGTATTGCATTTTCCGGTTTATGAACATCATCGGTTTGAAATAATTTATGTATATTGTCTATTTGTGTCAATAAAAACGTAGAATAGTAAAAAAATTCCTTTTGCTTGGCTACCAAATACCTCCATTACGTTTTACTAGTGACCATTTGTAGAGGCTTTTGCAAAGCATTTATTACTAAGCGGACTATTGCTAGTTCTTTATTATTAATATTATAATTACTTCAATACTAGCGGACCTGGTTTGCACTAGGTCCGCTAGATGTCGCGTCTTTGACGTCGCACATTAAAAATGGAAATAAAATTATGAAACTTTCGTAATATTTTGCGGTGCACAGTTAAGGAACTGTTACACTACTACAGTAAAATCTCCGAATAACGGTCAACCGTGGGATTCTGCAAAAGTGACCGTCCTTCGGAGGTGGCTGTTATTTAGAGGTTCAGTATGAAATATCAGAAATAACATCAACAATAAAAAATTAGTAGTTTTAATACATTAATTCTCAGCTATTTTAATTTACATTAAAAAATCAGTGATTCCTGATTGATTTGCTTTTTTATGGCAACTGTTCTTTTCTAATAAGGAAATAATAATTGTAGCAGTGGCGGACCCAAGGAGGGAATTAAGGAAATTTCCCCTACCATATCCATAAAAATGCGGTGGAAATCGGTTATAACGAGCGCCGATTATAACGACCAACCGCATATAACGACGGAATTTTTACAAAAAGTTTAATTTCCTACTTTTTTTAATTACTCGTTAAATCCGGGGTCGAAAAGGGCTTGTTCGCTAAAAGTTGTTAAATTGTATTGCGGTTAATCATTATACCAAACAAAATCCATATTTTCCTCGCTATATCTGGAAACTCGTTAAATGCGATCTCATTATAAGTGGGGTTACTGTATTTTACATCCCCTCCCCCCCAAATTCCTCTCTGGTTCCGTCTCTGTAGTCCTTTTGTATAACTTATCATTTTTGTTCAGAGCAAAGTTCTGCATCTCCCATAAATTTGCCAAAACATCGGAATATGTTGTGATGTTAGAATTTTATGGCAGTTTCATTCTCTTTCGCTTCCATTTCCTCATAACTTACCCACATTCCCTTCCATCATATTTTCTAACAATTCCTGAATAGTATTATGCGTAACAGAAAGTTCTAAATCTTCGTCCACGCAAACAAATTCGCTGGCTTTCATATTCGTCATTCCTGCCAATCTGAGAATGCTTTCCAACCCATCCTCACCGTTATCTCTTCGTATATTTTCGGGTTCATCAGCTGAGGAAAAATTCTGCAATTAAAAATATTTAAATGTTTGATTGAAAGTTTTTTAATCGACAGTTGGAAAGCCACTCTAACAGTACTTTATCAAGTTCTTCATTTCCGATCTTCCAACGTTACGTCTTGCTATCGAAAGGACTGTTGCCAAAAATCTTCACTATTTTTTAAAATCTCATTTGTCTATGACCTCCCACAACCGTAAAGCTTTGCTAATTTTCGTGTACTTACATTTTTTTTTTTACTGTTCTGGATAACTTTGATTTTCTCCTTTAAACTTAAAAATTTTCGCGAAGAACTTACTGTGAATACAAAGTGGCGTTCAGATGACGAAGTGAGGTTGATAAGACACTAACTCAATGGTAACGAGTGAAGAATCGGAATTGTCAAAAGCCAATTTTCAGTAGACAGTGGTTGTTTGCGCAGACGGAATATTGGCATGGTCGATCATGAATAGTGCCATCCTATTCATACAAAAAAGGTGTAAGTTTGAAGCTACAAAATGAACACCTGTTTCAATGTAGCACCTAGAAAGAAAGTACTGACAAGTAAATTTTACTTTATATTGTTGAAAATTTGGTTTGCAGACATATATTTCAAAATTAACAAAAATTTTTTTTTCGTGGTGGCCTACTAGGTGGCCGTTGTTTGGAATTCATTTCTTCAGGTTAACACTAACGTTAATCTTATGGAACGCGTTCGGTTCCATTGATATGTGGCCGGACTTCGGAGGTTACCGTTGTTTAGAGGTGATCGTTAAAGGAGGTTTTGCTGTATTTCATTCTGTAATTAAACCTAATCCATTTTCTCTCGTCCGAAACGTGTTGTAACATACGCTTAAAACCTGTTGTAACATATCTAATACGTAACTTATTAATTTTTAATAGAAATTAATCAAATACCATCTCTCTGAATTTAAGATACCATGAGGCATTTTAATTTAGGAGGGGGCTTCTAAAAATACGTTTACGTGATAGAAAACAAAACGAAGTGCAAATAAATGCATCGCTAATTCTTTATTAGAGAATTCAAATGATATTAAAATCAAAAACAAGGTATTAAAAAACCTTCAAAGTAATGTCTTACAGTTTTGCCTTAAACTAAGCTGACAATTCCAGTTGAAAGCTTCACAGAATGAATTGGGACTGTTTTTTTTTAAAGTTCACAGAAATTTGCAAAGATCTTAGGCAATCACTACCTAGCTACAATAATTTGACTGAATAATAATGACACAATAATATTACTGAACTTAAAAAACTTCATCATTACCTGTGTGGACAAAGTCAGCAACAACACAGGTAGCGAAATAAATATAGGTTCACCCATATAATTCATTACATATCCTGTTCGACCTATGAAGTGGAATTGCCCTTTCAAGTGTTTGTTAATTTGGGCATCAATTGATAATAAGCACCCAGTTGGATACTAATTTCTCTTTCAACAATTGCTTGTTTTTGCAAAATCGTAATGCGAAAAAAATATAGGTGCAGTTTATTTAAAAAGCATTTTTCTTTATGAAAATGACATAGAAGAAAATATTGTTTTCGGTAATACTTATTGGGTAGTGTTTGATTTATATCAAAATATATAAGGTTTAATTAAATGTTGAATTCTTTTTGTGGAAACATCCAAAATGCCTCAAGCAAAACCGTCGGGTGTGGAAGAGAAGATTGAAATTCAAACCTACTAGGATTGTAGATTCCCTAATTGCCAAACTGCGAAAAAAATCAACATGTCTTCAAATGTGGTTAATCAGTTTATAAAATTAGGTAATAATTATAGAACAAAGAGAATTGGTAGAAAACCGACATTGACTGAACGAAATAAACGTCGTATTATTCGGTATGAATCTTAAAAATAAGTGTTTGCAATGAAAATTAAAGCAGAATTCTCGTTGTCAGTTGGAATTCGCCCGTGCAGAAGACTTTGTCTTCTATTTACTTACGATTTTCTAAAAGACGGAGTAAGCTAGCACTGACCAAAGTGAAGCAAGATTGAACTCAGGGCCGTGCTTAGGTGGGTGGGGAGGGGGCAAGCTGGTCGGCCGCCTATTGCCTTTAAAAAAGTGAGTGTAAGTATCAAGAAATCAGTTTTTAGTGGCCCTTATATACTCAGGGAAGAATTTCCAAATAAGCCCTATAGGCCTGGGCCTACAACGGAAAAAAAAAGGTGGGAGGCGGCAAACTGCTGTTGGTGACGTTTTTTTTTTCAATCAACAAGCGCCGTCACCGCCGGCTCGCCTGTTGAAAAAAAAAAAAGCATTAAAAACAGATATAGGACAACACCTAGTGTTGAGATTAATTGTGCTAACGAAAACACAGCAGGAATCGAAACCGGGATATGCGGGACATATGGTATATGGAAAATAGGTTATTTTTGCCGAAGCTTCGAAAATTATAAAATTTTTAAATTAAAAAAAAAAAAAAAAATGAAGGTAATGGTACCAAAATATTGTTTAAAGATTATATTTATGAAGTTACTAACGTAAGTAATGTTACGTATAAACAAAAGAAACTAGGTATGTACGGTACTGTTACTGTATACATATGTACTGCACGTTCTGGTGTTTATCGTTTAAAAAAAATACTTTAAGAGATTTATCTACTGTACTTTTTACTTTTCTTCTTCGTACTTCATTTTGTAACAACGAATTGAATTGTCTATTTCTTTACGCACCTTCAAGAATGTTCCGCATCTATAGTCTTTTGCATAACAAGTTCCCCAATACGAAACATTTCTTCTGGTTCTTCTGAACTCCTTTGTTATCGTTTCCACTCCATTTTTCTCAGTATCGTACATTTGAATAGGAAATACGTTGCGACAGCCTCATTGGAGACTTAACCCAGAATTCAAATTTATATAATAATAAACTTGCTATGTTAATTTCTTTTCCGAATTAAATTTATACATTGCAGATTTCAGCAGCTTATAAAAACTGAGTGACGAAAGGAAACACACAGCGAAGCTATGGGATTGATAAGTCGGTTACAGCGATTTGAAACTGCGCTCATGTCAGTTTCTTGGGGATTCATTCCAAACCTACTTAACCTCACAAGCACCAAACTACAGACTACTACTACAAGTTATTACTGATATTCACACAGTCGAAAACTTGTACAGTTCTCTTATTAATCTTGTCCAGTCAATTCTTAACCCGCGAGCAGGCGTGCCGATTAGGAGAACGCAAGCGGGCTACTTTGTACCCCACCCGATTACATAGCATTATTTCATTAAAAACATCTAATTTTACAGGGAACAATAACAGGAAAATTTCTATTTTTTTTTTAACCCAACCCCGAAAAATTGTGACGTTGAAGGAAACCGGAAAGAGTTTGGCCAGTTTCAGAAGAAAGGGCGAACTTTTTTTTTTTCACATAATGTAATGTGTGGGATGTAAAACACCCCGCGCGCCTGCTCGCGAGTTAATGAAAAGGAGTTCAGTATTTCTGAGCAGAAACCAAGAGCTTTATTAAACTTGGATGACTATGAAACTGAAGGGCAAAGAAGAAGGTAAAAAGATCTTCTTAGACGAGTCTAGAGAGGGAGATGTTTCTAAATCACCAAGTAGAAGATTTAAGTTTGAAATTGACACGTATTTTGTCATCTTGGACTACCCTCGTGAAGAAATCTGGTGATGACATGACACAAAGTTCGTGAAGATTTTTAACAAGGATATAGAAAAACCTTTGTTGACGAACGTTTTCATTTCACTTTCTTCACTTCTTGCTTTTGGAAAATATATTTACAGAGTTAGCTAAATAAATGGAGATAGGTATTCTTGGGGCTGTTTATTCAATTGTAGAAATTGGATTCAAAATGCTACCTTTCACGGACGTGACGTGTTGCTCTGCAGAAAGGTATTTTTTCATGTCTTCAGAGGCTGAAAAATTATTTAAGAGCATAAGTGGCGGAAGAGAGATTGAATTAATTAGCCATTTTGTCGACTAATCGAAGTACTTCATGTTTGTCATTTGAAGATGTAATCCAAACTTCGTTGAGGCAAAAGTCAGATGTACGATTTAAATTTGTGAAAGAACTAGAAAAATATAAATCGGTAAACATTAATACTGATCCAGTATATAATGTTATTAATTATAATTTTGTAATGAACCAATAAAATGATTCAGTATTTTACATGGTTGATGTTAAAATAACATTAATGCTTAATAAACGTTAGGAAAGGGCAAAAAACCCTGGGCCTATAGGCGGCGAAATTCGAAATTCGGCCCTGTATATATTTTGGACAGATTATTTAGTAAATGGACTTTTTGCGTGTGATGTCGTATTTCCCACAATGCAGCTTCTAAATGGTGGTCAAAATAAATACACGTGTTATTAGTCAAATGCGTTAGCATCGGTAGTCCATGTACGACATTATGTTTATTGTGGTGGCCATATGGCCACTGCAGAAACTCGCGCTTCTTGGCATTTGACAGATAATTTCGCTTCACAAAAAGCTAGAAAAATTACTTTGTAAGCTATAATTGAAAAATAAAATTGGCTATATTCATTGAGTTAGCTTTTCAGCAGTTCATTATAATTATAATAATTCGCGTTTTAATTCATAAATGTTTGCCTCTTATTTTCAATTTAACTTCATTATCTTACCTTTACCTACAGCGTTCAGACAAGTGAAGGACTTTATTTTGTAATGCTAAACCCTGTTCAGTAGCTTAGCTTGCAGGGCGGGGGGTACCTTAGTCCTTGGATTTGGTTCCCTAGGCCTTAAGAGGTTCGGATTCCTCGGAAAACAGTAGGTCCCGGCGCAGCATGACCCTTGCAGCCCTTGTGTCATAAAACTCAAACAAACATGCTAGGTGAGCTGGAGAAAAATTTGTATGGCGGTCAGGGAGAACTGACCTTTCCCGATTTTTGAATTACTGTAGTTTGTTTGAATTTTTATGGCGCAAGAGCATCTGGACAAATACTGTGCCAATGAATTACTGTGGATCATGCGAAATAAATAGCATTTCTTCTTATTTTAATGGTGCATGTCAATCGCGTAAGCTGGATGTAAAATCCAACGTAGCATTTTTAAATTGTTCTCCCTCCTCACTTTCTCACAGTACCTGTCTACTTGTTTCTGTCCTACAGTGGTGAGATAGCGTGTTCTATCGCAAAGATAGTCAACCTCAGTGGCGGATTATGGGGGCGAGGGGCGATCGCTCCCCTTGAATGAAAATTTAACATTGAAAAGATACAAGGTAAAGGTCCAATGAGGTATCATTTCCAAAAATCAAGTCATTAATCGCCCCCCTTGAATGACCTCTAAATCCGCTCCTGGTCAACGTTTTTTATACGTACCGCCCACTTTTGTACCTTTGTTGGTAGTAAAATTTTCTTGCCGCCCACCGATTCCGCAGTAGCTTAATTTAACGCGACTGCAAAATTCTCTTAATTTTTGAGTAGAAGTTTAGTAAAAATCAGGATTGGCAAGTTTCTGCCAAAGCGGTTAAAACCGGCATGGCAGAAACTAGTTTCTGCCACGAAAGTGGCAATAACCGGCAGGGACCCAGAAAATAGTTATTTCATGCGTTAAAAACTTATCGAAATACCCCAACTTGCAAAAGGGAATGAATTTTATTTAAAGTAAAATAAGTTTTGTTACGATGTTCTTAGTATTTATCCAAAGTTTATATCGTCTCAAATTCTGTATATAATTTTTCATAGCAGTCTATAATAAAATATCAGTTTTGGTGCGATTTCCTAATTCAAATAATTTCTTAATTTATTATGAATAGACGAAAAGCGTTACAGAAGCATTTTTCCAAGCCCACCAATACTGCAGGCAATATTATCACTGTGTGAACAGGAGTTACAAAATCATCATTTATAGTTGTTTCCTTTAAACTAGACCACCATATAGGAACTGGGACATTTTCCAAGATTTTACTGGAGTAGTATGTTTCAGGAAAAGGAGATGGTTTTGCTCAAAAAGCTATAACGTAAAGCATAAAATTTGGGTTAATGACATTAAGGAATTTCATAGTGTTTTCTTCCTGCTCATGTGACAATTTAGATCACATGTACTTTGGATGAAGTATATAAACTGGCATATATGATGTTGAGTTATTACCTGATTATATTTACTTCTTACCCTTTTTTGATTCATTTCCATGAGATTATAATCATCCATGAGGGTCAACCAAATTTCATAAGCATCTGGAATAGAAAAGTCATCTTTCCGAATCTTATACAGGGCAATAGATTTTAAAAGCTGCAACAAGTCTTTTTACGTCTTTATTAATCATCCGATTATTTATAACTTGAACAGCACCTTTATATATCATCCATATAATTTTCATGATCTGCGAGTAATACGGATGATTCTCTATGAATGATTCCGAGCAATCTACCTGACTTTTCTATTTTCTATTGCCAGGTATTCGTGGCTTCACAGTGTTTATGTATTCCTTTAGCCAAGCACTTTGTAACGATTTCTAAAATATTTCTAAGCAGAAACCACATGCTTTACAACAGATTTTAAAAAAAGTGTGGTTCATTGGCTGTAAATACAGCTTATCCAATTCATCATAAAACCACTAAGTCTTTTCCTTAACATCCCATCAGTCAATGTTGTTGCTTTTTATTTTATGGACAAAGGTTTAGGTAAATTAGATGAAATAGACCTAATAATTTAAATAATATGGCCTTTAAAAGATGGTTTTTGTAACGAATCCTTGATTTACTCGAGTATTTTTTAATTATTTTAAAATACTTTAATTATTAAAATTATTAATATAAAGCTTTATAATATACTAAATTATTGTAATAAACATATATTTTGTAATCTTTCATTTACTAAATAATACAACACTGTTTTCAGTACTTTTATTAGTTTCTGCCAGTTTCTCCCACTTTCTGCCGGTTAAAACCAGTTTCTGCCGGCAGAAAGCCAACCCTGGTAAAAATATGTAGTTAAATTTATCTTTTTGTTTATACACTAAAGTGCCATAAAAACATGTACACCTGCCTAACATCGTGTAGCACCCCACTCCCCACGCACGCAGAAGTGCCGCAACACGACGTGGCATGGACTCGACTAATGTCTGAAGGTATCCTGGAGACAATTCACACCAGGAATCCTGCAGGGCAGTCCACAAATCCATAGGAATGCAAGATGGCGGAGATCTCTTCTGAACAGCACGTTGCAAGGCATCCCAGATATGCTCGATAATGTTCATGTCTGGCGATTTAGGTGGCCAATGGAAGTGTCTAAAGTCAGAAGAGTGTTCCTGGAGCCACTCGGTAGCAACTCTCGATGTGTGGGGTGTCGCATTATCATGCTGAAATTGTCCAAGTCCGTCGGAATGCACAATGGACATGAATGGGTGTAGGTGATCGGACATGATGCTTACGTACCTGTCACCTGTCAGAGTTGTCTCTAGACGTATCAGGGGTCCCATATCACGCCAACTGCACACGCCCCATACCATCACAGAAGCTCCACCAGCTTGAACAGTCCCCTGTTGACATGTAGGGTCCATGGATTCATGAGGTTGTCTCCATACCCGTACACGTCCATCCGCCTGATGCAATTGGAAACGAGACTCGTCAGACCAGGCAATGTGTTTCCAGTTTTTTCTTTTTTATGATTTTTATTATGGAGGGGGGGGGTGTTATTTCTTAAAATTTGGAGATGTGTTAAAAATATTTTAGATATTTCTTAAAATTTCCCCAAAACCGTTAATACCAGGGGCAGTCAAAAAGTTTCACTCCTCCGTAAAAATCTAAGCAAAAGTTATATTTTATTGAAACTTTGTGGCAACAATAAAGACATTTATCTATGACACGAGCAGCAGCGGTTTTGACGTGTCCGCATTAGTTCGATTGTTAATCAGTCATAAACATACTTCGGTAGCTGGAGGTGGCGTCTAAATTTTAAGCGCGTACAGTTCTTCGTTTTTGTGGGCAAAAGGTTGCAAATTGCACTGAAAATTTCGGCAGTTGCACGAAGTGTACAGTGATAAGGCAGCATCCCGCCCAGCTATCGGAAAATGGATCCGCATCTCCGAGAATGACTGTAGAAAGAGAGTGGAAACATTCCACTTCCCCAACTCGAAAAAAGTTCCCAACAGTTCCATCTACGGGTAAGTTAATGCTGACGACAGAGAAGGTGCAGCGCATACTGAATTCATGCCGAAGAGGGCCACAATTATTGCAGCGTCTTATTGTAAAATCCTAAAGCGATTGCGAACATGACTTCAAGAGCGACGTCCAGGTAAACTTTCCAAAGGTATTGTGCTCCTGCATGACAATGCGAAACCGCATTCGACGACCCTAGCGAAGGACATTGTGTCTGAAAATATTTAAGTGGGAAGTATGGGACCCCACTTCCCCCTTATAGCCCGGACTTTGCACCATGTGATTTCCAAGTCTTTGGTACCATGAAACAAGAACGTGTAAAGAGAAGGCATCATTCTGGTCAGGAGGTGAAAGCTGTAACCCAGAAATGGCTGTCCCAAGTTGGACGGCAATTTTTCGTACAAGGCATAGAAAAACAAGTGCCACGCCTTGACAAATGTTTAAATAAAGGAGTGGATTACGTCTAAAAGTAACTTTTGAATGGTACTTCGATGTAAGCAAAATATCGTTCTATAATTTCGATGTATTTTTTTTTTCTTTTGAAAAGTGAAACTTACTCATTGACTGTCCTACGTAGTACAAAATTGCAGCCAGCCTCCATGTCAAGAACATGATTCATCTCATAAATAAGCGAAAACACGATTTAGGCATGTTTAACGCCGCATTTGTGTGTGTTTCTCTTAAGTAATGAACAAGCATCGATATAAAACAAAAATTTAATCAATTTGTCGATTAAATCGATGGAAATTTCATGTTTAAAAAAAAAAATCTATGCTCCAAGCCTAAAGTAGGTTTGCGAATTACATACAAATCGCTATTTAGGGTTACGGCAAATATGGTTGGAAGCGACAGCTCTAGGCGATAGTTTAAATTCCTTGGAAAGCTGAAGGCTTTGGTCTATTATGACCTTTTCTGTTGTTAGGTCGTGAAAAGTGATGGTTCTAGGCTGGAGTCGGGGTGGGGGGGCAAGGATCCCAAATATAACCGGATTTTATTATATTGCCTATGTGCACAGGCGCCGCCTGCGCATAGGCAGGAATTTGTGCCCTCCCCCCTCCCAAATTTTATTGTCTGGACCCGTTACTGGCCACAAAACGCAATCGGCTTGCTTGTTATTAGAATTGGCTATTCGATTGTTCGATTTCCCGGTGATCTTGATCGCCTTTGAGTGAATTTATCGCGAGTCGGAGTTCACGTTAAGCACGGAACCGATGGCTTAACGTGAAAATCTTATTCCATAGCTTAACATTGGAACGTAAAGCACGTAAAGGGACCTAATTGGAAAAATTTGAAAACACGGTAGAACGCCTTACATATATATTTTCCAGACTCTTGAAACTGACCAATATATTCTGCAACCGTGTTTCACGGCCACCTCCGAAAAACGACTATTTACGGCGGAAGCACAAATGGTCGCTTTAAATGGTCGCATAAAAGGTCTCTACTGCGTGGCATTAGTGCGCTCCTTGTACATTAAATTTGTGCGTACGCATCATATTAATTCAGCTCCCAGTGAAACTAATCTGAACAGATTTAAACCACAATAATCCAAGATATATTTTTAACTTATTCCTTCCAAGAACGAAAGGAAATTGGGGAATCAACAGCAGGCAGAATATTCCCTTGTAAATTACAGCGATTTATACAGTGGCGATAGACCGTTGCTCGGACAACAGCAGCCAAATTTCCCGAAAACAAACCCCTTGGGCGGAACGAATACAGCACGACATTAGCATTGAGCTGGAACTGAATACCCTTGTCCGGAGGTGAAATCCGTTTAGCTGATTAATTTCTAAAAAATTTAAGGTGCTTGCAGGTATTTCGGGATTCCTGGTCACCGCTTGGCTGGTGTTTCGTTGGTAGCAGATGCTGACCATGTGCGAAACAGAAAGGCGATGGGCTTGCCACGCGCCTTTTTTTCTAAATGTCATTGCATAGGTTCTATAAAGAGGTGCATGTGGAACTGATTAGGTTACGTTATAGACTGTGGAAATACCTGTTATGGAAATGACTTCGATTGGATTTTGATATTAGTAAAATGCTATGATTTGAAAAATCAGCTGTCTGCTTAGTATACATTTTTTTTATTGATTTTTTTTTAGCAGCGTTATGGTTCTGAGACATCGGTTTTTCGCTTTTTTTTTTTTATTATATATACCACGGACCCCCTTGAATATTTTTGAATGTCGCGAACCCCTAAAACTTGAGGTCTTTTCAGATTTTTACATCCAGCTTCCGCGTACCCCTTGTGATGGCATTGCGGACCTCTTATGAGGACATCGGAGACACTTGTGAGAATATTGCGGATCCATTGTGAGAGCATCTTTTCGGATCTTTTGAGGACATTGGAGAGACCACTTACGAAGATATTGTGGACCTCTTGCGAGGATATTGCGGACCTCTTGTGAGGATATTGCGGACCTCTTGTGAGGATATTGCGGACCTCTTGTGAGGATATTGCGGACCTCTTGTGAGGATATTGCGGACCTCTTGTGAGGATATTGCGCACCTCTTGTGAGGATATTGCGCACCTCTTGTGAGGATATTGCGCACCTCTTGTGAGGATATTGCGCACCTCTTGTGAGGATATTGCGCACCTCTTATGAGGACATCTGGTAGTCCGAGAACTTTGTTAAGAACTATTACGCCGCTTTAAGCAGAAAGTTGTCCGTCATTGTTGCTTGAAACATTTTTAACCCTGATTTTTCTAACAAAACAAGCCCTAAACAGGAGCCCTAATAATATGATAGATCGATTAAAAAATCGAATGGCTGCAAAAGAATCGATAAATCATATTAATTGTTTATGTTCATTTTTATGGACAACAAAATGCTTGACCTTAATCTCAAATTCATTACTTTTTCAAGACATTCATGACCCTGGAGGGGCTCCGGCTAATATTTAAATAATCGCCAAAAATGAAGTACCGGAGCCGGGCTCCCGCCCAATTTAAGCCCAGTCTAGCGGGGTAATGCGTTTGTTTACCACGCGGATAATCCTGGTCAGAACCCAGCAGATAGGCAGCACTTACTAGCCTCTTTGTTTCGCACAAATCCGTAGCCTGGGGTTCGTTTCTTAGGTAAATGAAGGTACCGATTCTCGGAAAACCGTAGGCAATATGACCAAAATACTAGGAATCGGTAAGCGTTACGTTGGGAACCATAGCAACAGTTAAACGTCAACACTAATTTACTATTCTTTCTCTGTTTACGATTATAGTCGTAATGCATTTGTCGAAGTACGACGTTTCTGCAGTTTTATACCACCCCCTAGGCAAGGGCCCAGAAGCATCGACAAGAAGTCCGTGGGCATGCGCAATGCATCATTTTCCTGGGATTCATGTCAGGATATAGATGCTAGTTGAAAGTGGTAGTTCCGGACAGCGGTTGTGGATATGATGCCATGTGGCTCGTAATCCGTCTCAGCTCTCGGACTGTCTATCCCGCTACTTCCACGGGCAGCCCAAGCGTTCAAAATTTCATCATCCCGCGATTTCCGTTGGCCTAGATTTTAATTGTTTTATTTATTTGCGTATTTCGTTATTTCTCCCGCTTGTACACTATCAGAAAGTCGTATGCGCATTAAAGCTTGAAGTTCACGGTCCCCACCGGCCCCAGGACGACTAAATATCGAGGAATGGCGATTAAAAGTATGCCTTCAGCCGCCATCATGCTCCCCAATGTAATCTTGCAAAATATAGACCGGTAGTCAAACATTCAAACCTTTCAATTGAACACTTTGATTCCATACTTGTAATTAACTTGTGGTCGGATTCAGTGAAAAGCAGGCGACCAAATTTTAATCACTAATTAAAAGTGTGAAAAATAAAAACATGTTTTTGCTCTCCTAATTTTCAGGGACTTATATATAAGTGTTATCTGAATTTTTCAAAATTGGTCTAATTTTTAGGTATGTGTAAAAAAAAAATTTAAACTGACTATTAATTTTTAGTTAAGTATATATACAGGGTGTTCGATTACCGCGTGTACAGAGTTTAAGGGATAGTAGGATATACCAAAATAAGCAACATGTGTTTTTTCTTTTTTTCGGAAGAGGTTTTGTTACCGAGTTACGACCCAAAAATTATTTGGTGGATGGAAATTGGAAATGTTGATGCTACTACCAATCTGTACATGTGGGCTGTATTTTTCCGAATATGTGTTCTACCATACTGAATATTAAAGAAAATGTCTTTTTTTATTCGTTTCTGTCGATTTCTCCATCAAGCTCGATGCATACATCTTATGGAGGTTGGTGCTTAATTGTACATAAACCATGTCTGTTTTCTCAACTTTTTTCTTCGCTACTAGAAAACGAATAAAAAAGGACATTTTCTTTAATATTTAGTATGGTAGAATACGCATTCGGGAAAAATACAGTCCACATGTACAGTTTGGCGCCAGAATTAAAATTTCCCGTTTCCATCCACCAACTTTTGGGTCGTAACTCAGTAAGGAAATCTCTTATGAAAAAACAAAAAACACGTGTTGCTTATTTTGGTATACCCTACCACCCCTTAGAGTCTATACACGTGGTAACCGAATACTCTGTATGTATGTTCCTGTGATTTATCTTTCATTATATTAATAGAATGAAGATAATAATTAGAACAAAACATTTAGGGATATAAAAGATGCAAGACTAGTTAGTCGAAGTTATTTTTTATTTATAAAATCATGTTTATTTAATATACAGACAAATTACATAGGATTTTGTGGCCACAGTGGCTACTAGCAAATAAGTGGCCCCCTAAGAAAAGGGGCCCTGCTGGCATAGATAGCCACTAACCAAATATATCTGAGTTTTAACTTTGTTCACGAGTATTAACCCTTTAAATTTAATTTGTTGAAGGAACTCAAAAGTGGCTGCGTTGTCTTCCTTGTTGCACAAAGAAATACAAGTGGAGACTTACAGATTAATAATGGCTAGCAGTGTGAATCTGCTGTCTTCTACCTTAATAAGAGGATTCAATAAATAAAACATATCTAATGTTTTTTTTTAAACAAGTAACTTTAATTAAAAAAAACATATCACAAGTTTAAAAACACTGTTCTAAATCACTGCCAAAGTGTGTGTTTTAGGTAGGCGATGGTGCTAGGCTACCCATATGGGCGTGTTTTCTCAAACTTTGGTACGTTCAAGTGTTTGCTTATACTTAAACAACTGGGGAGAGGCATTTCCCCATTAAAAACAAATATATTGCCTGAAATTGTGGTTGCCAACTCTGATTAACAATAGTAAGCCCTACGTAGCCACCATCAAACTGATCTACTACCCACCTCTCCCAAAGAAAGACATATTCGGTAACCCTCAATTTATGTTATTCATATGTAGGCTTATATATGTATATAAGAGCTTCAGTAGGAGAGATTTTTCGATCCCTTGAAATATAATTTGTAGTTAATTTTAACTTCTTTTATGGTAGACTTTAAGCTTTTTCAGTTTTTTTTACTTTAAAAAGGCACCAGCTTTTGACAGAAAATCTCTAAAATCTCCAATCATGTTCTTAAAACATGGGTTGGTTGCCAAACCCACCTGAAACAAAATAATTTTTAGAGTAATGCTATTTGATGAAAAGAGTGTCAGTTACGATCGTATTTTATCAAATTTACAATGAAAATGACATCATTGATTTAATCAAATAATACTAAGCAATACAGACAGCATGTATGTATTCAGAGGATCCAAATCTTTCACGAAACACCGTAAGGTAAAGTTTATAACAAGTAATATTTATGAGAAATTCTGTAAATCTCACCACAATGTAAATTCTAACTATGCGGCAATTTCTAGTTGTTTTTTTTTCTGAAATTTGGTGATGAGCTGGCGGACCACACTTTGAGGAACAATGCTCCAGGGGCAAGCAGTTTGTAAGATATTGCCAAAAGTTTTAAGAAAATCTGTACATTCTGCAATCTCATGCCCGTATTCAGAGGGATCTTAGGGACCAGTCCCCCCCGAAACTAAATTTTTAATGGGACTTGGCTACGGCCTTGCATGCTGTGATTGTATCGATACATGGTGTAAAAATTTCTAAATCCCCCCAAATTAAATTCTGGCTATGTCCTTGCCTCCATGTCAACCCATTAGAGCTAACCAAACAGTAACCAATACGCAGAAACAATAAAAAAGGTGTTACCCATCTTTTTATACGTAATTATTGCTTATTTTTATGTTTATATCCATACAGTGGTAAATAATAGCCCTTTAAACCCCCTTAAATATTATTTGTGGAAGGGTTCCATGGCTAGGCATGTGGTAAGAAAGGGGGTTTCATATCACAGGATAAAAAGTTGGAGAATAACTGCTCTCTAAATCAAATCAACAAAGGTGTCTAGATTCAGTGGCGGCATTGATGCTCTTTTGCACTGTTTTTCCCCATTTGCAGGGTTCCCACGTAACCTGGAATTGTCAGGGGATTTGAAATCGTCTCTAAATGTCAGGGAAAAGTCAATGAGAAATGAGATTATTAGTGAAACTTGAAAAAGTCAGGGAAACCTTAACCTCTGTTTTCATTTTCTAAATCCTCCTCGAACATGGAGCCATTTTCCGTCCACAACTGTGTTTTTCAGTTGAAAAGTACTTTTGATTAGTCAGAAAATTTTACTGGCGAAGTTAGGGGAAAACCTGGAAAAGTCAGTGAAACCTTCTTAACCTCTGTTTTGATTTGCTAAATCCTCTTTGAGCATGAAGCCATTTTCCCCACAACTGTAGTACAGTTGAAAAGTGCTTGTGATTGGTCAGGGAATTTTGCTAGCGAAGTTAGGGGAAAACTGAGAAAAGTCAGTGAAATATTCTTAACATCTGTTTTCACTTACTAAATCCTCCTCGGACATAAAGCCATTTTCTCCCAGTTCAGTTGAAAAGTACTTATGATTAGTCAGGGAATTTTGCTGGCAAAGTTAGGGGAAAACCTGGCAAAGTGAGGTAATTTTTTTTCTAATGTAAGTGGGAGGAACCCTGTGTTTGAAGCTTGCCACTTTTGGAAATCGTTGTAGCTGTCAATGTGCATTTAAGACAGTTTTTATTTGATTGAGCTTTCCATGTTATGTTGAGAGATTTGGAATGTGTAAATTTAAATTAAAACTGATTTAAGGTAATGGAATCTATGATGAAATTTCTTGTAAGAATACTTAAGCATGATGAATACATGTTTGGGGGTGTCACCCCCGTGAAGTTTAAGTAAATCTGTGTTATAATTTGTTATTGCAGGTAGACCAATTGAGTGTTATTTTTATTTTATTTGCGTATTGAGTTGATTTTCTTTCTTAAATAAGTTCCGCTTCTGTAATTAAAAAATATTTACCGATTTTTTTCACAGAATTTTTTCTTGCTCTGTTGAGGTGGATTAGAATGGAATTGTTAACTTTTTCCTCACTCGCTTATGGGCATGGGTCACAACTTACCACTACGGTGAAATTTTGTATATATATGCATATGGATATGTAGAGTTGTGGCTCTGTGACCTCCTTAGGAACTTTTTTGAGTACCCTAATGCCTAATCTCATTATAAATGTTTTAATCACATATGTTTCTAAAAATTATTTATATGAACAATAGCTAATCTCGATAAAATAAACATTTTTCCAGTTAAGAGGGTGCAGTTTGCCTGTACAGGTAATGATGGGTACTACAGTTTCCATAGAAAAAAAAAGATATTTGCTTGCTTTGCAATCCAGGGGAGGCGGCTTCAATAAAAAATTCAATTTTGATTCAATAGATATTTGGTTACTTGATGTGTGCTTACATTTGTGCATAATGGGGAATTTGTGATTTGCTAGTCTTGTATTGTTTTATTGTATTTTGTTGTAGATGCCACTTTTTCTTCTTGGCTTTATTGTAAATTAAATTGAATTGACCTCCTCTATTTTAATTACTTTTTGATGTTAAACTTCTAAATAATAGCCACCTCCGAAAGACTGTCACTTCCATTGAGTCCCATGAGTGACCGTTATTCAAAGGTTTTACCCTCCAATATTAAGATAGATGTGCAACAAAATTTCAGCTACTTCATGTGGAGCAATGGGTATATGGAAACACATGGTTGATACTTGACATGGCATGGTCGATTCAATAACAGGGGACTTAATACAAAGCACACATACTCCTCAGATGTCTGGAAATTCTTAAGTTGCCTTAAAATTCAATACTAAACTCGGAAGAGAAATTTTCCAACCTTGTTTGATGTAGAATGACCCGCGCTGTCCTTGCGCCATAAAACTTCAATCAACCAACCAACCAGACAGAAGAGAATTTTAAACATGTGCAAACTGTCAACAAGTTTCTAAACTTAAGATTGGAATAAACCAGGTGCATACAAAAAAGACACCTAGGAATATTTGCTCTGCTTAGTACCTGAGCTCCCTACCTCCTGTGTTAAGGGTGGTATGAACTTTAGAGCCCTATCTACATGGTGGGGGGAGGGAGGTTCTGAAGTCTTTGTCCTTGAATGCTAAAACACATGTATCATAATATGTGGTAAAAAGCAAACCATTTTAAACGTTTGCATACTTCTTTAGCAAGGAGAGGAGTTATCATTTTCACCTACACATAAAGGTTCTATATTATAAAACACTATTTTTTTTCCTCGACTCATTTTTTAATTTTGAAAAATTGTGACGCAAAGTTTAAGAGTCAAACCTTGTTAATGGGACCACAATCATAGTCACAAAGAGTGTTAAGTATGTTTGTGTTAACAAGACTCCACTGTGTATATAAATATAATCATTAACTTGTTTTATGTGTATGAGGGGAGTTCTCTTTCTCAATTGCAAAGAATTTATGGAAAATAATAAGCAATGAAAGAGACAGAGAAAGTTCTTGGGGAAATAAGAGGCAATTCAATACCTTTCATTTAAAAGATATTTTGGAATTTATATTTAAGATGATAGTGTTTTGCTATTTTGGGTATGTCATTTTCTTTCAATTTTAACAAAATTGCAATTACTTTAGGCTTATGGGCTACTCGACAGATGAAAGGAGCTGGGGAAGATGACAAAGAATGGTATGTGAAGGTTACCCTGAGAGAATTATTTACCTACATCATTTTCCTCGTTTTGCTCTCCTTAAGTAAGTGACAATTTCGTGACTATTACAAAAGAGTGTTATAATAGCTAATTTTGATATGTTTTATTTATTATGTATATTTTACCTATTATATACTGTTTATCGATACCTTTCATGTATTGACTACACTAGCATTTTCAGTGAATATGACTAAGTCTTTTTTTTCCCATCCATTTTAAAATTTCAAGGTACATAGCTATAGCTAACTACAAACATGTTTCTAACTCAAGTAAAGGATGGTTTTAGGAATTTGTTAAGCATTGGGCTTAACTCCTGTTATATATATATATATATATCATCATCATATTCAACCATTATCTATCCACTGCTGGATGAAGGTCTCTCCAAATGCTTTCCACACAAGTCTATCCTGGGCCATTCGTTTCCACGTCACCCCAACCTCTTTTCTTATTTCATCCACCCATCTAGTTTGAGGACGTTTTCTAGGTCTTCGGTGGTCTCTTGGAATCCAGTTCAGAATTTCTGTTGTCCATCGTTGATCAGTTCTTCTTGCAATATGCCCAGCCCATCGCCATTTCAGTCCTTTTACTTTAACAATGATGTCCTCTACTCTAGTTTGCTCTCTCACCCAAGTGTTTCTTTTTCGATCTCTCCTAGTTATTCCAAGCATGCACCTCTCCATGCTCCTTTGCGTTGTCTGTAACTTTCGTATTGCTCCAACTGTTAGACTCCATGTCTCTGATCCATAAGAGAGGACTGGCAATACACACTGGTTGAAGACTTTTCTTTTTAGACATAAAGGCAATTTCCCCTTCAGGATAAAACTGTTTCTTCCAAATGCACTCCAGCCAAGTTTAATACGTCTGTTGAGTTCTTTCATAATGTTGCCATCCATTGAAATCAGCTGGCCAAGGTAAATATATGAATCAGCAATTTCTAGCTCAGTGTTGTCAACTTGTATTTTTGTTTCCTCTACAAAATTATTGAACATGATCTTAGTTTTTTGTAGGTTCATCTTGAGTCCAACTTCTTCACTTCTAGTTGAGAGCTCTTGTACCATGTCTTGGAGTTCTAATGGGTCCGTTGAAAAAATAACAATGTCATCAGCAAACCGCAGATGATTTAAATATTCACCATTTATTTTTATTCCCTTGTTATTCCAATTTATCAGCTGAAAAATCATCTGTAAAGCTGAAGTAAAAAGTTTTGGAGAAATGGTATCTCCCTGCCTCACACCTTTACCAATTTTGATAGTTTTGGTATCTTTATGTAACCGAAATTTTGCACTTGCATTTTTATACACACGTTTCACCATGTCAATGTACACATCCTCGATGTCTGTTGATCTTAAAGAGTTGATGACTGCTGATGTTTTAATAGAGTCAAAGGCCTTCTCATAGTCAATAAATGCCACACACAATGGAAGTTCATATTCATGTGTTCTTTCAATTAATTCTCTTAATACTTGAATATGGTCCACTGTACTGAATCCACTTCGAAATCCAGCTTGTTCTCTTGGTTGAGCTGCATCTAATTTTTTCTGCAGGCGATGTGTTAGCACTTTTGTGAAGATTTTATAAATAGCAGGTAACAAGCTAATTGGTCGGTAATTTTTCAAATCCTCTTTATCACCTTTTTTATGCAAAAGAATTACTGTTGCAGAATCCCATTGGTTTGGTATGTTACCGCTGTTAAGACATTTGGTAAAGAATTTTGCAAGTATGTCTTCTACATATTCTCCAGCTTCTTTTAGGATATCTAATGTAATACCATCATCACCAGGGGCTCTTCCTTTCTTCATACTTTTTATTGCAAATGAAACTTCTTCTTTTAAGATTTTAGGAGCTGTTCCTTCGACTATTTCAATGTCTTCGTTTAATCCACTGTTACTTTCGTATAGATTTTTGTAGAATTCTTCAACTCTTCTAAGTATTTCTTCCCTATTTCTTGTTACGGTGCCATCCTCTCCTTTTAATGCAATGATGTGTTTCTTCCCAACAGATAAACTTCCTTTAACAACCCTAAGGCTCTTGTTATTTTCAATGGCTTTCCTTACTAGCTCACAGTTGAATTTTCTTATGTCTTCTTTCATGCTTTTGCGCAGAGTTTTACAAAGTTCTATGTACTCAATCCTGGAACTGGTATTTCGATTGTCCACCTTCATATCTCTTCGCCTTTTCATGAGCTGTTTCGTCTTCTCAGATAATTTGCTATTGTGCTTTTTACAGGTTACACCACCAATTTCCCCAGCAGTTTCAACTATTGTCTTAACAATGTTTTCATTTGCTTCTGAGATATCAATTTCTTCAATAAGTCCTTCCAGTGCAGAAAAGCGATTTTTTAATTCCAACTTGAATGCCTCGGTATTTACTTTCAGTTTCATTAGATCCACCCTCTTACTTACTTGTTTCCTAATGAGCTTCTGTCGTTCTAATTTAGTATTTAAGTGCACTTTACATCTCACCATTCGATGATCACTTCCAGTATTAAATCTGTTCAGTACACTGCAATCTTCAATAATTGATTTCTTGTTTGCCAGGATATAGTCAATTTCACTAGTTCCCCCATTTGGGTGTTTCCATGTCCATTTTCTTTGCGGTTTCTTCTTAAAAAATGAATTAAACCCCGGTAAATCTTTTTATCATAGTGTTATACCAAAATATTTTTAAGGGCCGCTAAAATTTTCTTTGCCCAGGGCCACTGACACCGTAAGCATGGCCCTGATTAAAGCATACTGAACAGATTTAATACTGGAAGTGATCATCGAATGGTGAGATGTAAAATGCACTTAAATACTAAACTAGAAAGGCAGAAGCTCATTAGGAAACAAGTATGTAAGAGGGTGGATTTAAAGAAATTAAAAGAAAATACCGAGGCATTCAAGTTGGAATTAAAAAATCGCTTTTCTGCACTGGAAGGACTTATTGAAGAAGTTGACATCTCAGAAGCAAATGAAAACATTGTTAAGACAATAATTGAAACTGCTGGGGAAATTGGTGGTGTAATATGTAAAAAGCAGAATAGCAAATTATCTGAGAAGACGAAACAACTCATGAAAAGGCGAAGACTTATGAAGGTGGACAATCAAAATACCAGTCGCAAGATCGAGTATGTAGAACTTTGCAAAACTTTGCGCAAAAACATGAAAGAAGATATAAGAAAATTCAATTGTGAATGCTAAGAAGTGCTAATCCAACAAGTCAATCCACACTCATACAATTTCATAACCATGGGACTAAATGAAATTTGAAAAAAGAAAAAAGCAAATTGAAAATAAATACTTGAAAATACTACTTCATTTTAGTTCAAAAATATTTTTATAAAAGTGACAACCCATATTATGCTAAGTAAAATGTACAATATAATTTCATTATATTTTTAAAATTTTAATATTTTTATGATATATACATGAAATTTTTACAATAGTTTTATCTTTTTCTTATATTTTTCTTCAATTGGGGGTGGGGGCTCGGGCCCTTTCCCTAAAACCGTCTATGTTCAAACTATCTGTAAAGGTGTTTTTTCCCCCTAGACAAAACTGTGATATATTTGCAGGATGTGGTAACCCCCTCCAGCCTCATGATGGTGTTCCCCATCTCTTCATTTATGCCCATGTTAACATACCATAAGATACAAAGTTATAGATATTCTCCTGCTAGGGATAACATTAACAGGAAGTCATGTTAGGTGCCATGATTTTTAGAGTTTTCTCGCGGGGGGAATTTATTATACAATAAATATATATAATATATAATAATACAATAATTATTGTATAAATAAATTTCCACCTAAAACTCACAAAATCTCGCCCCTGGAGGCTTCTCCCAGTTGACCATGTTTGGCAATTGTAATCCCTCTGTGAGGCACACCTTATATACTAATTTCTTTATTTAAAATTTGCTTTAATTTTACAAAATTTTTTTAATAGTGACGTTTGGAATGATGAGTCCAACTATGTACTATGAGACAAAGGTGATGAGTGAATTATTTTTGGATTCATCCTTTGCTGATGGGTCTGGCAGTATGAGGGAGTCAACACAGATGAATGACTTTTGGAAGGTATATCGCAATATAAAATCTTTCTGCTATTCTAATAAAGTATACTAAACTAATAAATTGTAAATCACTATCACATCATGTAAGAGAATTTGAATCCATTTGAATAAAGTTTGATTTGATGTTGGGAAATGTAAAGTTGAATTATGTTTATTTAGGTTCTTAGTTTTTACACATACTTGAGTTGTGTTTTAAAATGTAAAGTTCAAGCAAGTATAAAATTGGTTGATAGACATGCACACTCTAGCTGTATGAAATCTTCATTTATGCATTTCTACTTATGCGTCAATTCATATTATAAGAGGTGTGATCAAAAAGTATCGGGACTGGGGTTAAACAAAAAACTACAGTACTTGCAGATTTGGCATTTAATCTCCTTCAAAGTAGTCCCCTTCTAAAGTCCCACACTTCATCCCGCATGTTTTCCATTATTGGAAGCAAGGCTGGAACTCATTTTCTAGGATAGTGAGAAGCTCCCTCGTTGCATTCTGTTGGATCTCCTCGACATCTTGAAGTCTTCCTTTCAAGTGGGACTTAATTTTTGGAAAGAGCAAAAAGTCGCAGAAGTCAAGGACAAACGGCAGATACACATCTCATACTCAAATCTTGAGTCAGAATAGATTGAACTGAATTGTAGCTAATGTGGTACTCTTCAGATAACTCACGAATAATGATTCGACGATTTTCCCGCACAGCTGAATGCACATGTTGGATGTTTTGATCAGTTTTGTTGGTTGAGGGCCTCCCCAGACGTCTGTCATTTTCGACAATTTCACAGCCATCTTGGATGCGTTTGAACCACTCATAAACACTTGTGTGGCTCATACTCTTTTCCCATAAACTTTCTTCAAATTTGCATTGGTCTCAGCATAGGCATCGTCAAGCTTTTGGCAAAATTTGATGCAGATTCTCTGTTCAATATTCGATGCCATAATGAATGCCCCACAACACAGTACGACATTTGTTCAAAACGCTGCTGTAAAGAAGTGGTGGGAGCTATGACTTTGTGACTTTTGGTGCATGTGTGGGAGGGTTCAAGGTCAGTATGTTCCGAGTGTCTTCACTCTCGTTTATTTTCCTTAAGCGTTGAGCACCAGTCCTGTTACTTTTTGATCACACCTTGTATATAAAAATCTAAAAACATATTATAAGCCATATATAAGCCAATTTCATTATGCAATATTTAAACACATGACAGGGGCAGCTTGGAGAACCTTGAATTTTTAGGGAATTTGAAATCATCTCTAGAAGCCAGGAAAAAACTCACAATTTTTTGGCCAAACGTGGAAAAATCTGGGAGAAACACAATTATTTTGGCTAAACCTGGAAAAATCAGGGAAAAACAATTTTTTTGGCCAAACCTGGAAAAATCAGGGAAAACCATCTTAACTTGTTGAATAGCTAATGTTTCATGCAAATATGAAGCTACTTTCCTCCAAACCAAAGCTCAAAGTTTTATTTGCGATCAGTCATGGAAAAACCTGGAAAAGTCAGGAAATTTTTTCCTCTAAGGCGAGTGGGAATTCTGCCATAGTCTTATTAATAAAGCATTTTACCTAAGTACATATAAATGTCAGAATGCAATTATACTCCATGACTTTCATATGATGTGTACAAATAAGTAAAATGTATGAAAGTCTTGTATATAGTTACATTCCGATGTTTTGATCTATGAAAATAAAGTCTGCATATAGGACATGTGTGTGCATTCAACATGCATGCAATAATATGTAGCTTTAAATTTGCTTAATATTTATTGAATAATGTATCGTATTATTTGAATTTCAATATAATATGTCGAATTACGGGTTTTATTGTACTTTACAATTTGAGTTCTATGAATGATGGCACTGTCATCATGGAGAATATGCTAGTACCTTTCAGGAAGAAAAATCTTTACTCATAAAGGAAGATTAAAAGCTGGTCATTCAGAATGTTCAGGTACTTAGCTGACTTCATTTTATTGCTGACAGTGTTGTTGGGCCTAGACTAGCCAAACAAAAGTGACTCCAGATCATAACACTTTCTAAGGTTTATATTTTGGGTACAGTACATGAAAAGTCCAATGGATTTGTGCAGTGTCCTTTTAACGCTGATGTGTCCATTTTGTTGGAAGAGAGTAAAGCTGGACTCATTAGGCAACACATGATTTCCCTCAATTGCCCAGGAGTTCAATCCTTATGTTTTTTGACAAATCGGAGATTTTTGGTTTTCTTCCAATTAGTTTTACAAAAAAAGTGGCTTTCTTTTTACAATACAGCTGCTTAATCCCAATTCATTGAGTTCTCGTCTAATTATGTGGGTAAAATGCTCTTGATTCCACTATTTAACATAGTTATGAGTTCCGGAGTCAATTTTTTGCAATTCAATTTCACAAAGTAGTTCGATGACCTTTAGTCATCATTATTTAGGATTGTTTTTGTTTTTTTCTGACTGCACATTTTCCACGTACATCATCATTTTTCAAATATTTAATAATGTACTGGAAAAGTTCATAATCTAGTGCCATGGATTTCAGTGATCATTACTGGTTTCTGCCCTTGATTCAGAACAGTAATTTGGTCCTTTTAAAACTCTGTACCATCTTTTCCGTGGTTTCGTGTAATGTCTTCAGTCATGATTATTTTGAAATGATCAGCTGCATGTTGATCCAGTCGTATTTAAATATTGTATTGCATGCAGAATTATGCACATTTTGGACGAGCCACTTACTGCTCTAGAGGCAGCATGATCTTTGATGTCCTCGCATTATAAAACACACATGTGACTTTTAATCTTTTTCCCCTAATAACTAAGCATTACTGGATGCTAAACTTGCTAGGAGCCAAGTGTCGAGAAACATAGAAATTAGAAAATGATATAAAATATGATCACTGGAAACAAGTATTACCGCTCTTGTCCATTGATGTAAAATTTTAAACCTTATTTAAGAAACATGTTACCTGATCTTGTAGCATTCCAGTGACTTACGTAATAAAATATTAATTTTGCTATCCAACAATCGACTCAGTAGCCAGTGGCAGATTTACCAATTGGCTAAGTAGGTTGAGGCCGTGGTGGTAAATTTTTGATGAAAAGTTTGCAGCCGAGAAGTTCGCAAAGTGGGACTGAATTTTTTTTTGTGGCCAATTGAATTATTAATTTTAAACTTACGTACTGAAGTGTAATTAACCATTAGCAAAGGGAGAATTGCCATGGGTGCTACTTTGCAAGAGGTACAAAAGGCACCAAATTCACGAATACTTGCAAAAATAATAATTTGAAATAACCACCAGGGCTGCTAAATTAAAAATTTGACAAAAGCACCAAAATTTCTTTTATCTCTATGTTTGGTAAGATTAGTCGACAAAATAGGTCAGCCTACAGGTGAAAAAACATATAATAGCCTACGGGTGAAAAACTCGTATATCTGTCTCTGTTAGCAGCTGAAATTCATGTCTTTATTACCACTAGATCAGGTTCAAATCTCAACAAGGTTGGATGCTTGTAAAAATCCTTACGTTATTTAAAGTGATCAATCCCTCGTCTTGGGTCGTTGACCACACTTATTAAAGTAAAACTTACTTTTTATACATTATAAAAACCTTAATAATCATGTAAATGTATGGCAAAGTAGATATCAATCTTAGCTTTTTGACCTTTGTCAGAATCCATGTATTACTTTGTCGTTTTCGAAAGAAGTTGTTATTATGGATCTTGTGTTGAGTACATGTAATTGAAGCACTTTATTTTTTACAGTTTGCAAAGGATGTTCTGATCGAAAATCTTTATTGGGAGAATTGGTATAATGATCAAGAGATGGCTAACGATGATCGGAATATACTGTATGAAAACAGGCTTTTGGGTTCACCACGAATCAGACAGCTGAGGGTTCGAAATGACTCTTGTAAGGTTCACACAGATTTTAAGAAAGCTATTACTCAGTGTTACGATGTTTATAATCCTCATATTGAAGACATGGAGCCTTTTGGACTATTGAATGGTTCAGCGTAAGTAGGGCTCCATACACTTACATATACAGTGCCACTTTCTATTACGCCAACCCATGTTGGAAATTTTTTCTTGTACTGAGGGTGATGCATGCATCCATAGATGCTGTTGTGATTAAAATGTAAAAGCAGGTACAGTCGAACCTCATTAAGGCGAACATCAACGGAAACAGAAAATCTGTTCATATTAACAGTAATTTACTTTATCTGTAAAGGATTGTAATCTATGCAATCTGATGGGACTTTGGGAAACAGTTTGTATTAAAAGTAATTCATCTTAACAAAGTTCCATTGTACTTTGGGTTTTTGGGATATTTTGCTTCTCCACAAAATGTCTTTTGGTCAACAAAAACTATTATTTTGAAGGTGGTTTTGACCTTGTCTATTGTATTTTTACACATGTCTGCGTTTTTACCACTACTGTTCCTTTGAAGCTTAACGTCCTCTGGATCATTATCTTTTTGTATAATATATACCCACCAGAGCCTGGAAAACTAAAAAACCAGCAAAATATACATGCAGATATGCACTAAAGTATCCTAAAATATGCATTTCTATGCACAAAAAATAAAAACGTGCAATTAAAATGAAAAAATATGGACTTAAATATTGTTTTCACATATTTAAAAAACAAATGTCCAATGTCTTAAAACAAAAGATTGATTTTATTACTGACTAGCTGAGTAGAGGTACTTAATATATATATATCATCATCATATTCAACCATTATCTATCCACTGCTGGATGAAGGTCTCTCCAAATGCTTTCCACACAAGTCTATCC
>QLNU02014176.1:112585098-112602414 GCA_006491805.2 Dysdera silvatica
ATTTGCAGAAGCTGAAAACCTTAGCATCATGAATTCATTTTTTAAGAAGAAACCGCAAAGAAAATGGACATGGAAACACCCCAATGGAGGAACCAGCGAAATTGACTATATCCTGGCAAACAAGAAATCAATTATTGAAGATTGCAGCGTACTGAACAGATTTAATACTGGAAGTGATCATCGAATGGTGAGATGTAAAATGCACTTAAATACTAAATTAGAAAGGCAGAAGCTCATTAGGAAACAAGTAAGTAAGAGGGTGGATCTAATGAAACTGAAAGTAAATACCGAGGCATTCAAGTTGGAATTAAAAAATCGCTTTTCTGCACTGGAAGGACTTATTGATGAAAGTGATATCTCAGAAGCAAATGAAAACATTGTTAAGACAATAGTTGAAACTGCTGGGGAAATTGGTGGTGTAATATGTAAAAAGCAGAATAGCAAATTATCTGAGAAGACGAAACGGCTCATGAAAAGACGAAGAGTTATGAAGGTGGACAATCAAAATATCAGTTCCAGTATCGAGTATATAGAACTTTGCAAAACTTTGCGCAAAAACATGAAAGAAGATATAAGAAAATTCAATTGTGAGTTAGTAAGGAAGGCCATTGAAAGCAACAAGAGCCTTAGGGTTGTTAAAGGAAGTTTGTCTATTGGGAAGAAACACATCATTGCATTAAAAGGAGAGGATGGCACTGTAACAAGAAATAGGGAAGAAATACTTAGAAGAGTTGAAGAATTCTACAAAAAACTATATGAAAGTAACAGTGGATTAAACGAAGACGCCGAAATAGTCGAAGGAACAGCTCCTAAAATCTTAAAAGAAGAAGTTTCATTTGCAATAAAAAATATGAAGAAAGGAAGAGCCCCTGGTGATGATGGTATTACATTAGATATCTTAAAAGAAGCTGGAGAACATGTAGAAGACATACTCGCAAAATTCTTTACCAAATGCCTCAACAGTGGTAACATACCAAACCAATGGGATTCTGCAACAGTAATTCTTTTGCATAAAAAAGGTGATAAAGAGGATTTAAAAAATTACCGACCAATTAGCTTGTTACCTGCTATTTATAAAATCTTCACAAAAGTGCTAACACATCGCCTGCAGAAAAAATTAGATGCAGCTCAACCAAGAGAACAAGCTGGATTTCGAAGTGGATTCAGTACAGTGGACCATATTCAAGTATTAAGAGAATTAATTGAAAGAACACATGAATATGAACTTCCATTGTGTGTTGCATTTATTGACTATGAGAAGGCCTTTGACTCTATAAAAACATCAGCAGTCATCAACTCTTTAAGATCAACAGACATTGAGGATGTGTACATTGACATGGTGAAACGTGTGTATAAAAATGCAAGTGCAAAATTTCGGTTACATAAAGATACCAAAACTATCAAACTTGGCAAAGGGGTGAGGCAGGGAGATACCATTTCTCCAAAACTTTTTACTTCAGCTTTACAGATGATTTTTCAGCAGATAAATTGGAATAACAAGGGAATAAAAATAAATGGTGAATATTTAAATCATTTGCGGTTTGCTGATGACATTGTTATTTTTTCAACGAACCCATCAGAACTCCAAGACATGGTACAGGAGCTCTCAACTAGAAGTAAAGAAGTTGGACTCAAGATGAACCTACAAAAAACTAAGATCATGTTCAATAATTTCGTAGAGGAAACAAAAGTACAAGTTGACAACATTGAGCTAGAAATTGCTGATTCATATATTTACCTTGGCCAGCTGATTTCAATGGATGGTAACATTATGAAAGAACTCAACAGACGTATTAAACTTGGCTGGAGTGCATTTGGAAGAAACAGTTTTATCCTGAAGGGGAAATTGCCTTTGTGTCTAAAAAGAAAGGTCTTCAACCAGTGTGTATTGCCAGTCCTCTCTTATGGATCAGAGACATGGAGTCTAACAGTTGGAGCAATACGAAAGTTACAGACAACGCAAAGGAGCATGGAGAGGTGCATGCTTGGAATAACTAGGAGAGATCGAAAAAGAAACACTTGGGTGAGAGAGCAAACTAGAGTAGAGGACATCATTGTTAAAGTAAAAGGGCTGAAATGGCGATGGGCTGGGCATATTGCAAGAAGAACTGATCAACGATGGACAACAGAAATTCTGAACTGGATTCCAAGAGACCACCGAAGACCTAGAAAACGTCCTCAAACTAGATGGGTGGATGAAATAAGAAAACAGGTTGGGGTGACGTGGAAGCGAATTGCTCAGGATAGACTTGTGTGGAAAGCATTTGGAGAGACCTTCATCCAGCAGTGGATAGATAATGGTTGAATATGATGATGATGATATATATATTACATATAACAATTTTTCTATCAATATTCTGCACAATTAATTTTTTCTTGTGTTATTCTAAAGAGGTCCTTTTCTACTGGGGTTATTTAATAGTATTGAACATTTAGCTAAATACTTTACTTTAGTTTTTAAATATTTAGCAGGAAGTTTATAATGGATATTACCTGTGTGATAAAATACCAGCAACATCTATTATTGGTTGATAATGGTGTTGAATTTTATCTTATGTGTAAGTGTTTGTTGTGTTTAATCTGCCCTTAGGTTAAGTACCTGTCTCGCATAATAGAATTAAACCCTTCAGTCTCTCTGCTAAGGATAGTGCTTAATGCAACTATAAACGTGACTACATTTTTTTGAAGCCGTAGTATGTAATTAAACGTGTACATTTAAAAGTCTATTTTCCTTTCTGCTCATATAGGAGTAAAAGGAAAGTTTTTAACTCTATCATTCTGTAAAAAATTTCTGATGAAAAATAATACACTTCTTAAAATCCTTGAAATATGCGTTTATTCTAAAAATTTATCGTTTTTATGCATTTATATCCACTAAAGCTGAAAAGAGCTAAAAGATTCGAATGCTTTTGTACACATGCATTTTCATATAATCCGTGCTCTCTATATATAATCAAATATATATTTATGCATAACCATTTTATGCTTAATAATTTTCAACACCCATATTTAAACTCAAGTTACAGCTTTTTAGGTATATGAGAAAAAAAGAGATGCTGTCCCTGACCTAAAGTCGAATTGGGGTCCCTCTGTTGAGCCAGGAGTGCCTTAACCATTAGGCCATCAAGGGCAAGAACCACACTCCTTTTTTCTATATATATAAGGTTATAAGTTATTATTATCTTTCTCAGGGTTAAGCAATTTCTAAATAGTTGTCAACACACAAAGCCATCAGGATAAGTTTTTGTGGTTTCGTGGGGAATTTTATTTTGAGATCCACATTTAAGCTCAATCTACAACTTCTTAGGAGTTAGTTAGTTCCTGACTTAGTCAAATTGGGGTTCCTCCTGTGAGCCTGGAGTGCTTTAACCACTAGGCTGTCAAGGGCAGGAATGACATACCGTTTCTTTGTATATAAGGTTTTAAGATTCACCGAAGAGCCAAAACATTAAAACCATATACCTAATAACATGTAGGTCCACCTTTGGAGCATAAAAAAGCCTGAACACGGCATGGCATGTCTTCAATTAGATGCTGATAGGTTGCACATGGGATATCACATCATACTTGCAACAGAAGTTGGCCCAAAGTTTTATAAATTCCGTGGTGGTGATGTTAATGCTCGGATACGTTGTTCTAAGTGAAACCATAGGATTTCATGTCGGGATATAGGTCGGAATAGGATTCATGTTGGGAGAATTTGTGGGCTGTGGTAATAAAGAAAACTCATTCTCATGTTCCTCGAACCATTCCAGAACCATTCTATCTTTGTGACAGGGAGCATTATCTTGTCGTACGATGCCATTGACATCTGTAAAGATGGTGGATATGAAGGGGTGTAACTGGTCCCCCAGGATGTTTAAGTATGTGGAAGCATTGAGATTGCGTTGAACAATGACAATGGAACTAAGCTGGTTCCATGAAAAACTCGCCTACACTATAACACTCCCGCCATCACCTTGCTTCCTTCCAGCAGTGCAGCCAAGTAACAGTGTTTCCCCCGTTAAACATAGTACATGAAAGCATCCATCCACATGATGTAAACAACAAAGAGATTCATCTAACCATGGGACCCTCCTGTACTCTTCTGCTGTCTAATGAGCATGGCTACGTGCCCACAGCATGTGTTTATGACGATGAGTTGTAGTGAGCATAGGCACATAAATTGGGCGATGACTTCATAGTCCCATAACAATGTACTGTGAACAGTGTACTTCCACACATTCTGTGCATCACTACTATTAAATTCCTTGCTAATTTCCACCACAGTAGGATGTCTATACATGCAAAAAAGCTGATGCAGTCTCCGCTCCCCTTTGCCATCAATGGCCTTTGGATGGCCAAGACCTTGTCTTCAGATAGATATTTCACCTGTTTGCAATCATCTCTGATACGTACTAACTACTACATATCATGAACAGCTGATTAGACGTATAGTTTCTGAAATGCTTTTACTCAGCTGTCTTGCCATCATAATATGTCCTTTGTCAAAGTCCGATAAATCCTTATCTTTACCCACCTTGCAGAGATAAAAACTACTGATCGACAGAACACAGTCCCATATTTTTATATACCAACCTAAAACCCACCCCTTCCATTTGATTGGTACTGTAGATAACTTTGTCTGCATAACGCACAGGTGGTTTTAATGTTTTGGCTCTTCGGTGTACTATCACCCTTCTGATGGCAAACGCAATTGCCAAATAATGGTTAAGACACAAAGCCACCAGGGTGAGTTTTTGGGATTTTTCGTGAGGGAATTTATTATACCTAAACCTGGGTGTCGAAAATTATTAAGCTCAAGCTAGAGCTTTTCCGGTATATGAGAAAAGGGGACACCGTCCCCACCCTAGAGTCAAAGTAGGGTCCCTTCTTTGAGCCCAAAATGTCTTAACCACCTTTTTCTCTTATACCTAAAAAGCTCGAGCTCGAGCTTAATCGTGTATGTCAAACTTCATCAAGTATAATGAATTTCCTCACAAAAACCACAAAATCTCTCCCTGGTGGCTTTGTGTGTTGACCATTATTTGGCAATTGTGTTATCCCTGAGAAGGGTAATAACAAGTTACAACATAGCCATTTACCAGAATATTTAGATTTTTTTTTTATATTAATACATACTGTTCAAACTTGGCTATAATTACATTCAAGGGACTTAATAATTATATTTAAATTTGATACTATGACCAATACATAATTTTAAAATGTTTGCACATAACATTAAATTCTGTAAATCACATTATTTGTGTGTATATATGTACTATTATGTTTTTTTCCCCTATCAAAGGAAACGGATGAGTTCAAATTGTTTTCATTCAAAAGCAGGGGGTGGGGTGAGTATGATTGGTGTGAGGGGTAAACAGAACAGGAGGAAAATATTTTAAGGATGTTTAAGGTGTTTGACCAGAACAAGTTAAAAATCAACTAGCATTAGTGATAAAATTTAGTGCATGGGGATGAAAAAATTTTTAGTAGAGAAGAGCACTGTAAAACAGAACAAAAAGAAAATGTAATATTATCCAATTGTAGGAATTCACAATGATTACTAGACAATTTTGATGCGGTATCAAGAGTTTGTTTGAAAATTTTGTGGTGTTAAAACCAAGATAAAATGACGTAATTCCCATGGGACTCTGGAGGGGACTAGAGAGTTTTGACGTAATAGCCAAGGTTGTTGTAACTTTGACTGTATTTGTAGTTCCATACGGTCTTATAAAACTAGATTTCCCATGAAGAACCTGGTTAACTTTGTATGATTTCAGTGTAACTATACCTTATCCTTTTTATGCACAGTTAACCCTCCTTAAATATGCACAGTTAGGTATGTTAATCATAATCATGTTTTAATTGTTCCAATTATTGTAATTCACCATGAATGAGCAAAAGTTAAATTTTGATAACCTAAAATTATTTTTTTTTTGCAGTTGGGTTTATAGCACTGAAAAGCATTTAAATGGCTCGAATCACTGGGCCCTCCTTGGCACATACTCCGGTGCGGGCAGTTTTAGGGATTTGGGAATTACTAAAAAGCAAGCAACAAATAGACTGGAAGTTTTGAAGCAGAACCTGTGGCTTTCCAGAGCGACCAGAGCCATATTCGTAGACTTCACGGTGTACAATGCAAATCTCAATCTTTTCTGCGTGATAAAGTAAGGCAATAATATGACGCATCTTTTGCCTGTGCTGTAAAAAATTGTAATGCATTGTTTTTTATGTATCTTGATATTGCAAAGTTGTATGCAATTCTAAGGTCTCATTGTCATTTGTTTGTATTATGTTTATTTTTAAAGGTTGTACGAAGATCGAATTGTTTCAGATAATATTTCGTAACTGAATATCTTTTCTACGATTTGCATACTTCAAACAATGTACATTATTCAATTTTTTGGGTAGCGTTTCATTCATTATTGACAATGCCCTATGTTTTACGATACATTGTTGTTTTGCTTGTATATTTTACGTCGTAAGACTGTATTACCGGGAAGAAATGGAACCCATGGCTTAGTGGGATCTTAAAACCATAATGCGTTTATGTCAAACTTCCTGGGAGTGAAATCTATCTCAGCTGGCCCTAATATGCTGATTGTAATCACTGGACTACTGAGATTAGAAACTTGTGATCTTCTTTATACTTTGATTAAACCATAGCTTTCCAAACTAAAATACCTGATTCGTAATATGGAAGGCCACGACTGGACACCACAAGGGCCCTCATGAGTATTACCACACACAGAATGTTCACAAGGAAGTTACAGAGGTACAACTCCAAATAGTCATATATATATCATGAACTACTATATCATAATGGGAGATTATGACCCTCATTAACCCTCTTCCTGTATACCAGTGTTCATGAGTGGCTGATTTCTGAGTTTAGCTGCTGATTTCCAGGTACCAGGTTAGTAATCTAAAGATTATTGGTTGGAGTCTGACCTTAAATATGACTATTTCTGTTTCTACTTATGCGGAAAAAAGTTGTGGTTTGAGCCAAAAAGCATGGGCATGTAGAAATAAATTCTATTGATTTAATATATCGATAACTTTCTTCATGAATATGTAAGTTTAGGATTTGATGTTCAGAACTTTATGAATATTCAGATTTTGGACAAGCGGGAAAGTTGATGCATTATCTCTAAATTAATAGTAACCCCCCCTTTCTATTTGTAAAAATGCGAGAAATACTACCGTCCATTTAGAATCTGGTAACTATTATTTTGTATATAATTATTATTACATTAAAATCCCTCATTTACAGATACTCACCGGACAGAAAAAATTTTCTTTAAATGAAGGGTATTTATTATTGTGGAAGAATTTATTGTCAGGAAATTTTTTATCTCTAAAAGTCTTTTATTTTTATTTTAAAAGTTTTTATCTCTAAAAGTTCTAAGTCTACAAACAGGGTGAGCATATCTGAAGGGTGTCTATGAAGTATGATTTTACTGTTTATATAATTTTTAATATAGAGGGTTGGATCCAGGATGTCGAGTGAATGGTTGCAGTACTTTGGCTTCCTCACTTTTGATCATATTTTATTGAAAAGATCGATAGATGTTTCCATCGGTGTGGTTCTGGTGATCTAGTGAAACATTAATGTTGTTTTGATGCCATGTTTATTGAAAATAATCAAGTTTTAACAAATTGGTAAGGATTTTGAAATTACAATACCCTAGCTTCTGAAACTTCGTTACCGGAGTGGGGTGAGTTTAGATTAAATAGAATTGTTTTTCCTCGTTGTGTCTACTATTAATTGTTAAATCTGTGGCGGAACTTTCCAACCGCTAAAAAAAAAGAACTCAAAAATATCTTAAAAAGATTTGTTCTTCACGAAATTTGGAAGTAAATATTAGGGTTTGAAAAATGTAAACTAATGACCATTTTGGATGCGTTACAGGTTACTTGAGCCTGACTAGCTTTTCGAGGCCTAGATTTTTGTAATACAGAACTATCTGCTACTACAGTACTATCTACTGTGCATAAATTGCACAACCTACCTGAGATATGTATTGGACTCCCATCTGACTTTGAAGGATCGTGTGAAAAAAGTAAAGACAGAGCAGAAAAAAGAGTGCCCATATTAAAAAGGCTGGCTGGTGCAACTTGGAGTACTCTGATTACAATTTATAAGATATTTATAAAACCAATTTTTAGCTATTGTAATGAAATCCTGGTTTCAGCTGTGCATGGCATAATACAAGAACTTCAGCTTTTAGAGAATCAGGCACTGCGGTTCATCACTGGGGCAGTTAGAACCACCCCTATTGCTCCAAATCAACTTCTTGTGGGCATCGTTCCCATCGAAAAATCAAGAAAAGTGCCATTGCATTGTATGAGAAGACTTCCTAATAATAACTACTGGAGTGACTACAACATTAAACGCATTAGAAATTTAAAAACACAGTCCGGTTTTATATAATATGGGGCCAGAATTGCAAATGAGCTAAATCTAAATCACAATTTTTCGGTCATCGAAGGCCCTGTTTGCTCTCTTGGCTATATTGTCGCTCATATCAATTTGAACTTAGTCACAGAAATCAATAAAATGCGGATGCCTTGCTCACAGATCCATTCTGTTACACTGGAAACTATCCACAGCAGATACCCTGAGGAGGAAAATTGGCTTCACGTCTATACAGACGGGTCTCTGTTTGATAGAGCTTGTGGTGCTGGTGCTGGAGTTTTCTGTAATCTTTTCTCATTTTATATTCCTGTAGGATTTTTACTTATCTCTTTGATAGCGAAGTTGAAGCTATATTTGTTGCATTTAATCAACTCCTTTTCCGTAAGAACGCATTCAATAATGATGTCATTCTCTCCGATTCTAAAGCGTCACCCGAAGCCATTTCCAACAATAAAAAACACTTTCGCAACCGCATTTATGGCTGTAGGTCCATATGGAAAGATTTGAAGGGCAAGGCACATCTATCTTGCAGAGACCACAAGGGACCATGGCATTTCATTCATTGAAATTATTTATATGTCACTATTTTAGTAAAAGCAACGATCTAGAGATTTCAAACAAAGCTTTAAATAAACCATGGGACGTACTACTCCATCCTAAATCAATTATTCCGGATACTGCCAGAACTGCATCCATGGTAAAATTTCGCATGTTAACTGGACATGATTGTCTTCAGGCATACTTGTCCAGCTTTGGCCTGGCTGAAATCCCTGATTGCAAGCTGTGCAACAGCAGCCATCCAATGACATCGTATCATCTTAAAGTGTGCAGCTCATTAAAAACTTCTCAAGGTATTGTTAGCAAATATTGGAAAACTCAAAGGCTAATGACTAAATAATCAAATGCCTGGCATTTGTAATAAATAAATTTTTAATATAAAAATGAGCATATAATTAATTTTTTGTGTTCTTGAGTATTATCACAAGAACTTGTCTATATATATTTTTTTAATTTATTATAATATGTTTCAAAAACATAGCAGTCCTAGAGATATATCATTAGTGTTCAGGTCTCATTCCCATCTAGTTTAGTAATCTAAGGTTAAAATAATTGAGATAATTTATTTTTAATAGGTTAGTATTTGAATTTCCGGCCACAGGAGGCATGATACCATCTTGGAGTTTTCGGACAGTGAAATTACTGCGATATGTGAGCTCATATGATTACTTTATAATGGCCTGCGAAGTTGCCATTGTGCTTTTTATTTTGTACTACATCATAGAAGAATCTTTAGAGGTGAGACAAGTCTTTGATTTTAAATTAATCTTTCACTGACAAAGCAAAAACATTGGCATTTGCTATATATGTGTGCTAAATAATCTTAATAACTTTTGAAAGGAATTTGCTACATTAGTATTTGGGCATAATTTTAAATTAAACATTTTTTTCTTATGTTTCATTATCGGCCTATGATTTCTTATTCTTTCATTCAATACTTTTAAAGCTTTGAATCCTATTGGACAAAACTTGAAAGTGCAGTTGCTCACAATATTCTAAGTACCTAAGTATGCCTGTTGTATTTAGTATTGTAAATAGTTCTGCATAGGCATATGCAGAAAGTTCATAAGGGGTTGCAGAGCTACAACCCGTATTTCCATGTCAAATAAATAACATTTTACTGCAATGGAGGGTTCCAACTCTCACGAACACCCCCGAATATGTCAGTACAGCTATATATAGCATAGCTACACAGAATCCTGTAAGTATATACATATTGCCATTACATTCAATGTTGTAAGCAGTGATGTATAAAGATTACATGTAGTAACTAGTTATGTACGACAGTTATAATCAACATTGCAAAGCAATTATGTGCAATGATTACATATAATATTGTACTATAATATACAATGATTATGTATAATATTGTACTATAATATACAATGATTATGTATAACATTGTACTATAATATACAATGATTATGCGGCATTGTACTATAATATACGATGATTACATATAATATTTCACTATAATATACAATGATTACATACAACTATATACAGTAACTACATATGATAATGTACACAACTATGTGAAAGTTTCATACAGTGCTGCAAGTAGCAGTAGTATATGCAACAGTTATATACTTAAAAAGAACTCTCGGATTTGTTTCTGCACGTAATAATAGTATCTTTATAATATGTTCCCATCACGGCATGTGGTGTTGCATGTGTTAGTGGTACTAATGTGTGTATATATATTTTTAATGTATATTTTACATATTTCTATTTCAGATAAAGAAAATGGGCATGTCTTATTTTGGCGAGGTGTGGAATATTTTAGATCTTCTTGTTATTTTGGTAAGCACATTGATTCCATTTAAGAAACTAGAAGAAAAAAAAAATTGAGCGATAAATTGTGTGGATAGGTTTAGTGTAATTTTTTGGTTAAATTTCTTTATATTATTTACAGTAGAACCTATATTGAATCTCACAGGAAAAAAAAAAAAAAAAAATTGAGGTTGAAAGATTTTGAGATACGTGTATACAATGTATGCAGGTGTGTTTGAAGGTATTTTATTAATACACAATAACAAGTATAGGTGTAAATGAACACTTTTGACCAATCTTAACAAATATAGTCTGTTAGTAGTTTCTAATTAACGGTTTAATAATTAGTGAATTCTAATTTCTACGGAAGGGGTAAAACTAAGCTTGTTTCTCCATTTGCTTATCATTCATCTCCAACCCCCATTACCTGAAACCCTCACTGAAAGGCCAATGAGAGTCAGAGCGTCTTTGTGGATTTTCGAGAAATCTGCTACCTGCATTTGTTATGTTCCTGTTCTGCCACCAATGTGAGGCCGTCGTGACTGTCCCTGTGAAAGGGATGTTTCTCAACTTCTTTGAAGTTGCAATTGACACTTCAAGCTGTAATTTGAGGTTTTGGGTGAAAATGATTTTAGATAAACATGGAAATACACATTGAATTTAGGTTGAGAATGCACGTAAGTACATGAATTTTGACACATAGAGGTTTTCGAAATAAACAAGTTCGAGGTAGTCAGATTTTACTGTATATGAAAGGTTGTGAATTGCTGGAATGAAACCCAAGATAAGGATTCGTGATATCTTCTAAAATATCAAAACCAGGGTTTTATTTTTTACCCTTGAATTTATTATATTACTATATAAATATGCTAATTCCCTTGGAATAGAGCTTGCCCTCCATGCAGATGTTACCATGTAGGTTTCAAACCTACATGGTAACACTACCCATGTAGGTTTCGGACCTGTGTGATGTGGACAAATGACAAGCATCTTAGCGATCACTGGCAATTAAATCCAGGTTGTCATCATGGTAGTAAAGCGCATTACCTCTGCATTACTATGTGATTATTTAAATATAACTTTTTTTATACTTTGAATTTTGTGCCTAAGTGTCTGGGTTCTGCAGTGTGGTAACACATTTGTCTAGTGTGCCATTAACCAGGGTTTGACTCTCAACAGTGCAAACACAGCTTACTCAAAGATCTCATAAAAGATCGCACTGCTCACTGTAGTCCGGGGTTTGGTTTCCCTAGGCCTTAAGAGGTTTGGATTCCTCGGAAAACTGTAGGTCCAAGAGGTTCAGATTCCTCGGAAAATTGTAGGTTCGGATTCCTCGGCAAACAGTAGGTTCCGACACAGCATGCTCCATTGTAGTCCTTGAGCCATAAAATCACAAACAAACAGCATGGTCATAAACAAACAGTCCATATGCATGAACATGCTGTTTGCAAAAATAATTTAGCAAAACCAACAGGAATTGGCTGTTATTGGCTAATGTGAGTTTGAGGTTATTTTGCTGAGTTTATTCCTTAAAAGAAATTCAGTTGAATAACAAAAAACAAAAAGTAATAAAAAACAATAATTTTTTTCTCTTTAAGGAAGGGATGGGGGGACAATATTCCTAAAAAAACACTGAGTTTGTAAGCATGATCGAAAGATGTGTTAAACCCAGTGCAGATATATTTTTATTATGTTTTATGATATTATTTGGTCTTCTCATCTTTAATTTATAATTATTGGCTATATTCACCTTGTTTGGTATAGAATGACCTTTGTTTTATTTGCGCCATAAAAATAAAACTGTATGGTAGCGTAGAGGAAACATTTGTCTACCATGTTGAAAATTTGAGTTTAAATTGTGCTGGTATTGAAAGTTTGTATGTTTTTCCTACCGATTCTTATTCTGGAAGCTTGATTTTGTAGGAGATACAGCTTCAGATTTCCCTGACTGGGGCCACAAGACCCTAGTTATTCTTGTATTATGAAATGCGAACAAATAATAATGTTTTGCTTTTGTCATAGGTATCATTGATATGTATAGTGTTCAGTGTTTATCGGACAATTATGGTGGACAACATCCTGGAGGGCCTGTTGGACAGACCTGACCAGTACCCAGACTTTGAGTTTTTGGGGTTTTCGCAAATGCAATATAACAATGCTGTGGCCGTCGATATCTTCATTGCTTGGATAAAAGTTTTCAAGTATATAAGTTTCAACAAAACTATGACCCAGCTGTCGTCCACCTTGTCTAGAGTGAGTTGTTGACGTATTTATTCTTTCATAAGGACGAGTTTAAGAGGTCCCTTTTGTTACAATGAATGATGCTGTGTTTTAAAGCGAGGCATTCATTTATCTATTTTCAGTGATAAAATCATCCCTATGCCTTTGATCTATGTGGCTTGATAAATATAAAACCACAATTTTTAAGTTTATTGTAAGTGTATTTAAATATTGGCTATCTTGTTTGGAGGTCGCCTTTTAACATTGATTTTATCAGTGTGTAAACTGTACAACATTTGAATATACCGAACTAAAAAAATTTTCTTTGATATATTCTAGTTTCTTGGTTATTATAAAAAAACAAAAAAATATGTCAAATACCACTAAGTAGCAGTGGAGGATATTGAGGCAAGGATTTCATCATCTGTGGTGCTTCTGTCTTCAAGCAAAAAGTTTTAAGGAAATTAAATCAAGAGAGAATTTTAAATTTTACATTCCATCATTTTGGAAAATAGTATTTGGCTTAAAATGTCAGAGAAAAGAAAAAGCTCATATCTCAGCTGACCATGAACCAGTTTCCATTTTGGCACTTCACTAACTGAGCTACTGGAGACAGACCCACATGGCCTTAACTTTGTAAGCCAAGGTCAGCCTGGAGAGACTGATCTTTCTCTTCATTTTTTTTTCCTTTATTCTTTTCTTTATTTTGTTTCTTATCTTCATATTCTTTATAATTCTCAACAGTTAAATAGAACTCTTCTAAGAGCCAAAACTTGAGGCCTGGAAAAATTTTAATAATGCATTCTACACACACACGTGTGTGTGTGTGTGTATATATATATATATATATACACTTTTATATGTATTGTTGTTTTCCAGCATTGGATTTTCAACGTACTTTTTCTTCTTTCCTCTTTGCATATTTCATTCCAAAAATAACTTGAACTATTTATACAGAAATTTCCAGCAAGCTTTCAATTTGCAATAAGAAAAGAATAATATGAACAATGAACATCTCTCTCTGCCTCTCTTATGTGTGTGTGTGCTTGTTAAAAGCTTTATGTAACAAAAAGCTTGCTGGAAATTTCTGTATCGTAGTAGTTCAAGATAACCCTGAATGGCTGTAAGAAAAATTATCAATGAGATTGAAAGATTTTATGCAAGATCCTGCATTCTATCAGGTTTCAGTAATGGCCATCAAGCAAATCGTTGTAGTGTAAACTGTTTTGTCAGTAAAATATAATTTGTATTGAAACCATTTCAGTGCAATAAAGTGGGAGTTCTGTTTTCAGGAACAGTTTTTGTATTATAAGATGTACCACAATTGTGCTTAAAAGAGCTGGGTGATTGTGTCATACAGTGTGTGATCATAAAATAAAGTTGGGGGTGGGGGTGGTTTCCTATATTTCAGTCCATTCTTGATTATTGAGATGTTCTTCAAATTCATAATATACAATTTCATTTTTCCCATAGTGCTCCAAAGACATCGGAGGGTTTGCCATTATGTTTTTCATTGTATTTTTCGCTTTTGCTCAACTCGGATATTTACTTTTCGGAAGTATCGTGAAAGAGTTCTGCAGTTTTGGAACAGCTATGTGAGTATGAGTATAGTTCTATACAGGGTGTTCGAAAAAGAATGTATCCTTTTCAAAAAAATATTCTGAGGCCTTTTGATGTGATGTTGGAATTCTTTATATACCAAAAGTAAGGTAATATATCAAAGTTTTTTATCTACCTTACAAAGACTCAATATGGGCACCCTTCATGACATGGCTGATATCTAGTCGATTGTCCATTTCCTCCCATGCTCGATTCAACGTATCTCTTGTAACAGCAGCAAAGGCTTCTGTGATCTGCTTTCGGAGCTACGTCAGATCTCGAGGTAATAGTGGGACAAAGACGCAGTCTTTGACAAAGCCTCATTAAAAAAAGAAGTCGCATGGTGTCATGTCTGGAGATCTTGAGGGGGGGGGGGCATATCAACGACGCTTCATCATCAGGACCAGTGCGACCTATCCAACGCTGTGAGAGATGTTCATTCAGATATCCTCTCACATCATTATGGAAGTGGCGTGGAGCTCTATCCTGTTGGAAAATGAAATCTCGGGAGTCCTCTTCAAGTTGTGGTATCAACTATATCTGGAGCATGTCAAGATATGAGCGTCCCATTACAGTTCTTTCTGCAAAGAAAAATGGCCCATAAAGCTTTGCTCTGCACATAGCAGCAAAGACGTTCAACTTTGGAGAATCTCTGACATGCTGAATGATTCGCTAAGAGTGTTCTGAACCCCAGATTTGAATATTATGCCTGCCGACTTTGCCGTTGGTATGGAAGGTCACCTCATCACTGAAGACTACCCTGTCCCTAAAATCATTTTGTAGCAATCCCAACATATCTACACTGATGACAGTGGGAAGTTTTTTGTCATCTTCAGTGAGTTCTTGCACAAGCTGCAACTTGTAAGCCTTGAATTTTAAATGCTTACGAAGAATATCCCAGATTGTTGTTCGGGGGTAATGCTAACTCAAAGTCCGCTTTCCGAACTGACTTCGTGGGGCTACGTTGGAAGGATTGCCGAACTTTATCCACTGTCTCCTCTGAATGCAAAGGACGGCCGGTGCTTTTGCCTCTGCATAGGCAACCTGTCTCCATGAGTTATGTATGCCAACGCTTAATGTAGCTCTTGTCAGGTGGATCGACCCCAAACTGTCACCGAAAGTTGCGTTGAACTGTGATAACGAACGTTGTCTTTGTGTATTCCGTAGCACAAAATGCCCTTTATCATTTTGTGGGCGCCATCTCGAAAACATTGTGATCTTGAGAACGGTGGGTATTTCAATCAAAATTTGGAGTATCTAATAGCAATCCTTGTCACTGACACTTCTCTCCGCACACTGGGCACTTAGGAAAAAAATAAAAATAAAGGGTAAATTCTTTTTCGGACACCCTGTATATTAGTGTTGGTTTACTTGCTTGTTAGTTAATTAATAAGTAAGAAAATTAACTTAGCTAAATAAGTTTGCCTGTGTTGTAATTTAACTAGTTCTGAGCTATTCTGTGGTGCAAAATTGCATACCTTTTGTAGAAGTACTTCATAAAAAATCTTGGCAAGAAATGATGATGTAGATTTATTCAAACTTTATATATTTTCTTCTTTATTGCTGAGAATTTAATTCTTTTGTTCTATTTTAGATTCACGCTTCTCCGTCTTATTCTGGGAGATTTTGACTTTGAAGCACTTGAGGCCGCAAATCGTGTGCTTGGTCCAATTTATTTTCTCAGTTACATATTCTTTGTCTTCTTTGTTCTAATGGTAAATCAGCTTAAGATATTCTTATATCCTTAAACTACATTTTTCTTCTTTCTTTTTTTAAAATCATTAGTATTTTTATGTAATAAGGGAATGATAACTTAAACAAATATTCTATTTTTATACCTAAGAATGTCATATTTTTCTTTGCACTAACTTTCTTCAGTGTGTTGCATGTGGCGAACCATTGAACGTTTTACATGTTTTAACTACTTACGTAAATTTTAACCAACAACGTTCATTAGCTTTTAACCAAAATAATTTTACCCTTTGTGACATTTTATGCAATTCTTTTAATCATGAAATCATTTTTAATTTCTTATTGAATGTTGTCTTTTTCAATCTCAGTTGATTTCATAACATCGTTTTATTTCATTTTATGTTCAATATATTTTTACCATTATAGTTTAAATTTATTTCGACATTAAAACATATGTGCAGTCTCACTTTGCTTTGCGTAGAATGACCAGTGTTGCCCTTGTGCCATAAAAATATAACCAACCAACTTTTTTCATATTAAAAGTCTTTGCCTCCAATAATTTTATAGTAAAGCCTTTGCATCCAATGTTTTTACATCAAAATCTTTGCATCCCATGTCTTTACACTATAATCTGTGCATTACTTCTCTTTACACGATATATTTTTATATTAACTTCTTTACGTTATTTTTGCATCCACTTAATTTTTACAATTTATATTTTTACATCAACTTTTTTTTACACTGAATATTTTTACATCAATTTTCTTTACACTAAATGCCTTTGTACTGGATACCTCTGCTTATCTCCAGAGTATGATAATACTGCCTAGTTTTCTCGTAGATTCTATAGTTTTTCTACTATAAACAATCTGACAATATTCAATTATCTTCTAGAACATGTTTTTGGCCATCATTAATGACACATACGCAGAGGTGAAAGAAGAAATTGCTGCTTCGAACAGTGAGTTTGAGATTGCTGACTTTTTCAAAAAGGTTAGTAATTTTCTTACTTTTTAAAATAATTTTATCCTTTATAGTTGCAACACATAGATTGGACACATTTTGTCCATGAC
>QLNU02014176.1:112602514-112630673 GCA_006491805.2 Dysdera silvatica
TATGAGAATGTCATTATATATGATTACTACTATACTTATATGTATGGGAATATCATTATATATATGACTATACTACTATACTTATATGTATGGAAATATCACTGTATATTATTATACTGCTAAACTTATAATATGTATGGGAATATCACTATATATGACTATACTATTGTACTTGAAGTATGTATGGAAATATCACTACATATGATTGTACTACTATACTTATGATATGTATGGGAATATCACTATATATGACTGTGCTTATGATATGTATGGGAATATTGCTATATATGACTATACTTTCCTGTGATATGTTCGTATGTACGATCGCACCTCGATTGGCTCAGAATGACCATTATTGTCCTTGCGCCATAAAAGAACCAACCAATGCCAACCTGTTCTATATATGGGAATATCATTGGCATACACAGGGGAGTATTGATGAGGGTTGTAACCCCCCATTGCAATGAAATTTTGTATATTTAACATAGGAATATGTGAGTTGTAGCTCTGTAACCCCCCATTGAGCCTATAACCTCCCTTTACGAATTTTCTGCATACGCTTATGGGGAATATCACTATATATGACTATACTACTACACTTATGATATATGTATGGGAGGAATATTACTATATCACAGAGGAAAATGTCATACAATGCCACATTCAAAGGTTTTGGAAGCGAAATGTAGGCTTAAAATTGGTGGACACAGTCTATATCATGAAAAGGGTACATGAGTGAAAAAAAATCCAAAAACAACTATTGCACTGCATGGTCAAAGGTCACCAGATATTAAATATATAACACAAAAATTGATGTTTATTTACCAAATAAGCATACGGTCGAATCATTTCTGGCTTCAACAAATTCAGTAAATCTTCTTGGTATGCTTTCTTGTGGACTTCATGTATTGATTGTGTGGGGCCTGCATTTCATTAGTATTGCTATTGCCATTTTTTTGTTTAGAATCGGGAAAAATTTCTGAATTCCTAGTGCGATATTACTTTCGAAAGGTTTTTTATTGTGTTAAAATTGAGACTATGTGAGAGCCAGTTCAAAACAAGAATTTGATTTTTGTTTAAACAGAAATAGCGCCTGCTGTGTGAATGGATGTGTTGCCATTTTAATACAAGTAGGGACCCATCACTGTAATATTGCCAAAGTGCTGGAAGTGCAGAATTCTCTAAAATATCTTAAGTAGGCTCCCTTCTTAATAGTTTTCAGCACCACTTCCAACAGACGTAGCTTATATTATGTGAAATAGCTGTAACTGAAAGCACTACCGTTGAGTGTTCGGTGACTTTTGATCATGTATGGTTTATATATGGCTTTTATATATAAAATTCAATCCATTTCAAGTTAAATCATACAAACCAGGATAAATTAAATATAAAAATTTGTTCTTTTTAAAATCAAATCCTCATGGCAACGTATTGGTAATGAGTTTGTATGTTACATAGAAAGTTCAAATTTGAATTTAGAAGCAATTGAATGCTTTACATTTTTTTGTTGACCCATATTCAAAGATTTGGTTTCCTGAGTGACAGGAAGGATGCAGTAGTTAAAAAATTATAGGGGTTTAAGTAGCTTTAAAAAAATCACACGTCATTCGTCGTGCCTTGTTATTGAATGCCTTGTATTTTTACAATTTTTATTGCGTGCCTTGTTATTGTATGCCTTGTTATTGAATGGGAGGGGCTTGTGATCCTTGATCCACCCCTTTTTTATGCCACTGGGTGACAAAGGTTCAGATTCCTTTGAAAACAGTAGGTTTTAGCATGGAATGATCTTAGCTGTCTCTGCACCATTAAGTGCAAGTCGGGGGGGGGGGAAATTGCATACACAAGAGTTCGTTTGATTTTTTAATGGTGATAAAAGATGATTATTTTTATATAACAAATATATATACACACACACATACATACATGCAGTAGAACCTGCCTAAAGTGACCACCTTTGGGACTGGACTGCAATGGTCGTCATAGACATGTGATTACCAGTGGCGGCTCGTGGTTGGAAAATTAGGGAAAGAGCCTTACCGAATCAGATACTCCCCCCCCCCGAAATTAAATCCTGGCTCTGTTAGTGATATGAGAAGATAGCAGTTTTGAAAATTATTTAATGAGGATTTAGCTATTTTCTGTAAATTAAATTAATTCTTCTGTCCTTTAATACTGCAAATCTGTCTGACACGTCATCGTAAAAGGGTTGTTTCTTAATAAGCGTCACTAATACGTATTTTTGAATAGAAATATTTGCTAGATAAGAAAGCCTCTCTTGCGAAATAGTATTTCTTGAGTAAGTTTTTATTCTTTTAAGGCAAAAACTCCTTTCCACTGATACACTTGTAGATGGAATTGTTAAGATGAGAGAAAAATTATAAGCTTCTGTGAAAATTTCTTCATGAAGCATTCGAAGAACTTCTTGCATAGATATATTCCTGAATTTTACGTCCACATATATAAGACATAGTTCATTTTTAAGGCGCTGGGGTTTTTTTAAACACATCGCTGTATAACTCTTGCAGATTTTCAAGTACTTGGGATGGAAAATGGAAATTAAATTGTTCAAATTTCGTTGTATCGGCAAGACAAATTGCAGTTTTTCACAATCTTGAAATCTTGTGTTTATTGCCGTAAGCATGTGGTCTAAAAATTTCAAAATATAGCTGCTTATAATTTTAAGAAATTGTTTCTAGTGAAAGAGCGGCATATTTCCATTTAGATTGGACTATTCCTGTGATTTTAAGCCTATTTGTTTGTTTGGATTTTTTATGGCGCAAGGGCATCTGGGCTATACTGCGCCAATAATCATGTTTTCACACAGTGTTTTAAAAATAGCATCGTCCCTTTTATGGCTTAATATTTATATCTCACGAATGTATTTTATGTAAGATATGCAATAGTTTGAATCGAGTGATTTTTTAGGAGAATTTCGAATAATATATCAGTAAGTCCAAAAATTTCATTGAATATTACTGACAAAAAACGTAAATTCAAAATCTTTCATATCATTTAAAATCCCCTTTGCAAGTTGAATTGTTGTTTTGTCTGAATGTTCGCTGTTTATCGTAAATTCGAATACTTCTTTTAATTTATCTCAGTTTTCAATGATCACATTCACTAATTTAGAATTGGAGGACCATCGAGTTTGTGTTATGGTTGGTATGCGTCTTTCGGAATTTGATGTAAGAACATAAGATCGCTTCACCGAGTGATGAAGAAGCGAAGAAATGCCACTGAGTGAGGCTTGCAAAAAATATTTGACACTTAGAAATGTTAGAAAAACTTTGCTGCATGATAAGATTTAAACGATATGCCAAGACAGTGGACAAAAACAGAGGAGCTTTATCCTTGACTTTTTTCTGGAATCCATTCAAGTGTCCAGACATTACACTGGCCCCGTCGTTACATTGTCCTATTAAATTGTGGTGGTAATCAAACAGATCCAAAGTTTGGTCCAGAATTTTATACAACATTTCTGACGTCCTGTCTTCATTCACAAATTGCTCAACTATATGCCTTCACAATTTACAAATCTTAATATTAAGGAGCACTGGGAAGTTGTTTGATTTATCTCAGTAGTGTTGTCCACTCGAAGAGAGAGAAATTTAGTTTCGTTTATTTCGCCTTTCACGTGATCGTTTATATAATCGGAAATACAGTCGATCATTTCATTTTGAATACTTTTTGAGTCACCAATAAAGATGTTTTTAATCTTTTTGTAATGATTTTGAATTTCTAAAGGACTTTTTGAGATCAACAATCCTAGTAATTCCTTGAAATTTCCACGACTTATGGAGTCACTGCTTTCATCATGTCCCCGGAATGCCATTTCTTGTTCACTCAAATATATTACTGCATCAATCATCATTTGTAGAAACAATCTATTCAAACGAATGTTTTCACTGAACTGCACGTTAAAAAGACTAGCATTCTCTCTCTCAGGGCATTGGCAATCATGTTCTGATTTTTTAAAAAATTTTTTTAACATTAATTCGCACTTTAGATGTTCAGCAGAATCATCTTGCTTGTGGAGCACTCGTGTTATGTTTAATAAGTCGGCGAATCCGTCTTTATTCCGAACAGAATGTTTATTACTAAAAAGCAAGCACTGCCAGCAGAATAATCTTTTTAAGGTTGGACTGCAGCATAGATATTTATACTGAGTAAATCAAAACTCTTTAAAACTAATATTGTACAACTTACTGCTCTTCTTAACCCGTGAGTAAGCGCATGGATTAGAGGAACGCGAGAACGCGCGCGGGGTGCTTTGCACCCCATCTGATTATATAGCATTATTTCATTAAAAACGTCCAATTTTACAGGGAACAATAAGTGGAATTTTCTCTTTGTCACCCTACCCCAAAGATTGTGACTTTGAAGGCAACAGGAAAGAGTTTGGCCAGTTTCAGAAGCAAGGGTGGACTGTTCTTTTAACAAATTGTAAGTTGTGGGATGTGAAACACCCCACGTGCCTGTTCGTGGGTTAATTTCTTTTTTGGCTATAGTCGTTAATATATCCGTCGGATGTGCTTGACGTTATACGTCATTTTTGTCTTCGTCTTTCTGTCAGCTAAACGGAGTTTCCAATAAATTGCACACAATATCACTATATTAAGAGTTTCACGCGTTTTACGAGCACAAAAGTAGAATCTTGTCTAATACGAGAAAAATATCTGCCCACTTTAATGCAATTTTTCCCTTTTCCATACCATGTTTTTCCTCTTTTCTGATGAAAATGGAGTAAAAGAAAATAAAAAAAGAAGAAAAGTCAAACTAGTAATTGTTGCTGCCACATTGCCCGACAATGTCGTCTGCCTGCAGGCTGGCATTGGGCTTTGGCTCCAGTACTTTACTAACCAAGTACAAGAGAAGAAGAAAAATCTTTTGGAAAATCTATAAATTAAATTTTTATCTTTTTCAAATTTATAATGATAAGTATAAAAAAAAGCATTATCAGTTAGTGGCAAAGTAGTCATTGTTAATGAGTTGCAGCACGGAGAAAAAAATTCTGCAGTATGCAAGAAATGTGGACTGCTCTCACCTACAGTATCAATGGTTTGGGGGAAATAGAGAAGCCATTCTGTTTGCTTTCGAAAAAATCTTGTGAACACAAAAAATTAAAAATGTGAGAAAAAGAAGACATTGACAAAGCTTTGTTGTGCTGGTTTAAAAGTTGGGTGAATTTTGAAGCTTTTATTCTTTCCACAGGTTTTATGAGTAATGACTAATATGAGAAATTTTACATATTCCTACCTTCTTATATTAGCAGAGTTTGATTGTGTGTATAGATATATATATAAATAACATTAAAATATAACATTATAGTCGAACTTGGATAATTCAAATGTGTTTAATTCAAACTTTTCCTGGGGTCTGGTAAATCTAAAATTAATTATATGAAACTTTCCCGATTCAAATTCGTAGATTACTCAAATTAAGTCTATATTCTCTTCAGCTTCGAGTAAACCAAGATCGACTGTAAAATAAGGGTTGTATGCATGCAGTTGGTTTGGTGTTTGTATGCAACTGACAAGGGAGAGCAAAGGAAAGGAAGAAATTACAAAAAAAGTGCTGAGCGCTTGCAGATCTGTTTGTACAATTATTTTATTATACGGTTACATTAATTTTTAGATTTGCTAGCAACTGAAATAATAAGTGCAGAATATGTTTTTTATTCTTTTAATTTAAAAACTCATTATTACTATGTGCATATTTAGAGTGAGGCCACAGACGAACGAGGTAAACGACAACAGATGGAACAACTTGTGCGGGAAGAACTTCAGCGTTGGGATTCTGATAACTCTTTGGATAGACATTGATAGGTAATATTTTTGTAAATACGTAGATCATTAAATGAGTATACAGTTTTTAAATTAGTATAACCTCCACATAGGTGATTACATGAAATTTCTCATTAAAGTTCTCAGAAGCACAGTAAGGTTTTTATACCGATAACTTATAGAATTTAGTATATAAATGTGATTTACACACAAATTAAATGGAGACTTGCATGTTTATGTAACTTGCATTTAGCAACAGTAACCGACGATAAACTAAATTGTATTTTACCTAGCTTTTAAGATTAAAGTTTAATAAATATGTTATGAAATAGTCCATATATTCTCCTGAGTAAAATATTATGTTTACATCTTACTATTTGTTCTTGAGCAACAGGGTACAAGGCAATTTAGCACGACTCTTGCTATTCTTGTGCCTTAAAACGAACAAGAGAATTTATATGTTGTTTCAATAAATTAGCGCCTAATTTCCCATCACCTTGCTTTTGATTTGGACGTTTGTGCATCGGCAATATGTGAAAATTTTATTAACATCCGGAGTATATTTTCATGATGACGATTATTTGTATGTTTTACATCCAAAGACTATGTTATGGGTACTATGGGATGGAACTAATAGGTCTTTATGTATAAATATAATATCGGAAGATACATTTACATGCAGCCAAGCTTACCTTGATTGGTGCAGAATGTCTCTTACTGTCCTTTTGTCATAAAAACAAACAAACAATCAACCAACAGCTAAGTTTACTGGGAGTATAAGGCCCTGCAGTGGTAATTGTTTGCCTAGAATGCCAGCCATTAACCTGCGTTCCAATTCCAATATTGCCGAAAGAAAGAATGCTCACCAACTCACTGTAATCTGGAGGTTTGGTGCCCGAGGCTTGGATTATGTGGAAAACAGGCTCCTGACACAGTACGACTTTTGTGTGAGCTAGTGTCGTAACAACACAAACCCACTTGGAGTTACTCAGTTGTTCTCCATGAAACAGCTAGAGCAAACTCCATGACAACATGGTGTTGTCTAGCACTACTTGACCACATTAAAGATGAGTAACAATGTTGTCGAGCATAGTTTTTGATGTTGAGTGGAGGATATTGACATGTTTCAGACAGACACTGGAAATCGTGTTATTATCATGTTGTGCGGTAAGTAGTAGCATGAAATGGCAATAATTTGTGTTTGAGTTCAATCCATGAAGGATAGCATATCTATCCGAAACGCGTTGATAAACTCCACCTAACCTTGAAAGCTATGCTTCATAATGCAATCATTAAACTTGATTATATTTTCATATACCTAGATTCTTCCACTTAATAATAGAAGCACTCATACATGGTAAACATACTTGAGAATGTATGTGTTCTTATAGTAACGTTTGTTGCAAAAACACATTCAATTTTTATTCTATGATTTTCTTACAGGTCGGAGTTAATTTGCAATAACGTAGTGGAGACAGTTCACTACATTGGAAGCCACACATTGAATTTTAAAGAAGCAATTAACACATTTAGAACATGCACTGTGTGTTACCTGTAGCGTTCCTCAGTTTCGGTCATATGATACTCAATCCATAGAACTGTTATCGTCGTATAAGTATTTACATGCGACATAATCGTTTTGCAGTGCAATATTTATCGTTGTTAAAATGCAGTTGCCATATATTTTTTAATCGTTTCACTTTGTTGTAAATGGCTTACATTTTTTAAAGAATTTTTTGTATATGTTACACTTTTAAAGACATCATGACCTTTGTTTTTTTAAGTATGCTTCGTTTATGAAATGTTCGAGTTCTTGTACATGTTATGTGCAATTTTATATAGTTACGTTGTGTCTCGCATTTCATTTGTAAAATACGACAGTTGAAAACTTTTGTTAAAAATTCTTTTTAACAATGTAGAATGTTCTAACATTTGTACCTTTATTGCAAGCATTTTCGTTTGCATTGAATGATCTGCTTGATTCCGATGATTATCTATGTTAAAACATGACTTACTCTGTATATCGATGTTGAAAACATGACATTATTAAAAATGTCTCATTTTGTTGACTATATTTCCTGTGGACTAATTTAATTAGATTTTTGCAATATAGGAAATCAGGACCATAATTTTTTAGCAGGAGAGCTTTGAAAGCCACAGGGGGAGCTTAACCTTTACTAATAGTTCGATATATTCTATTGATATTTAATAATAAGTAACAGAACAATATTGGAATATAATGTTTTATTAACAAAGTTAACTAATTTTTGGTACTATACACTTTGACAGAACTTAAAAGACAGGAAATGATACACGTAGAATATATAATTATATTCAAATAGAATATATCGTTATATTCAAATTAATGTTCAAAATGCTTTATGTGGACAAGTCGCTTTTGGCAATGAAATCAGACTAAGCCATTTAACATTAATGAGCATGTTTCTTAACAAAAATTTTGCACTAAAGCTTGCGAAAGTATAAAAAAAAAAATTATAATTTACTATCTCCTTACTGTAGACTAGTTCCCAACCTGGGGGTCGCAATCCTCTAGGAGGTCGCGAACAGGTTTCTGTGGGTCGCCACAACTATTTTTAGTTGCAATTATTTTTATAAGGAATTTCATACCAAACGTTGTCAACGCTTTTATATTTCAACATGGCCACACATATTGCAATATTCTACTAATCGTTGTTAACTTTATATCTATAATATACATTAATATATTTAATTAATATAATATACATAATTAATGTAATATATATATAATTTCATATTTAATGTCTTTTTTTACTCTGCTAAAAATACTTTTATTATGTAAATAGTGCTGCGACGGACAGAAGTGGGTTGTTGATCTTTTGGTTACTATGAAAGGGGGTCGCGGATAACTTGGCTACTGTAAAAGTGGGTCGCAGCTTGAAAATGGTTGGGAACTAATTGCTATAGACCATATGAAGACTCAACCCCTTATAAAAATAATGGTGTATACAAGATGTAAAAATATCTTTGAAATACATATTTAACATCAAAGAATAATTTTCATTGTGTGCAATTTTTAACAAAACAAAAAATTTGAAATTTTACAAAAATTTTATTTTAAGAAAAAATAAAACCATAGTATATTAAAGGGGTGGGATGGGGTTATTATATTTTCAGGAGGGCTTAGCTTACTCACTCCCTATGTCTGACCATGGCTCTGTATGAAATATTTATGAAAAAATCGGTTCATTAATTTCTTTCATTAGCATTTAATAAAGTACGTGAAGAAAATGATAAGGTATTTTTTCATTGACTAGACTTTTGTTTTGGCAATGTTAATATTCATTTCTATTTTTATATTTGCTGCACAATTTTGCATTAATGTAATTGTCTGTTATCTGGACAGTTCTAGAAGTTGTAGTTTTTGTTAAAATTATTTTAATATTTGTTTTGTCGGAATTACTCAAGTATTCGAGCATTTCTTGCGAATATAATCATTGTATATGCTTTCCTATTTTTTCCCCAAGTTATATTTTTTAATCTATTTATGTGTTATATATTTTTTTTTTTATTTCATGTTTTATATATTCTATGTTCCCACTTCATTATTGAAGACCAAAGTATATTTTCTTTGCATCTCAATCATGATATATTCATTTTGATGAATAGGCATACACAGATTTTTTTTATTTGTATATTTATTTTGACAACCATGCATATGCAGATTTTTGATTTTCATATCCATTTTGTCGAATACGTATATGTAGATTCTTGAACTGTGTATGTATCTTGATGAATATGTATATAGCGGTTATTTCTTTCATTTTCAGTCATTCATTTTACAGATGTGTGTACACATTCCTGATTTTTATATTCATTTTGACAAATATGTATATGTAGGTTTTTTTGCTTTATGTGTTCATTTTGAAAAATATTCATATATGGTCATTTTGAAAAATAATTATATATGTTCATTTTGAAAAAATATTCATATATATATACACACACTGAGAGAGTGAGAGAGATTTATGGTTCGCGTCTATTCAGTTTGACAGAGATATCTGTCTGGATGCAAATTTCTGTGACATAATTCCAATTTTGAAAATTTGTTAATTTTAATTTTTGTATATCAGGAGTGATTATGTTCAGGGATTTCCGGGAATTTCAACTTGCCTCTTCCGGGATTTCTTTTTAAAAATTACAAAATTTTCGTTTTGTTTCCTATAATTTTTTATATTCTTGTGGAAATCAGTGTCTTTACTAAAAGTATTATGTAATGTTTCAGATAATTTTCTAGTATGTTCAGGGTATCTGGTTTGGACTTACAATCACCCCTGGTATATGTTAAGACTAGATTTTATTGATGGCTTCTTGCATTAAAAAACATTAAAATGTATTAAGGTATTATGAAGTGATACGTTTTATGTATAGCATTTATATATACGTTTCATGTTCAGCACATGATCATGTAATCTCTATTACATATACACTGTTATTGGATCTTAAAGTAGTCAATGCAGTATGAACTATATATTAGTATATAATTTCTTGGATTATAATTTTATAATTTCTTGGATTAGCAGAATTCTTCCCAACGGTTGTGATAAAATACTTGACAAGTCAGGTTGTGCCATTCCTTCATGGTTATATATGTTTCGTTATATTACAGTTCTAGTTCCCGGCATTGCTGTTTTTAGAAAGAAAAAAAAAAAATATATATATAAGATTTGATGTGTTTGTGTATATACCATAGATGGAAATGTTAACATTTGCTGTCATTTTTTGCCTTGAAGGAAAATAAAAGATTGAAAAAAAAGTGTTTTTTCTTTCCTTTTTAAACGAGTATCTTGGGAAAAGTACAGGGTTTCATGGAACTTCAGGGTTCTTCGAAAGGTTGTAATTTACAAATTTCTTGATTACGCTAATATTCTGTAAGCAATAGTTGCAGAGATTGTGGTGATGCATTGATAGCATGCTTGCTTAGCATGTGGTTAATCCTGATTTGACTCCCATTGGTGCCACAGAAATAGAACAAGATTACCGACTGACTGATCACCCTAACCCTGGGGTTGGTTCCGTAGTCATTAGGACAGGGATCTTCAACCTTTTTCAGTCCAAGGGCCAATTTTGCTTCGTTGTTGGCTTGCAGGCTGCACTACCATACTAGCAACGTTAGGACTGCACAAAGGCGAACCCGGGGGGAAGGGCACCTCTCTTGGATTTGTAATGTATGCATTTCCCAATAAATTTTTCAGATACTCTCTCAACTGCCTATTTCGGTAAGGTTCTTAAAAAGAAAGAAAAATTCTTAAGAAAAAGAAGAAAAATTCATAGTTTACACGACATGTATTTGTATATGTGTATTTAGTGCAGTGTGGTCCCGTAAGTCCCCTTTTTAAAAATTTTGGTCCTTTCCATTTTCAATGTTAAACTGCTAAAAGCCCTGTAATTTACCATTATGATGAAATGTTTTTTACATGCATATGAATATATGGAGTTGCAGCTCTATAACTCCCATTGTAAGTCTGTAATGACCCCTGATGAACTTTCTGCATAAGCTGTCCATAAGGAACTTCTGAGTATGGCATTTTATTAGAGGAAATTTCTGACAAAGAGAATATATGGACTTTAGATTTCCTCCCTCTTTCACATCTGAAAATGACATTTCCTCTGCTTTCACCTTTCTAAACACTCCTCAGTTCTTTTATCTGGTGGTAATAAATCCTTATCACAAGGTCTCATCTCTGGTGTTTATAGAGTGTATTCCAATACCCCTCAGTGCCATTTTTCCAACATCCTCCTCATTGTTTCTGCTATATGACAGTATGCATTACCATGTAAAACTCGATATATCCTGCACAAAATGTGCTTGCTTGCTATAGTAATCCCCGAAAATTATGACAAACGGACTCTGCTTATATGGTACCCTTTACAGGGCAAAAATTTTCTGTCCTCCCATCCAAACGTTACTTATTTTTTGAATACTTTGTTTTGGTGCAGTCTTTTTTATTCTTTTAATAGGCTTGTTAAATTTTCATATTATTACGCAAACAAAAAGCCATGATTACAAAGTTTCCTTACAACAAAAAACATGGAAAAACACTGCTAGTACTTTTTCTGACGAGCTATTTTTTTTTTTTTTTACATGAAAATTAAAGCTAGATGATTTGTAATAATCTGGAATTTGTTATTAGTCCATTATGCAGTTAAACAAGCTCATCCGCTTTGATGTAGTTTTCACCTCATTAATTTTTACTTGTAATTCCATGTTATATATGGTTTTGTTGGAAAGAGGTTTTTTCACTTTCATATACACTAAACACATGTAGTGAGTAATGAGTTTATTGAGATATTAAATAAGGTTTGAAGCTGTAGGTCCTAAAAATTTAATAAGGTTAAATTTAGTTTTAAAAGCAGCGAGAAAAACCCCCCATGAAAGTGAAAGAAAATCGCCTAAGGTCAATATTTAAATTTAGCGAGTTTCAATTAACATTAATTCGCAACTCTCTAATAAGCAACACTGTAGGTTTTCAACGTTAACAATAGTCATCATCATTGCATTTACGGAAGACCTTTACCTTGTCCTTTTTATTACGTGCGTACAGAGAGACAGACAGACAGAAAGCCCAAAAGCAATAGCGGGTTCAATATCTATTGAAACCCGCTAAAAATATGGAATTAGTGACACTTGCTAAACAAAAAGTGTCCGTTGAGCTATCATTCTCTGTAAACTTATATCTTATTTGTGTTACATTCAACACGTCATGTGAATTCTTCATTGCTAGATGGCACTATTGTTTGCTGTTTCCGTTAATGGTTAATGGAGAGTTAACGTTACCGTCAAAATAAGTATTCAGACTCAGCTATTTAATAAAATCATATCGATACAGTCGATGGAACGATAACAGCGTTTTCAGAATTATTTCTAATTTCATTGAAAATTTGTAAAAAAATAGCCAACAAATTAATATTTTCTTAAAATAAAATTTAGCATTTTCCCCCCTGCGCATTTAACACTTTCCCTGTGGCCAGAATCTGAGATTTAGCTCATCAAAGTTAAAAAAAGAGGGTTGGGGCTACACTTTTTATAATTTTTATGAATTAAACTTTTGGTTGCTAAATTAGCCACACAAATTAAGAAAGGGCAGTGACAAATTGAGAAAGCTGCTACCTCTTGGCACAAGCCAAGGCCTTTGCCAGGATTAATATTCAAGCATTAATAAAGCATCAGGTTCATATCGTTTTCTTAATTTTTTATATGTAATAATTATAATATTTTAATTATTAATTTTATATAACTTCTAGGTTTCCGGCTGTCGCACCAAGGCGTGTGCCAAATCCTTCATTGAAAAAAAGAGATTATGGAAGAGAGAGAGAAACCTTTACTGTACACTCTACGCTAGTAGTTCACAAAACAATTCAACCTAAACATACGAAGAATACAGTTACAATATGTGACATCAAAAGTTATTCATCAATAATTATAAAAAAAATTATGATATCTAGCAAAAACCAAAGTTAAAGTTGTACACATTCTAAGCAATGTCCCATGAGAACTTTTTTAGGGCATATTATAATCGCTATCCTAATAAAGCGGATTTTTTTTATTTTTATTTCTCCGTTTCTTTACTTTTCAATCTCAAACTTTTCTCTTAAGTAGAGTATTATTATGTATCTATCTACTCTTTTACCTCGATTTTAAATCTGCACACCCTCTCCCCTTCCCATATTTCCATGGGCATCTCGTTTACCACCATTTTCGCAAGGTGTTCAAAATGATTATGAGAAATCTCCCTCTTAAATCTATTTTCCCTATATTTTGCCTTTCTTCTCAAATGCTTTTCTGTACTTCTTCCCTCGAACATATAACCTTGTTTAAATATATGGTTAATGAGCATCTATATATATATATAAATTGCTCTCTCAAACTCAAACAAAATCTACCTATCTCCAAATTAAAAAGTTTTTATTTTAATCCGATTTTCTTTCAAATCTTATCAATTCCGGTTGTATTAGTTTTATAACGTCCACCCCAAACCAATAAACCATAATTAAACACCGACATTACCAGCGAATTGTAAAGTAGCCATCCTACATTTTTATTTAAAATTTTTTTCATATGATAGCAGCTGAGGTTGATAAACTTCAACTTCTTCATCAGATCATCACTATGTTTTTTCCACTTTAGATCTCTACTAAAATTTAAACTTAAGTATTTAAAATTTGACACCTCAACTTCTTTGCAATCGCAATCTCTATAATCAAGACATACCTTACGATTAATCACGGAAATGATTTCTGACACCAGATGTTTCTTTCAATTGATATGATAAGTATATCTTGAATAAAAATTGGGGTTTCCGTCTGAAAGAAGTATTCCATCCTTTTTTAAGCGATTCAGAAAGAACTTTTTTCCGATCGCATGAATCAAGAAACATAGGGTGTTAGAAGTCGGTTTCAGCGATTAATTCTTTTATAATCTTTCGTCTTCAATTACGGTGCTTCTCTTTGGCAACTGTAAGTGCGAGAAAAGTTCCATGCATCGCTGTGCTCAGTAGCTTTATGGTCAAAGTGTTGTGATATAAACTCCAACGATCACGGATTTCAGTGCAGCCTGATTGAGTGAACCATTATCATCTCTTTAAACCTTATGGTGGAAGAAAAGGTCCTAGTTTGAGCCGAGGAAACGTTAAGTGTCAAGAATTGATTTCTGCAAATAAATGGTATTAAACTGAAGTGCCACAAAAACCAGTACGCGTACCTAATATTGTGTATGTAGGTCCCCCTTGAGCAGGAACTACCGCAACACGACATGGCATGGACTCCACAAATGTGTGAAGGTATCCTGGAGGCAAATCACACCATGAATCTTGCAGGGCAGTCAACAATTGCATAGGGGTGCGAGATGACGATCTCCTTTGCGCAGCACACTGTAAGGCATTCCAGATATGATCAATAATGTTCACGTCCGGGGATTTTGGTGGCCAACGGAGTATTTGAACTCAGAAGAGTGTTCCTGGAGCCATTTGGTAGCAACTTTCGACTTGTATGGTGTCGCTTGTCCTGCTGGATTTGTTCAAGCACGTCGGAATGCACACAGGACATAAATGAGTGTAAGTGAGAGGAAAGGACGCTTGCGTACAGGTTGCCTGGTACAGTCGTCTGTATATATAAAAAATATAAAATAGGGTCTTAAATTATGTCGACTACACACACATATGAGGGTCTTCTAGCATGTTAGCTTTTCCTTTCCTCTAGGTTCTATACTCAGGACATCGTTTTCCAGTAGTTGGTTTCCACAGTTCGCTTTAAACGAAAGTATGATTCCCAAATCATAAGGTTGAACTTTACTCGCACAATTGGTAGGGACAAATCCCGTTCGCACATTTTGTATCTTTAAATTTACAATATAGGCAGTTCATTGATTTAATCCTCTACGGAGGGACCCTGGTTCGAATCCAGGATGGGGAAAGCGTCTCTTTTTCTCCAAAATTACATAAGCTCTAGTTTGAGCTGTAATTAATACGTGGGTGGCAAAAATTATTGTATAATAAATTCCCCCACGAAAACTCACAAAATTCTCGCCCCGGAGGCTTTCTTGTGTTGACCATATTTGGCAATTGTGTTATCCCTGTGAAGGGTAATAATATAAACAGAAGAATCTTACGTTTCTTTGAGTGCATTTGTCTGTCCAATTTGCGAAGGAAGTTTTCAAAAATTTAATTTAAGACTTTCTTTTTCTTTTCTTCACAATTACTGACCTATTTTAGGAAAATCGCATTGAGTTTTTCCCGGAAAAAATGTTAAACGCGGGAAACAAAGCGCTGACGTTAAATCGATAATTTTTTAACGTTACAAGTATTGGATAGTGTTTGGGACCAATGAACACTGACGTTATATGCGGGAAAACGTTAAATGCGGAAAATGTTAAATTGGGGTTTCATTGTATATGTATATAATAAAGTCTCTCTGCTTGTTTGTTTCTTCGTTCATTCAGAAGATCAATTCCTTCTTCCTTTCCCCAATTTACTAATGTTGTGTCATAAATATTGCAAATATTTATGACGCAAAATTATTGATGTATTTACATAAAGCAGTATTTTCCGCTCTTCAAGTAAATGATAAACCGATGACGTTCAAAACAGAATTGAGTTTTGAAGTAATGCAATTGCAACGTCCTTTACCCTTGCATGTATATTGGCGTTGTATTTATTAGTCACGTACCTTGCGCTATTGTAATTGGATTTGCTTGTTTCGCGGTGCATTACGGATAGTTTCCAGTAAACACTCTAAAATTGAATAATTCGATATTTACAGGTGAGGTAAGCAGAGTATTTTCAGGAATTAAGTGCAGTTAAACGTTCCATCATAAACTCTACAATTGTTTTGCTATCGAAACCTAGAATTTATTGAAGTAAGATACAGAAGTAAACAAAAAAGTTACTTAACAATATTTTCGCTGAAATGGACTGTTTAGTTCACAATGATTTGAGCAAGTAAACAGTTATGGTAATGTTGTTTTGCTCCAGGAAATAGGGGTAGCTTCTTTTGGAACGAGCGGTTAAGGCACATTTCAAGCTACTGAGAGATTTTCAAGTATGTTGTTTTAATGCCTTACGTTTTACTGGTGTCTAATTAAATAACGACGGAATTTAAACTTAAAGTTTATAATATTATGAACACTAGTCGCCATATGTTAGTGGCGGATCCAGAAATCTTTCAAGAGGGAGGGGCGATTTGTTTCCGATTCCTATTTTTAGCCAAGTGTCCGGTACTTTTGATTTCATTTTCCTGTGATATAATCCCGGCACAAGGGGTGGGGTTGTGGGCGATCGCTACATCGCTCCTCCCCCACATCTGACAGTGCCACATGCAGAGCCGTAGCTAGACTAGGGCTATAGGGGGCTGAGCACCCCCCTAGAAATGTGGTTACCCCCCCTCTTCTGGAAAGTAATTTTTCCTCAAAAATCAAATATTGTAGAATTTTATTTTAAATTTTTGTTTTGTACGAAATTGTACATAACAATGAAAATTGTTCTTTGACGTTAAAAATGTATTCAACATAGCTTTCTACGGTAGATCTTTCTTTCTTTCTTTCTTTCTTTCTTTCTTTCTTTCTTTTATTACATAGGTTTGAATCTTCATATACTTTATAATAAGGATAAGAGAAATTATAGAGAGGTATACTAAAATTTACAAGTTTTTAATGCAAAATTTACATTAAGAAATTTATTTATTAACGTTAAATATATTAGTCTCCTTATATATTTAGTATTATTAAATATATTAATAAAATACATTAAAATATTAAAGAATTTTAAGCCTCCTGTAGCTTTCTGAGACCCTTGTAGCATCCAACCCCCCGTAACAAGCATCTAGTTACGGGCCTGGCTACATGTAAATATTAGACTACCAATGCTATTCATATATGCACGTACGACCCGTGGAATAAGGCTCATCCTTATCGCATACCCGAATAGTAGATGGTACAAATCTGTACAGTGAAAATCGTTTATAACGACCAATCGCATATAACGACGGAATTTTTACAAGTAGTTTGGTTTGCTATTCTACTCCATACTAAATGTATCGGTTATAACGACGGCGATTTTGTAGTCTACGTAGATTCTAAGTAGGGAAATTCGTATCGGATATAACGACGTGACTTGACAGTCATAAAGCAGAACAATGTGGGTTAGTTATCAAAATTTATACGTTATTCTAATCTTGTTTATTTACAAATGTCTGAGAAATTTTTATCACTGCTAAACCTAAATATTAAAGATAGTGAACTTAAAAAGTGATTTATTAATTGAATATCACGAGGGTCATATTCTTAAGGGGCCTATTCTATTTTTTCAGCGTAGAGCCCATAAATCTCTTAAACCAACACTGTTTTGAAGTCATTAGTATAATATAATAAATACTATTCATTACATTTGTTTTCTACATTATATACTTTAGTAGTATTTTCTACAATTTTTTCAATTTAAAAAACTAAGGAAGTACTATGTTTTTAGTGTGGTTATAAAACATAATATAAACGGAAAGTAAATTCATTATAATTAAGTATATTTTTATTCAATTTTGAAACCAAAAAGTTTAATACTTTCTATTATCAAAATAATTTATAAAACTCTAGAGTGTATTATACTATAGGCTACTATGATTTTAAAAAGATACCGTTTATAACGACCGAATTTGCACGGTCCCTTGGAGGTCGTTATAACCGATTTTTACTGTATATAGAAGATTTCCGGGGTTCCCTGTACCCAATATGCCCTTTGACTTGTCCCAGTTCTCCCTTCTTCCTGGCTACAGGCCTGACGAGACTACTAGCAAATGAATAAGAAGAATTCTTAATTTTTGATTTATTTTGTTGATCGATTTCCAAAGAAGGATTTCCCAGAGTTATTTTATTGGGTTATTTTGTTTTAGCATGAAGAAAAAGTATCATTACCAGTATTCGAACGCTGAACGTTTCCAATTCTTCGTGGCCCATCGCCTCTCCGCTGCGGGAATACCTCGCATTGCCACTTCTAAAGTTATTTGGAAAAAATGGGCGTGGGCTGTTGCTACACTTCTGCTCTTCCTTGGAATGAGTTATATGACCTACCAGGTCGTAGAAGAATATCTGAAGTATCCTACAACATTAAAAACGGAGGTAATAGTCAGCTCCATTTTTTAAATACTCCGAATTAATAATAGTATATAGTGAATGATGTCGCGATATAGTGTATAGAAACTAATAAGCAATAATAAACACAATGTTATTGCAATTAAAATGTTTTACTATTCATTATAATATGTTTAATATATATTCGTATATGGTCGACATTTTTGCTTCGACAGACTTAAGCATAGAATTTACGGTGGCAGTGGCACATAACTTAAATAATTGGCTTTCGGCTTTCTTAGACGTGCTTATATCTAGGGCCGGCGCAAGAAAATTTGCCGCCTTAGGTGCACGACGTGTGCGCACCCCCTGTAAAAAAATCGACACGCCAATATATCTTGCAACATTGTGAGCACATATTATATTGCACATATCTTGCAACAAGTAAAAAAATACGGCATATTCCGCCTTCGCACTACAGTCCTGGTTAAAACGACACACAAAGTGGGGCCAAACATACACTAATTGTTGACAAAAACCCTAAAAAAAGTTAACAATATGGGCAAATACCGTTTGGAGTTGAGAGTTGAACAGTGTACGCGTAAGGTATGATGTAGGTAGGAGGTTGGGAGGAAGAACGACACTCCTACAAAAGCACTGGAAACTTGTGTTTTCGCGATTTCGCATTATGCCTGCAAAGAAGCGAAAATGATGGTACCGTGCATTCGCGCTCAGTTAGATGATATGATAGAAGCACGAGGGTTGCCGTCTTGAGAAATCCGCTGCATAAAACCAGTTTCGGCAAGACGCCCTTCCCTAAACTGCAATGGACTAACCCGTCTGCTAACGGTATCAGGCGTCAGGTCTGCGCGAACGCACAATAGCCTGTTCGTTCGAAGTACTCTTTCGTACGTATTGATATTCAACTACTTTTAACATGGGGATCCTTATCAGCAGATTAGTATATAATTTTTTAATTATGTTTATTGTGCTATGATTAATAGTATTTTATAAAGCTCATTTAATATTGACGCATTAAAAAAATTTTTTTTTGATGGTTCTATATTTGTTTATGGAAATTTAGTTTATATCAGACCATATCATGTCCGTAATTGTAACATATTTATTTCCTTATAAGTTGATCTTGCTGAAACATAAAAAAACCTTGCCCATGTTTGCCCCATTTGGAAATATTCCATTTTATACAGGGTGTCCATAATCTAAGTCTTCCTATTCAGGGTCAACCTGTAACTTGATCTAAGAATGCAAATGGCTCCAAATTTGGCAAGTAGCTTAGCTACGCTATGCGGAAGCAATTCTGCGGGGAAAAAAATTATACAGAGTGGTTATAAAATAAGTTATACAGTCCTGACAAAATTTCGTCAAGAATGAAAAGTTCAATAATTTGATCGCTTGTAACTTTCGATAAAATCGGATTGTTTTCAAAATTGTGACATCATTGTTTTCAGAAAAACGAAACTCTTTAAAATGATATCAAACATGATGTATATTCTAATTGAAAGTTGTCGAGCACCCTGGCGCCAGCGCCCAGTTTTTAAGGGCGCTCATAATTTTTTTATCGCAAAATCAGTACGCTTGACTTGATAACAAATAAAGTTGATTTTGCTCAAATATATTGAGGCGTTTAAAAGTTATTGATTTTTTTCAACTTTCTGGTTCAATGGCTCCACTGTGCGACAATATGTTAAACACAGCTTATCTCATAACTAGAGATGTGGGTTGGAAAATTTTTCGGTCTTAAAATTTTAAAAACGCATTTTTTTTTAATTTTATTACTTCTCCCTTTCTCTTTCTCTCTGTGTGCGTACATATATTATTTTAAAAAGTTTAAATATAAAAAATATTTATTTTATATAAATCGAACACTACGCAGATTAAATCAAACAACAATGTCAATCAATCAACGTTTATTGGCGTAGTGATACCAACGCCGATGGTATGGCGTGATTAGATGGTGAAACGTTCGAAAGAAAATAAATATTTCTGCCTTTGGTGGGACCTGAACCCACGACCTTCCACTCGCCGGGCGGAGGCACCACTACGCCAATAAACGTTGATTGATTGACATTGTTGTTTGATTTAATCTGCGTAGTGTTCGATTTATATAAAATAAATACATATGCTGCAACGTGCATTTCGATCAATTTAATACCAGTCTCTTTGCAATTTGGTTTAAATAGTAGTCTATGTACTACACCATTCTGCGAAATAACTGGCAACAATATATATACGTTCGTAAAGAGATTATATATTGTCCTTCGTAGCTCAGTGGGTAGAGCCTCCGCCCGGCAAGTGGAAGGTCGTGGGTTCAGGTCCCACCGAAGGCAGAAATATTTATTTTCTTTCGAACGTTTCACCATCTAATCACGCCATACCATCGGCGTTGGTATCACTACGCCAATAAACGTTGATTGATTGACATTGTTGTTTGATATAAAAAATATATTAGATATACACTGAAGTGTCAGAAAAATTGGTACAGGGTTGCGTCATAGGCGGTCGCAGCCGCTCAGATTAAGCGGGGCTAAAGTAATTTTGGCGCCAGTTATATCATGACTTGGCTCCCATACACCTGATGTTAATTTTTCCCTTGGAGCGGCGGTGTCGGGACCCGCGCTTGCGTACGCCAATGAGTGGAACTCAAAATTGTGGTGAATTACCACTGTTGATGTCAAAAATAATTCGAATTATTTAATCCTTCCACATTCCACACACTTTATGTATTTAGAGTTTTTTTCTTCAACTGTTTATACCGAAAAAAGAACACCGCACCCATGGCTCTGGTGGCAATGGACAGCACATCTTTTTCTTGGTTTTAACTGGAAGGTTGCTGGGTTGACTCCAACCTGGGGTAGTGCTCTCTTGTTGAAAAATTTAGTTCAGTGGAACTCAAAATTTTGATGATGTCCAAACAGTGGCGTAAAGGCACTTTTTGGGGCCCCCTTGTATGAAAATTAATTTTTATGTACATATATGAAAATAGATAATGATAAAAAAAATCTTACCTCCACATTTATTTGCACCAAACCAATAATATATTGTTGGATTTTCAGAGGGAGGGAGATGAGGAAAGGCAAACGCATATTTTATTGAAAAATATGTTTAGTTCGTCCACTGCTGATATTATTTTTAGGGAAACTGTCATGAGTGTCATTCTGTGGGCACTGGAATTTTTGTCCTTACTATTTATTTTTGTTGGTTACTGTAAAAATCTTTTTTTTTTTCCTTACAGTTTTTTTCAGCAAACTCCTCTACTAAAGAATCTATGTCTATTTCCCTATCCCGATTACCTTCAATGTTTATGGCATTTAATGCAGATAGTCGTTCTTGTGTCATTGAACTTTGAATATAGTTTTTTATTAATTTGAGTTTCGAAAACGATCGCTCTACACTCGCCAATGTTACTGGACGACTTAAAAAAACGTTCGGAGTAATTGAAACATCTGGAACAATATGTATAGAATGTAATTTTAATAATCAAAAGCTCAGCTAAGTCTTTAATAAATCCATTTTGCATTTTTAATATATCTGTTTTAAGAACATTTCTCATTAAAAGTAATTTTTGGGGAAATTCGGAGGAAAGGTCATCAGAGAGTTCTTTAGCAAGATATTTTGTAGAACTCTGCAATTCATTGTCATTTTTTTAACAAGATTCAAATTTAACAATTCATTCATTCATTCATTCATTCATTCATTCATTCATTCATTCATTCAAACACTAGTGAACCGATTATAGAGTTGAGACACAATAATATCTACGTTTGTATAAAGTACGTTAATTTTAAAAGATTGCTCCGGATCATTAAGATGCGAGTCTTTACTTAATTCACGAAAACATCTTTTAGTACGAATTTGTCTTTTTTTTCGAACACTGGCATTCGACGCCCCAACAGGATGCTATGGTTTTGGCGGGTTCTTTTGCTCTACAGAAACAACTCTGATAATCTTTTAATTTTTTTGCAGCTTTACCTAACATTTCGGCTGCTTTAATTAGGTTTTCGCCTGGTGATTGAAGAACCTTAGATACTAAATTTGTTGTTTCTAATATCTTTGCTTGAATTACGGTGTGTAAGAGAAATTCATATGTTTGCATATATTTTTTTATGCCAATAGCTTCGTTTCTCAATTCTGGTGGTTTTTTTTTACTTTATTATGGGGTAAATTAAAGCTTTCATAATATTTGCGTATCTAAAGCGAATAGCAAAAGAGCATCGTGCCTTGATGTCTATCGAGTAGGACATAATCTCTTCAAAGTTGGAATTTGTTGCTTAACATTTTCTATGTTTTTCGAAAGTTTCCGTCTTTTAATGCTCTGGCTGAAGAAAATGCATAATCTGTAAACATAATCATAAAATAAATCAATTTGAGGTTATGTTAATAGCACCGTTCAACACTAACAAGGAAACTAACCCATGTTTTCCTCTCCAATTTTAATAAAATTTAGTGTATTTGTAGAGGGGGGGGGGGGGCAAAATATCGGATACGTATTTTCATTGGCTAAAAAATATTTTTAGGGGGTGAACCCGCCCCTCGAAAATCGGCCAGATTTTTGTTTTTCGGCTATAACTTTTGAACAAATCATGATAGCGTAATTTCGTAACGGTACAAAATTTCGCAACCTATCAATCAGTGTAAAAAAAATGTATAAAAAATATAATGTGTTATAAAATTAAATATCCGTTTTTTGTTTTTTTTCCGCAAGGGAAGTAAAGCTTATGAGGAAAGCAACCCAAAAATTTAAAAAAATTATTTTTTTTAATGAAATTTAGTGGACTTATAGAGGCGGACAAAACAGTGGATACATATTTTTTTTATCGGTTAAAAAATATTTTTAGGGGGTTGACCCGCCCCTCGAAAATCGACCATATTTTTGTTTTTCGTCTAGAACTTCTGAACAAATCACAATAGTGTAATTTCGTGAATGCGCAAAATTTCACAGCCTATCCACCAGTGTAAAAAAAATCGTTTAAGAAATATGATGAATTATAAAATTCAATTTTCGTATTCTTCCGCGGTAAGTAGCGCTTAAGGGCGACACTTTTCTTTTTTTTATACAAGGTAAGTAGCGCATAAGGGCGACACTTCTTCTGCATACATAGCTGTAAGCAGGGTAAGTAGAGCGTAGGGGTCACTACAGGTATATTTTCAGGAGAAAGTGGGGAACCGCTTTCACAGACGAAAAACAAATGATATGATTATATATACAAAAAAATCCCTTCAGTGACTCTAGTTAACACCTAAATATGTGATTATTAAGCCAACTTCTTCTGGAGATATAAATATTTACTTTCAGAGAGATTTTCGTGGTCACCCTATATCATGCACTATAATTCGCCGTGTATATGAGCCATGTGGTCTCTAATTACGAAACTGTAAAATACTCACAAATAGGAAGACAAAGGAAATTGAAACAGATGCAGAGTAATTAAAAGTTAATACGCAATGACCTGTTAGAGAAACACATTTACCAGATCTACAGGTTTTTTAAGTTTTACGGATCAAAGGACAGACGTATAATATATGCCATAAATTTCATAATTAGAGACAACACAGCTCATATACACGGCGAATTATAGTACATGATATAGGGTGACCCACGAAAATCTCCCTGAAAGTAAATATTTATATCTCCAGAAGCAGTTGACTTAATAAGCTCATATTTAGGGGATACCTAGATTCACTGATGGAATATTTTTGCACATATAACCATATCATTTGTTTTTCGTCTGTGAATAGGGTTTCCTCACTTCCTTCTGAAAATATACCTGAAGTCGCCCCTACAGGTTACTTCCCTGCATACAGCTATACATGTAGGAGAAGTGTCGCCTCTTACGTTCTACACTCTGTAACAAAAAAAATCGACGAACCAAGAAGGAGTCGTCTTATTGTAATAAATTTTCGTATGCAAAGACATTTTGACAGAACATGCATATGATTAATTTGGTGTCCAATGAATGAATAGCGGGAACTCCAGCGCATCGGAACTGCGCATTCAGCAGTACTACTTCAGCAGTTCACAAGTATACTGTGAATGTCAGGAATTCGGTTAAACATCAAATCTCCGACAGCGGTGCGTCCAGAAAAAGACCTTGAAAGAACGGGACCTTCGACGACTGACGAGAATCGTTAAACGAGATAGACGTGCAACACTTCCTCAAATTGCCGCGGATTTCAATGCTGGGGCATCAACAAGTGTCAGCGTGCGAACTGTTCAACGAACCATCATTGATATGGGCTTTCGGAGCCGAAGGCCCACTCGTGTACCATTGTTGACTGCACGGCACAAAGCTTTACGCCTCGTATAGGCTCGCCAACACCGCCATTGGAGTACGGGTATTGAGATAACCTCATGAATCCATGGATCCTACACGTCAACAGGAGACTGTTCAATCTGGTGGAGCTTCTGTGATGGTATGGGGCGTGTGCAGTTGGCGTGATATGGGACCCCGATACGTCTAGAGACAACTCTGACAGGTGACAGGTACGTAAGCATCATGTCCGATCACCTACACCCATTCATGTCCATTGTGCATTCCGACGGACTTGGACAATTTCAGCATGATAATGCGACACCCCACACATCGAGAGTTGCTACCGAGTGGCTCCAGGAACACTCTTCTGACTTTAGACACTTCCATTGGCCACCTAAATCGCCAGACATGAATATTATCGAGCACATCTGGGATGCCTTGCAACATACTGTTCAGAAGAGATCTCCACCACCTCGCACCCCTACGGATTTGTGGATTGTCCTGCAGGATTCCTGGTGTGAATTGTCTCCAAGAGACCTTCAGACATTATTCGAGTCCATGCCACGTCGTGTTGCGGCACTTTGGCATGCGCACGGAGGGGGGCTGCACGATATTAGGTAGGTGTGCCAATTTTTCTGGCACTTCAGTGTATATTAAAAATATTATCATCAGTCATTCACAACATAATCATAATTCCTCCCTGTTCTGACTACATAAAACGAAATCCTTTGCGAACAGTTCTTCTTTTTTTTCATCCTGTTAAAATGTATCTTACATTTTCATTAAGGTATTTTAAATTTCGTCAAATAAAATTACCAATTATTTAGTCTTTTTCTCCTAGGATCAATGCGATGGGCATATCTTTTACTACCACCGTCGTCAGCTTTCTTTTCCCGCGCCGACCCTGTACTTCCGTTATAGCCTCGGGTAGGGATAGTCTGTCGTTTGCAGCTGTAATCATCCCTTGCACATTGCTGCTGTATTGTCCAGGATCGACATGCTTGTCGCTCACCACGTTAATTGTCGAACCGGTGTCGTATAAAACGTCCCCGTACCTGCTGTTTATAAGGGTGTGGAAGATGTATGGCATTTCTTCCCCTAGCGATCCCTTATTCTTGTTTCCCTGGTCGTCCCACGCCCCCTTAGACAGTGGTTCGCCTAAATCGTTGCCTAATAGCATTTCCGCACATCCGTGTAATTGAAATGCTACGGCCATCAAAGCTTCCCCCGCATATTCCATTGCCACCTTGGCCAGGGGCTGGTCTATATTTCGCCGGATAACGTCTTTAGCTGTATGACGTCCCCTGTCATCTGATGCGGCGAAATATACCTCTTTCGCACAATTTTACAATTTGCCCCGTGTCTCTAGGCGTTCTTACCCTCTTCCCCTTAATCTTCACTGACCGGGCGTACTTTTCCGGTGGCGTTTGGCCTTTAACATGTAACACACTTCCCCCTTTCTTTCCGTTGACGTCCTCTTGGGCTCCCTTTTCGTCCCGGATGTACTTGTCCGATTTTGGCGCAAAACTTCGTGGGCTATGTCTCCTCAGATGTCCCCTTGTCCCGCAGAAATAACACGTGACGTCACCTCTCAAAGCATTTGCCTGTCCACTCTCTCCCCTTCGCGCTATTTCCTTGCGTTCAAATTTGGAGCCGGGTAAGATTTCGCCTCTATTGTTGCTTTTTCCGATTCAGCGTGTTTCTTCGAAATTGTCCGCCATTTCAGCAATTTTTTCGCGGTCCGTTTCCGCATGATTAGGTAACCATACCTTCAAACCCTGTGAGAAACTCTTTTGCAACTGCTCATTTATTGTCAAATCCGGTCTCTATACTATTTCCCTTGATCCATTCTTCATACGAACTCTGCATTCTCCACACAAGTTGGGTGTAAGATTCCCCGGACCTTTTCCTGGCTGACCGAAAATTTTCCCTATGTTAGGAGGACAATATCACAAATACCTTCAAAATAGTCTGCTTTATCAATTCGAAGGCATCAGCATTCTTTTCCGGCATACTAGAAAAAGCACGCAGCGCTTTGCCCTCTAAGAATGGTATTAATAAACCCGCCGAAAACCTTTTATCTGCACGATTAATTCTATACAACTTTTCGAAAGTGAGAATCAATGATTCGGCATCCGAGTTATCCATTATTGCTGCGATTTTTATCAAACCTGCTCATGGAGCTGTAGTCCCATCCGCGGTTCTTTCATTAATCGAAATTTGTGCCTCAACTCCGTTGCGCGATCGGTTTTCCATCCTTAGCCTTTCTATCCTTTTCAGAAATTCCAGTGCCATGGCCCTCAATTTATATTGTGATTCTGCCCTAACTCTTTCCAATTCCATGTGCTCTTGGAAAGATAATCCGTTCATTCATTGTGTTCCCTGTATATTTTCCCTGGATTCATTTACTACTCCTTCTGAACCAGCATCGCCATCTACTTCATTATCTCGACCGGCGTCCGCTGATTGGGATCTCGTGAAAGGCATATTTTGAATCAAATCCAACCCTTAATTCTAACTTCCCTTTTGCATAACGCGCTCGGTCAACCCACATACTACTAAGCACCATTACTTCACACTATAACACACACATATTAACATTGATCAAGCAACACTATAACCCACATATATGAACCTTGATCAATTAATTAGTACAATGATACATGTATATGAACGATAACTAATCAACACTATAACCCCTATATGTTAACATTGATCAATCAATTAACACCGTTATACGTATATATTACCAGTAATTAATTCATTCTATAACCCCTATATGTTAACATTAATCAATCAGTTAACACCATGAGACGCATATATTAATAGCGATTAATTAACTCTATAACCCCTATGTTGAATGCTTTTCAAATATTGTTGCCATTTTTACATGCACAATCGATAATTATAACACAAGAAAGAGAAAAGAATATATACATGCGCGAGACATTAGTTTTTTTTTTATCGAACGCGGTTTTAGCTTTTATTATTAGTTTTTGGTGGCAACACAACAGTTGTTGTTCTTCGATATTCTTTTTTGTATTGTTTTTTTTGGGGGGCTTTCTTTCCGTTTTGTTTTTTACGTTCTTCAGATTTTTGTTGTTCGAATAAATAGTTTTATAGAAAATCACGGATTTGACGTCTTTTGCACTGACTGCAATTTAGTTTTCTTAGATGGACCGTCGTTTTTTTTAAATTCATACAGATGTCCAAGTTATATCGACACCTGCGATCAGCGACAAGCAAAAGGGTGGAATTCAACTTTAAGAGATCAAATCTCTCAAAGTATGTTTGAGTTGTCAAGATTCTGACACCCTATATGTTAGCATTAATCAATCAGTTAACACCATGATATGCATATATAGGCAGTAATTAATCAATCCAATCGCCCATATAATTAACATCGATTAATTACAACTGTTGATTACCAAGAATGCAGTCAATTTATCTCCTACCGTGATTCTATTCAAGCATGTACAATGTCAATAGTTTTAAGTAGTTGAGCTACT
>QLNU02014176.1:112630773-112642252 GCA_006491805.2 Dysdera silvatica
AAACTCAAATAAAAATATTAAAAAAGAAAACAATAAAATATTAAAAAATAAAAGAAATATAAAAAAAGTAAGAAAAGAAGTTACCTTTTAATGAAGTAGATGTTCAAATTGAAGGCCTTACACTTCTTGGTAGATATAAAGCCGGGCTTCAAAGCTTTCTCTGAGTTTTTGAAAAGTGTGTGGAGAAATTTTCTGGCACTCATCCCATATTCTTTGGCGCAGCACATTTATATTTTCAGTTGGAAGTTCGTAAACTATTGATTTCAAATGATCCCAAAGTTAAAAATCCAAGGCTGTGGTATCTGGGCTACGAGGTGGCCATTCCACGAACCCACGACGGCCAATCCACCTTCTTGGAAACTTGTTACGTTGAAAAAGGATGACATCCGTTCGGTGACTGAGTGGACGAGCAGTTTCTTCAAAGTGTGTTCGTATAAAAAGGAATACTTTTTGTGAGGACGCGTGTGTGATTTCAAACAACTATTGTTACTATGGAAATATTTTCATTGCAAACAACTATTGTTACTATCGAAATATTTTCATTTCGAACAACTGTTGTTCCTATGGAAATATTTGAGCTTTTGAGGGTTAGAATATTGATATTTTTAAGCGATCCTTGAAACTTTCCCCATTGAGCCAGCACGAAAGCTAAAAGTTTCTCTGATAGAACACACATTGCTTTACATTCTACAATTTTCGTTATTTGCGACCTTACTTACTAGCGTGAGTAAAAGCCAGGAGAATAAATGTCGATTTTGAATTTTGCGGACACATCGTTGGTGCTATGAGTGTCGAAACGCCATACTGTAAATATCATTATTTTTTTCTCGACGAGACCTTTAAAACAGTGTATTACTCGATGGGGGGTTACCATTTGAAATTTTGGAGTTGGCCCCCGTGGGGCGCCCCCTGGTGCTGAGGGTGAGTCGCGACACAGGACAAAAGTTAGTTCCTTTTCAACAAGCAACTTTCCCAAAAGGACGTTTATCTGCCTGAACCCACCAAAAAATTAACAGTGGGGGGACTGACTTTTGAATCACCCCGTATGTTTTGACTTTTGAATCTGCGGATAAATCTGTCCTGTGTTGGAAAAAAAATTGCTTATCACTGGCTGCTGTGAATTTTTCCTTTCACGACTGTGTTTCTCTGCTGGTGAGTCCGTTTCCACGTACGGTTAGACACTTGGAACGTCCTTTGTACTCCTGCTTTATGGTAGCGGATCAGCCACCGTCGAATTGTCTTTGTTGGGGTCGCAAGTCTACTCCGTCCAATACACCGAGCCAGATTCTCTTTGGAGCTTTCCAATTCTTTCCATGAGCCGTATCATTCATCTAATTCCCCGAACGTTATTACCTTGACCGCTTTCCCAAGTTGTTGATTCGGTTAGCACCCCTTCTTGAAATCCGGATCCAGACGCTGCCACCATTTATAATAATATATATCTCTTCGTTGTTACAATTCGTGAAAATATATCGATATACGTCGGAAGTTGCGATATCCGGAATGATGGTTTCGTTTACTGATTGCCGCAGGGCCTCGATTGCTCATCGGAACAACGTTATCGTCCGGTTCTGTGTTTTCGCGTACATATGTTCTATTCCTGTGATTATTAGATCGGATGACAAGGCTATGGGGTGACGCTATGAAACCAAACGGGGGAATACAACGATAAGTTTATTGGAGCTCCTTGATTACAGTTCGGCTATACATCGCTTTCCCATTCGTTGCGGAGCCTAGCGTATCCGCTCCCTTACGTCGGAGACTACCTTCTTCTCCGCGGTCCCGAACTGATCTCTCCAGTTTCCAGTTTCGTCGTCCCTCCTCTCTCTCTGTAGCGTTTTCTTGATTACTCAAGGTCGCGCTTGTCACCTGCCGACTTCTCTCCCCCCATACCTGGACATAGAGACGTTCTCCTGACAAACATTATGAATGCATCTCGCCATTTTTCAAGTACGCTGTCAGAAACTTAACAAAAGATTCAGTCTTCTTACACGCTGTCCTATGTCCCTTCTACATCTAAAGAAATAATTGGTATCTCGTTCTTCCTTAAAGCCTCTTCCGAGGTTGCTTTCGGTCTGCGCAGATTCAGTCTCAGACGTTCTCACCCTGATCAGCTAAATTGTCATATTCTAATTTAAGGATAACATCTCAGACTTGGACAATCACGGTGTTTACAATATAGAGTGCGAATGTGGAAAGTGTTATCTTACACAGATGCGAGAAGAATTAAATAGAAGCAAAAGTTACACACGTTTTTGAGAGAATTATTTAAGCACTTCTCATATCTTCATGTTTCACAAACTTTCAGCACAGTCGGTCGATTAAGTTTATTTAATGCTGACCATATAATCCGTAACTTTCTGCAAACTTCGATCTAAACACACCCACAAAAATTTTATTTCCCCTTTCTTCCTCTCTCTACACGTTGCAAAAAGGCTACCTTCCTTATAAGTGCTTTCTATTTAGAACAATTTAACTTCAACGATCAAAATCTACAAGCTTTGAAATTACAAGAGTCAAAATGTCACAAAAGACCATCTGTTTAAAACAAACGCCAACGTGTGATTTTATTTTTTCTATCCTTTTCTTCCTCTCGCTACAAGAAGGAGGTATAGTTTCCTTTACACTTGCCTATGGTAAATAATTGCTAACCAATAATAACTAATAGATGATAATACCAAACTATATTTAAGCATATCTAATTCTAACTTTAGTAGAGCATAAACTCTTCTCTACTGACTGATTAAAGTAGCCCTACTTTGCTTTATATTCCAATAATTTATTTCGCGAGGTTTGGCAGTTTTTTCAAATGAGGTCTCCAAACGAAACGTATTGTTGCTAACATTAGCTATATCAAAAACCGATATTCTAATTCTTTTCGAGAAAATATTGCTTAAAAAAGGAAAACCGAATCTCAATAAACGAACGCGTTTCTGTAATAAAACGACTGCTCTTCTTAGTTTTTATCCTCTCATCTTTGAAAGAGTGTATAGTAACTGACTATGCTTTCTAATCTCTTTTAATTTAAACCCATTTAGAAGATGTGGAACAATTTTGCATTAACTACATCTTAACATAGATCTGTCATCTGTCCATTTCCAAAGTGGATCAGCGATCCACCAAGGTTTCGTTTACCATCTTTTTCTAATGGGTGGATGCTAAACTTAACCATTTCTTAACTGGATTCTGAACTTGCTTAAGTTTTTTTAACAGATTTTCCTAGGAGGAGGAGGGAGAATATTCAACATATCTTTTCTTGAAGTGGGTCCTCAATTCATTAAAGAGAGAGAGAGAGAGTGAGAGAGAGAGGTTTCTTTTACTAAGAATCATGCTTAACTTACCCTTTTTTAAAGTGAATCTTTGATAGATTCTTTTCCACAATGGCTCCCAAATTCGTTTTTAAAGTGGTAAACAAAAAATTGGAGAGCAACAAATATAGACAACAATGAACTTAGCTTTAAAAACAATAAAATATAATACTTGACACCCTTTGTTTTAGAAGGATCATGCTAGCAGTTAACAAATACTGACCTGATTAGACATACAAAGATTATAATTTTGTAAAAATTAGAGTAGTTTGAACAACAGAAACAACAATATGCTACAAATGTGAGTCAGTAGCTTCGAAGGAATATATTAATCGAACAGTGCCAAGTAAAACCCTTTTTAGGGGCTTTTGACCCACAGAACTTGAGGGCCGCATATCGACTCAAATCTTCATAACATAAATTAAAGTATTCGTAATACGTTTAAATTATTTAATATATAAAATTATTATATGTAATTAAATATATGAATAAAAGGTTGGCAGTTACCGTTAGTTCCAATAGCAATAATTTTAACATCAAACAAACTATCCATGTACATATTATGACATTAAATTGTACTTCGTATCTTCAATTATTTTTTATACAAGTTTGACCAGCATTTGTTTACATTCCTATTCCATGAATAATTGTTGTTTTTTAAATTACATAATGTGTCATAAGTAAATAAGTTTTTTCAAGCAATCTATATATTTAATTAATTTCTCTTTTGATAAACAATAATAAAATATGTGGTTTATATACCGTTTAGAGGAAGTCCGCAGAGAATTTGGAATTTCCTGCTGTAACGGTTTGTGGTTTAAATTTAATACCAAAATCAAACGCCGACCCAGCTGATGTCCAATATATGGTCCTGACAGAAAACCTTCTCTTGAATATGCGGAAATATAAGTAAGTATAAAGTTGATATATATATGATGATGGATGGATGATCTCGATGATAATATGTACGTCGGACTTAACTTCTTCATTTTTAAATGTTCTTGAATGAGCGAAATCCATTTGTTCCTTGTCGCCATTAAAGCAGGGTTAATGGTGACAAACCATTGTGTATGTGTGTGTGGGGGGGTCAAGCATATATTTTGTACATTTATGCATTACTACATGTAAAATTTCAAATTATTGTGGGGCTTGCGCCCAACGGGCCAATATAACTTTATCTATATACTTGTTTCGGTGTAAAGATCGCGCCATTAGTATAATGAATGCTATGGGTAATCTGTCTAGAGCAAGGTTAAAGGAGATTCGGATATATCTACAAATTGCAAACCCTTTTTATAGTAAGGTGGCCTGTTTGGCAAGTTGATATATAAACCACAAAAAGCTTTTACGGCAAGTCATCTAGCAGGCGAAAGACGAAGTTTACATATCTGATTATTGCTTTATTTTCCCCTGAAAATAACGTTCATCATATCCTTACCTAAATACACTGACCGCCCCATAACAGTTTGATGAATATGCGATTCACTTTTTACGGATGTATGTATACATATATGTCAGAAAGGGGAAAGTATATTTTAAAGAATTGGTTTATATTATTTCAGAAATTACCCTGTGTGTTTAGTTCGATTTCTGAATGATAGATCTGGACGTAACGGTAAGACTTCTCTTTGAAAAACAGATTGTTTTTTTTTATCTTTTCAGTATTAATGATGAGGAGGAAGTATATTGCAAAAGAAATCCTTTATGCTCATGGATATGGTCCATAAATGAGTGCTATTGTGAGGAATCGCCCTGCGAAACATCTTTCTGCTTTGAACGCGATGATGAGAATAACGAAGATTTTGATACATGCGTATGCTCTATGATATTGTGCAATTTCAACAGTACAGAATTTGAAGGCGCCTGTTTCGCCACTTCCAAGGAGCAGGAAATTGCAAATGGTTTTTACGAAAATGATGAACATTGCATTTGCTCCAAATCGTTCCGTTTCTCTGGTGCAACAGTTAAGTATGACTTTTGTAAAAAATGTGATATGTAATATATTACTATTATTACTATTATTATTATTATTTTAAACTAGCAATAGAGAAATCTGGGTAAAGTGCGCAGTTAGTTTTCAGGCTATGGATGATTGGTGGATGACTGACTTCGATGTCGGTTGGTGGATGACTGACTTCGATGTCGGTTGGTGGATGATTGACTTCGATGTCGGTTGGTTCGAACCGTTGTGCAATTTGTTGCTAGTTAGATCTATTGGCGATGATAAGTGTTGTTGGTATCACTGCGCTGAGGTCGTGAAAGTTGGAATAAAAACTATGGACTGAATACATTTTTGATAACTCCTTAATTGGAAAAATAAACTATTGAAGCAATACTGGTTCATACATACGGCAAAGAACCCATCAATTTCATGGCAAGCAACGGAGTAAAGAAGCATACTGACAAGGAAAAACGTAAAACTTAACTAATCAAAAAGAACGTCCGCATTGTTTGCTGTGGTTTCTTAGCATACCACAACAATGCCGTTGCCACAAAGATTTAACATGCAACAATATAATAATTAAAAAAACTACAATTTTTCTATTCTATTGTAATGATGGTCAATTTTCAACGCCAACTTTCCCTTCGCCTTAACAAGCTAAACACAACGTTTTCCCTCAAACTGAGAATTTCGGTCCACTGAGTTTTGATTTCTTTTTCTCTTTTCACCTTTCCTTCTCTCCTACTCCTTTCCTTTCTTTCTAAATAGCATATAAACTTTGCTAAGAGGATTTTCCAAGCTTATTTCGAATTTCAAAAGTCACAAAGCAAGAAAAAGAGTCCTGGTGTTTACTTTATTTCATATATGATTTTCAAAAATATGATAATAAATAATTATTAGAAGATTGTTAATATATACAGTAAAACCTCCCATTTGCGGACACTCACCAGACAGAGAAATTTGTCCCTAAAAGAGGAGTAACTGTAAAAGAGGGAAGGAGTCATTCTAATGTAGCTGAAATATCCCATTTCAATCATTTAAATACTTGGTTTCGAAACTTACGTATTTTTGAGAACATAAGACAAGTTTAAGACAACGAACGTAAGCATTTATTGAATGTAACAAGTAAATTTACAACAAAACGTTAAATATTAAAATTTATTTACCTTGGAAGAAATTGATCAATGCATGTTTGCTGGGTTTTACTCACCACTCCATCTCCTTCTTCTTCGAAATGATTATTAATTGCGAGATTAAATCCTCCGCTATTCGGTTGTTACGTTTACAGGAAAATGTCTTTAGTTTTGCATTAGCTTACACGGGCTGTGTAGTAGTCCACTAAGCGATAATAATATTTTGAGCTGTGTTGATAGTCGTTTATTGGTTGCGCTCATTGTATCACACTATGATTTATTTATTATCAAAGTCTTTTTTAAGCATTACTCATTTGAATCAGTCACTCTTTGTTTAAGGTCGGGGAACTCTTCTTCCCTTTTATTTTGTCTCTTTTTAGTTTCTTATTGAGAAAAATGCCTCTAGTGAAGGCCGAAGTTTAAACGTATGTTCTCCTGCCCGCACAGATATTCTAATCTAATGGAATGAACCATGAAAGCGGTATTCGCGTCCGAATCTGAGAGTGATCGCGAAGGACGGGTCTGAAATATATTGTTGCAAACCAGGTGCTGCCGGAGAATTTTTGTATGACTTTAAAAACGGGGTGACTGTATCCGTAGGTGTAAATTAAATATAGAGTAAAATGGGGAAGGGGGAAAAATGGGTGGCGTTTGCCTCTGTTCTAAAAAAAAAGGGGGGGCATTTACACCTCTTTGCTCTCGCCAGATTACGCCTATGACAATATCCAAGGAGAGTCCATTACGAGAGGTTTCACTGCACAATTTTGTTATATTAAGAATATTCTTTAATCCCCTGTTTTTGAAAGTAGAGTATTTTTTTGTTTGCTGCTTTCTTTTTCATTATACATTTTTTTTTAAACATTTTTTTTCTTTGTTTTGGTAATAAAACTGTTCATGTCATTTCGGGATTTTTTTCTTATCTAAAACTTTTGTGATCATCAAATAAATGTTTTATTTTCTTAACTTAACTGTAGTTTTATCTATAATGAATTACGCTACCACAAAAGATATTCAGTTATTGCTTCTGAAATAATATGAAATTGAAAAATTTCATTTGTTAGAAATTTTTTCAATGATCCTTTTTGGATTTGCAGAAGTTTGTTCGAATGATTCTTCTTTTTTATAATAATTATCTATTTGTTCTGTAAAATCCTTAATTACTATGAAAATGAACTGATTTTTCAACTATGATGCAGACAACCATTTTATGTCTTGTAGATAGGTATAAGATCTAACGTTCTAAAATAGTTCTCGAAAAAAAAATGGTCTACTTTATATTGACCCATTTACTATACCATAATACATACAGCTGATATTTCCGCAGTGAATAGATCAAACAGGATTAAGATATCCTGGAGTCGATAACGTGCTTTAATTTTGAATATTGGATTTTTTTTTTTCAGAATAGTTCAACACGGAAAGAAAAGAATCCCGAACAATTTTACGACGACAAATTTGAGTTCGACGAGTGTGAATCTCCAGAGATGACTAATACCGAAAAATGTATTTTTTATCAAGCCTTGATGGACTACGGATTGGATGAACGTGGAGTACGACTGGTGAACTACATGAAATCATCAGCCACTGATGACCTCCAGGATGTCAAGAAGCTGTTTCGTCCGACTTTGAAGACAACGAGTGATTTTGGAAATACGTTTGACGACGTTATTTTATCATGCAACTTTGGCAATAAGGAATGCAACAGAAAGTAAGTTACAAAGTACAGGGTGTTCCTAAAATCGCTACCCCTTTAGCGAAATTTAACTGAATGCTTTAATGACAGAATCACTGATATTAACAGAATGGTGCCCTGAAGGAGGAGAGCTTCGCCCGAAAAAAAATCAGATGATCTGTTTGCTATTATACCAGTGTTCATCATTATATATATATATATATATAATGCTGAGCTTAAATCTACAAATTTCGTAGCACTTTTTAATCGTAAATTTTATGTCAAATTTCTCATCACATTTCGTTAAGTTTTTCACTAAATAAAGCAATTTTTTCAAAGTTTATTTATTTTTAATTGAAATAAACATTTTTAATTTTTTCTTTTGCTTTTTCATCAGGAACTTCTCAACATTGTTCAGTGAATCACATGGGAAATGTTTTGTGTTCAATTATGTAGGATCAGACGATGATAGAAAACCGCTTCAGATTCAGCTCGCTGGTAGACAAAATGGTAAACTACATTTTGATACGTCTTTTATATGATGTGTTGACCATTTGGTAATTGTGTTATCCCTGAAAAGTCAAATGATACCCTACAACAAGATAAAGTATAGTACAGGTGCTGCATTCAATATCAATCCCTTTTAAAACCTTAGTAACGGTTGATAACTTATAAATTAGGCATATTGGCTATTAACGGTTCTACAAGAGCATGATTTTTGATAAATAGTTACTCTGTTTAATGCTATTCATATGGCAAAGAGTGATAGTGAATAACAGCTAAAACGAGAAAAACACTTCGGATCTTTGATGTTTGTTATACCCGAGTTTGACTGTATTTTAGTGAAAATATTCATTCACGCTAGGCCAGTAGTTCCCAACCTGGGGGTCGTGAACAGGTTTCTGGAGGGTCGCCGCAACTATTTTTAGTTGCAATTATTTTTATAAAGAATTTCATACCAAATGTTTCCAACGCTTTTATATTTCAACATGGCTACATACACGTACACTTACCAGTGGTTGTCAACTTTATATCTATGACACATATAATTAATATAATAATATAATTGATATACTGATATAATTAATATAATAATATAATTGATATAATTGCATAATTAATATATAATATAATTGATATACTGATATAATTAATATAATTAATATAACATATATTATTAATATAATTAATATAACATATATTATTAATATAATTAATATGATATATATTATTAATATAATTAATATAATAATATATTTACCAATAATATATTTAATATAATTAATATAATAATATATTTAATATAATTAATATAATAATATATTTAATATAATTAATATAATAATATATTTAATATAATTAATATAATAATATAATTAATAAAATAATAATGTAATTACTATATAATTTTATATTTAATGTGTTTTTTTTATTCTGCTAACAATGTTTATACTATGCAAATGTGGCGGTGGCGGACAGAGGACGGGGAGATTCGCAGATATTTTAGTTACTATAAAAGAGGGTCGCACCTTGAAAAAGGTTGGGAATCACTGAGCCAGAGGTATACTTGATCGCTGGCCCAAGAACTCGGTAGGTGTAAACTAGGCACTACACATAAAGCTCTCCACAGCTAGTCTTGTTCGATTACACATAATGGTAATTCAAGAGTTGGTTCAGAAATCTATCAGGGGGTGCTATTTGTTTACGATTTCTATTTTTAGCTAAGTGTCCAATGCTTTCATTTCATTTTCTATGATATAACCCCTGCACCAGTTGGGGGGTGGGAAGGCGATCGTCACATCACCACTTGGAACTGCCAGTGAAGTGATTAGATAAATAATGCTTATTAACAAGTCATTACTCACTATTGTTGTGTCGCAAAAAGTAGGCCTTCTAACACTATTAGCATAAAAAAAAAATGTTTAGGAACCGTCAAACAAAAGATAACCCGTCAAACAATTTTAAATGAAGCGACAGCAGAGTTATTATCAAGCTTTGCTAGCGATGGGAAAATTCGTTCAACGAATTATTATTCATCGAAAGATTCTGTCCATCACTGAATGATCTACAGAATATGAGTTGGTTAAAGAGCAATTTTGTCCATCTCGGGGTTTCCATATCATTCCCATACAGCACAAATGTCAGAGAAACTAAGTTAGGGGTTGGACAAAATATCAAGTGTCCGTTTTTGAAATTGGCGAATTAGAATTCCATATGCCATTAAAATTACGAAGAAAACTAGTAACTGACATACTGTATAATATTTTGGTTCCCTTCTGCGTATTGTGTGGCGCAAGGGCAATTAAGGCCATTAGTATCATGCTGGATCAGGATCCAGGTTTCCGAGAAGTTCGAATCTTTGTCGTCGATGGAACCAAACCCACTGATTACGAACCGGAGCCAGAAACCAGCAAGCCATAGTTACTACGACCGATCTCGATAATAATGAGCCGGTTATAGCAAGACGCCGGTTAGCCGGTTATGATAGGTTTTCTCTCGCAAGAAAGTGGTTTCGCCCTGTGTATCTTGAATGCAACAAATGCTTTATTTTCTCTCCTTGTCAGAAACCTTTGATATAGCCAAATTTATTATATCCGAGTATAAATTCAGACCCATGTTTTCTGCAAGATAAGCAAACGCTCTACCACTATTCTACCGCAGGGCGTGTTAAATGCTGTATAATTCTGGTGCCAGTTAAAGGCCTGCCTTTTAAGAAAATGAACTTATTATAAATGCATTACTGTTGTATTGGGAGGAAACTATCTTTGTCCAAGGGAGGACAAAGATCGTTTCGTTGTATGAAAAAGAACGTCAGATCTATAGAAAAGTTTCTAAATTCAAACATCGAGCATGAATTCTGCAAGGAAAATTTTGAAAGAATCTAAGGTGGATATCTTTTCGTTCTTCTAGGTCTCCAGTTGTACCTGCAGATTCGGGATTCCGACTCAATTGATTTACTGAACTCTCAGATAGGCATGCGAATCATTATACATGATCCACACTTGCCTCCGTTCGCGTCAGAACATGGCATCGACATCAGACCTGGTGACATGTCTAGCATAGTAGTCGAATATATGAACATCAGTCGTCTTGGAAAACCTTGGGGTAAATGCGTCAAAGACGGCTCAAATTTGCCATTTAAATACGAAGAAAAAGTATATAGCCAAATGGTAAGTGACGATATCCCTATTCGTTCATCTCTTCTACTTCTTTATTTGTTTTTCTTTCTAAACTCGTGTCCAAAATTGAAGTTACACTCAATGTTATTTCAATGGGAAAAGTACATAATAACAAACAGTTATTTCGACACTGGCGTAAGGTTTAAAAACACGACGTTTCGGGAGCCAACTGCTCCCTTTGTCAAGTGAAGGCAGAATGAAGAGTTTGTTTGTTTGTTTGGCTTTTTTATGGCGCAAGAGCATCT
>QLNU02014176.1:112648131-112668464 GCA_006491805.2 Dysdera silvatica
ATAGAATTAAAATATAGATATACACTGAAGTGCCAGAAAAACTGGTACAGGCGTGCGTATGCAAATAACGGAGCTTTGCAACCAATCAGCGTAACGCGATGCGGTCGGCAGCGCCTATATAAGACAAGAGATGTCTGGCAAAGCTGTTAGATCGGTTCTTGCCGCTACAATGGCAGGTTATCAAGATTTAAGTGATTTTGAACGTGGCGTTATAGTCGGCACAAGAGAGATGGGACATAGCATCTCCGAGATAGCGACAAAATTTGGATTTTCGCGTACGACCATTTCACGGGTATACCGTGAATATCAGGAATCCGGTAAAACATCAAATCTCCGACAGCGGTGCGGCCGGAAAAAGACCTTGAAAAAACGGGAACGTCGATGACTGACGAGAATCGTTAAACGAGATAAACGTGCAACACTTCCTTAAATTGCCGCAGATTTCAATGCTGGAGCATCACCATGTGTCGGCGTGCGAACTGTTCAGCGAACCATCATTGATACGGGATTTCGGGGACGAAGGTCCACTCGTGTGCCATTGTTGACTGCACGGCACAAAGCTTTACGCCTCGTCTGGGCCCGCCAACACCGCCATTGGACTGTTGATGACTGGAAACACGTTGCCTGGTCTGACGAGTCTCGTTTCCAATTGCATCAGGCGGATGGACGTGTACGGGTATGGAGACAACCTCATGAATCCATGGACCCTACATGTCAACAGGGGACTGTTCAAGCTGGTGGAGCTTCTGTGATGGTATGGGGCGTGTGCAGTTGGCGTGATATGGGACCCCTGATACGTCTAGAGACAACTCTGACAGGTGACAGGTACGTAAGCATCATGTCCGATCACCTACACCCATTCATGTCCATTGTGCATTCCGACGGACTTGGACAATTTCAGCATGATAATGCGACACCCCACACATCGAGAGTTGCTACCGAGTGGCTCCAGAAACACTCTTCTGACTTTAGACACTTCCATTGGCCACCTATATCGCCAAACATGAACATTATCGAGCATATCTGGGATGCCTTGCAACGTGCTGTTCAGAAGAGATCTCTACCTCCTTGCACTCCTATGGATTTGTGGACTGCCCTGCAGGATTCCTGGTGTGAATTGTCTCCAGGATACCTTCAGACATTAGTCGAGTCCATGCCACATCGTGTTGCGACACTTCTGCGTGCATGCGTGGGGTTGGGGGCTACACAATATTAGGTAGGTGTACCAGTTTTTCTGGCACTTCAGTGTATAAATAGATTAAAAGAATTGCATGTAAATAAATGAAAAGAATTTTATATGAATATATAAATCAAAAAAATTTTATATGAATATATAAATCAAAAAATTTCATATAAATAAAATACAATATAAATAGCAAGAAAGAATTAAATATTTATTTAAATTAAAAATAAATTTACTGTGCAACTATATGTTACTTGAAAATTGGAAAAGTTTGGCGAAAAATAAAAATATGATGGAAAAGCGTTACCAAAAAATGTGACGTGAAGGATTTTATGGATTTCAAGCTCAGTGAAAATGTTTACGAAGTCAAAAATAAATAAATAAATAAATATATTATTGTGCAAATGTTTGCTTATTTTTTATTTTCATTTAGTGAGAACGCCTATGCCACTAGTCTGTCCGCTGGGGAAGTAAATGAGGACTTCTTCAAGCTAGTACGGTCTGCAAAGTCGATTAAAATTAAGGATGGGATTCCTTACGTCCCTGACTTTTCACACAAAAACAAGTGAGTTTCTTCAACGTTCTAAATCAATAGTGCATAAATATAATAAAAGCAATCAGACAACTTTGAGCGGTTTGTTAGATTATTGGTACATGAGCCGGCTTTCGGCTGCGCTAAAGGGCAGCCTTCATCAGATGTATATGGAGCGAATCGAACATACAGCAGATAATATAATCAAGGAATACAAATGGGGAAAAAATAATGTAAAAGAAGTAAGAACAAAGATAAAAATAAGAAATATAAACCACGCGCGCGAAAAAATAAGGGTTTTTGTCAAATACTTTTAGGCCGAGTAAGTTAAAAGATGGAGTTTAAGAAGAGATAGAAAGGAAACGTGGCTTTTTCCACAGCATGAACCAAGACCTTAACCGTTTCCACCGTTTACGCGTCGCAAAGGCTAAGAAGTTATCCAGTCTCATCTTTCTTGTTAAGTGTAGGAACCGTGGGATTATACCCAACTTCATCGACGTCAGTATCAACCTTCCTTACTCTCAAAAAGTTTCATCTATTCTTCACCAGTGCCGAATGTCTCTACTTCGTAATGTCATTCGACAACTGAGGTCCGATATTGCTAAGGTTGAAGAGGAATTGTACTACCTTCACCTAAAGCTTGCTGCTTTTCACGAGTCTTTCCGCATGATTGACACTAATTCTGCTGCCAGAGCTCAGCGCCATGTTCATTTACATAAACAGTGTCTTTCCAAGAAATTCGTTAAGTTGGTATCACAACAGTTGCCTTCCCAGGATGCTCCGCCAGATTACCAGGCAGGATTTAATATCTGCAACTTCTCATCATATCAACTCACGGATATTGAAAAGAGGGCGTTAGCTAGAGGACCGTCATTTGTTTACCCAGCAACAAAACCCCCCTACAAAGATATCATTCAAGAGGCTGAACATGCAATTTCGTTCCTCCCCAACAACCAGCAAGAAGCAGCACGTTGGAAGGTTGCACGCGACGCCATGAAGTGCAAACACAAGGGACCATCTGCTAGCCAAAAGGAGGAAATCAGGGCTATCAAAGGATTGAAAAACAACTCCAATATTCGTATCCTTCGGGCCGACAAAACTAAAGAATTGGTCATCATGGACTACAGTGATTTCATCAATCAAGCCAACTCTACTATATCGTCCCTATCATGCACCCCGGTACTGAGAAACCCTTTACCTAGCCTCACTCGAGCTTTGACACAAATTAAGAATTCTCCCACAGTGTACCCTCCCCTCAAACATGCTTGTAACCCTCCCAGTTGCTTTACTATTCCGCGGATTTTCTTCACGGTCAAGATACATGAACCTTCTCGCCCCCGCCATTCCGACCACTCGTCGCTAAGTGGTGTTCCCCTACATTTAATTTGGAGAAAGCGCTTTCAAAAATCCTTCAGGACAACTGCCCTCCCGTTTCCATAGCCCCTATTCCATAGAATCATCTTTACAAGCTAAGAGTACATTGGAGAATACCCCAATCAATTCTGACTTTAAAATGTTGACTCTAGATGTCGTTAATTTATACCCCAACACACCTGTTGACCTTGCGATAAATATCATTCAGCGCACATTATCTGCATCTAATATGTTCTCTAACCAGGATGTATTATCAATAGCGTCTGCCATACGCCTCGTTACCAATAACAATTTCTTCCAATTTGATAACCAAACATTCCTGCAAACCGCAGGGGTACCCATGGGGTGCCCCATGTCGGGTATTATGGCAGAGTATGTGCAAAGACATATGGAGCAGATTGTAGTTACACCGTTTGCTGAAAACACGTGTTACTTAAGATACGTAGATGATGCATTTCTCTTATACGATACCAAATCGGTTAACATAATTCAAATGCTTGGTAGACTGAATAACTACCCCCAAGCCATCAAATTCACCACAATGGATGAAGATGACAATAGGACCATACCGTACTTGGATTTAATTATTATTAGATCTGACACACAACTTGATTTCACTGTGTTCCACAAGGCGACCGAACCCAGCTGTTTTCCGACTTATCACTCAGCACAACCTAAATCTCATATTGAAGCAGCCATCACAGCACATATACGTAGAGCGCTTATGGTGTGTAGCAGTGACTCCCTTTTTAATATTGAATATAACTGCATCCTTCAAAAACTTTACACACAGGCATTCCCCTTAAGAGGGTCTATAAAATTTTTAACAGACTCCATAAGGAACTCTTTAACCTCCAACCTTCCACTCTTTCTGCTCACACCACACCACTCAGGTATGTTGGAGTTTGTTCATTTTTTCCATCCATTTTTGCATCTATTAAACAGGCCTTATAAAAACATCACCTTGCTCTTGCGTACAAACATGGTCATAGCATACTACAACGCCTCAAAAAGGATAGGGACCCCATGCACACCACTGAAAAGGCGGGGGTATACACCATCCCCATTACTAATAATTCCAGTAACTCCCATACACAATACATCTGTAGTACAGTTAGGAAATTACAGACTAGGCTCAAAGAGCCCATGGCAGATATAAATCACAATAGATTTAATACTAGTCTTGCCCAATACATCCAATCCAATGGCGCCACCCCATTATTCCACCATACCAGACTGTTGGCACATGCCGGAAATAGCCTTAAAAGTCTCAGATTCAGGGAAGCACTGGAGATATACCATAGGCGCTCGTCCACAATTAACACGGAACAACCAATTCACATTGGTTGTTCCGTGCATAGCAATACATTCTTAGCAACCCTCCATAACTCATTACACCATATCTTATGTACCTTTCTTACTTCTTTTACATTATTTTTTCCCTATTTGTATTCCTTGATTATATTATCTGCTGTATGTTCGATTCGCTCCATATACATCTGATGAAGGCTGCCCTTTAGCGCAGCCAAAATCCGGCTCATGTACCAATAATCTGACAAACCGCTCAAAGTTGTCTGATTGCTTTTATTATACTGGTTTTTCATTTTGCCATGCACATTTTCAACTTTATTTCAAAGCGTCATCCCCTCCCATACTTGTAAGATTTCTTTGGCTAGAGCAATAGTATTGGAACGTTGAGTCCGTCAGTCTCCCCCTCCCTACTCCGCACCTGATTGAGAACCATTCCATTAGATGGTATTCGAAGAAGAAGAAAAGCAATTGGGAAAAAAAATATTCAACTGCATTTATTTTCGGAGGGATATATATTTATGCGAAGATCACATACAGTTAAAAACAGGGTTGAAGGGCCTCTTTTCTGAGACTCTGCTAAAACCCTGGATGTCAATAACAGTGCAATAGGATTATTTACTCTTCTAATCAAAAAATTCGTATTTAACATGCCACCCCGTGGTCGTTAAACTGATTCAGAAGCAATGGATTAACTGAGCTGTGTATTGGATCGTAAAGAGAGAAGAGACCTATCTGTGCCTTGTACGCTCGACTAGACCGAGTCTGGTGCATTTGTATTACAGTGGTAGGTTTCCGTGTTTTGTTTTTTATTGTTGCGTTGCCTTTCGTTGCCACAGCAACTGTTGTTCGTTTATATAGGTTGGGTTATTGACATGCATTTAAGCTGGTCATTATCAAATGGCCGTCTGAGTATCACACACAGAATGTGAAAAAACATCAATTTCAAACCTCCTTTGCGAGTTAAATTTTACAACAGTAGATAAGAAATACAGTTGTGTTGCAAATATAAAATTTTAAACTTCTTAGGAATTGTTTTACCTTAAATTTGATCAATTTTTCAATATCTTTCACTTAAATCCCAAAAACTAAAAATGTAGTTCCTCGATATTTTGTTACACAACCAACCCTCGTTAAAACGAACTCGTTTAAGACGAATTACTGTTAATACGGACTGTTTTCTGAAGTCGCATCAAATTGTATAGAAATCCCTATGTTATTTTTACCTTTAGCAAGAAAACGGTAAAACGAAATACCATTTACCAGGAACTGAGAGTCAATAGCCCTTGAAAAATTCCTTACGCTTTACATGAACAAAATAAAACTCGTTTTATAAGATTAAAGCTACTCGGTAATAATTTCAACTGACTGTAGACTGTAGTTGCCATACTAAACGTGAGGAATAACGACTTCTATATACAGTTGCATAACAAATATTTCCTGATGGCGTTTACATTTGATAAGAACTAAAAAATATTGTGTGGTGGTGGTGGTGGTTGAAAGGTGAATTACAGACTCTGCCAACAGAACATAATATGACAATTTTGAAGGAAATTTGATTCCATCATGCAATTTTCACTGCTGTAATTAATGTATTTATAAACCAATACACAATATAATAAATTTCATAATTACCTAAAGATAATTATACGGCACATTTGAAAATCAAAGACCTTTAATCACTTTGATGTCAATGTTTATATATATATAGTGTCAATTTATATTTGATTTATGTATTTATAGTGTCAATGTTTATATTTGATTTCACGAAAATTCTACAAATTCGACTCGATGGTTATAAAAGTCAGCCGCTTATTAAAATCAAATTTAATGGATTAGACGTGTATTATTCTTATTAAACAGCGGGCACTGAATATAATTTCTATAATAATTTGATGGGTTTTAATCCAGATTATTGCAAAATTTTCTAATTTTCCAGTCATTTCTCTTCCACTATTCAAATATTCGAATGAGTAGTTTCATATAGGTTTGTTCCGAAACTTAATAAACACAGTGTATATTCAGTCTCCTTGATGTTCTAATTCTTCATCTTACTAGTAGATGGTATTTTAAGTACTCAATCTTTAGAACTAATAATAATTTCGTTTGCATTTAAGGCTAAAGTTATTTAATTATTTATCTATTCAAGAAGAAAGAAATGCGCTCATTAAATTCTCATTAGCAGGGTATCTTTTCTTACATAAATATACTGCGTGCATTAATTTAAAAATCTTATTCAAGTTAAAGGAGGTTCGAGTTTATAAATGAACACTAACAGTTCTTCCTTTCATGAAGATTTTTATGAATTTACAAGCTAAATTAACATCCGGAAATTTACGTATTACGTTAAATTAGGCCCCTACTAACCCACTAAAATCAAAATTGCAGTATGTACGATGTGTACGTGTGCATAAAACTATTAATTTTCGGAAGGTTTATGTATAATAAACTATCTAAAACTTAAATACACGACGTCTTATTAATCTTCAAAAGAATATTTTTAACTCTCTGCATTTTCTTTTTTTTTTTGTAATGTTTTTCTGAGATATGTCTTTAAACGAGACTTTAGTCGACTTTATCATTATTTTACAAAAATGAGTATAAATAGATTTAGAAACAAATCATAAGTAAAAACACGCAGAAATTAATAAAATGCCTTTGAGTAATAACTCCCAAAATATATAAACTTTGAAAAATATCGCCCTTCTATTTTCTAAATTGTTGAAAAAACAAATGAATGTGTATTAATTTATGATGAATTATCTAGCCTAAAAAAAGACTTAACTTGCCCCTCAAAGTGGTTGACGGTTTTTTATATACATATTCATTACAAATTTATTTAATCTACCTAGATCTTTTTTTTTTGGGGGGGGGCGATAGTTATTTACACGGGCATACAAACGATATTGTATTCTATTTTCGGAGAAAAGTCTAACGAGCTCAATAATTTCATTAATCAAGTATTTGTCTCAAAAATTGACTATCTGAAACCAATTATATAAAAAAAAATACTAAAAATTACAGTAGGAAAAAGAAATATATACATATCAAAAGTATTTTCCTGGGAAGAAACATAAATAAGCATTAAGCCTTCATGAAAATTTCGATTTTAAACTCATTAAAATTTTAATGGTTTAATTAATTCGCTATCATTTATTCATCAAAAATATTTTTTTATGAAATTCCAATCTCCAACATTTACTCATGACTCCATTGTTTCGACACTGAATCTCGACCTAATGTCTAACAGGAAAAAGAATACATATGAAATTAATTGAAAGGGACAACAAATTAACGGACAGTTTTTTACAGACCGTTTTTACAGTTTAATTTACAGACTGTTTCAATAGCCCTGGGCTATTCGAAAAAAAACTGTAAACGATTTAACTTTATTAAACTGTGTTAATTTGTTGTCCTTTTCAATTCATTTAATAATGCGCAGTGTCGTCGTCAAATTATTTCGAGTATACATTAATTTTCGATGTCTCGGTTGGCGCTTAAAAAGTTGTTTTTTGTGACAATTGGCGCGTTTGGCATTAATCCACACGTCTTGTTCAACTAGAGAATATTGAAAAAAGTATATAATTTCAATTTTATTTGCATCGAAACTGAAATAGCTAAAAACTTAATTTTTTTTTACGTGCGTGGTTAAGGGTCAAAGTTTTTCTTCGACGAAGTTAGAATGTATCTACGACGAGAATAACTGGCCTTGTGTTCATAGAATTCAACAGATACCTGAAACAACAGTAATGGCATTGAAATAGATGAAAGCCACTTGTACAGTATGGTTTATGAAACGAAATCACTAATATAAGTGCAACAAGATTCCAGAAACATGTAAAAGCGAACACCACATTTATTTGCAAAATAAATGTAACTTCTCTTGATAGCTTTGAACAGCGCATTAACGAAGCTTTCCCCAGTCTAACTTCCGCCATTTTAAATCCACGTTTGCTGCAAAATGCCAGAAGTTATACTATGGAAAGCTTCGGCATTCTGCTGCAAAATGTATTTAAAAGCATTTTCTAAATATTTTTTTTAATATTCATATTCACGTTTTTAATTATCTGTATTTATGTTTTTAAACGTTTTTATTCGTGTTTATAAATATTTGCATCCTTGTACGATTTATGAAAACAACCATGCTTCAAAATTATTGATGTACTCTTACATATTTAGACAATCGAGAACCGATATTCTTGTGATACATTAACATTGATATCAGTATCAGTATATCAACCTGTATATAGATTGGTATAAAATCTTTATGCTTTTAAATGCTGTAAACTTCAGTGTGTGTGAGACCGTGGGGTCTCGTGGCTGTTGGGGCCGAAGTTCGGAATTCTCCTTAAATTGTAGGTCCACTTTACAACATGTCTAGCTAGCGTGAGGCGCCAAATTTTCTGTATTTCTCTTTCTCCATAATATATATATATATCATCATATTCAACCATTATCTATCCACTGCTGGATGAAGGTCTCTCCAAATGCTTTCCACACAAGTCTATCCTGGGCCATTCGTTTCCACGTCACCCCAACCTCTTTTCTTATTTCATCCACCCATCTAGTTTGAGGACGTTTTCTAGGTCTTCGGTGGTCTCTTGGAATCCAGTTCAGAATTTCTGTTGTCCATCGTTGATCAGTTCTTCTTGCAATATGCCCAGCCCATCGCCATTTCAGTCCTTTTACTTTAACAATGATGTCCTCTACTCTAGTTTGCTCTCTCACCCAAGTGTTTCTTTTTCGATCTCTCCTAGTTATTCCAAGCATGCACCTCTCCATGCTCCTTTGGGTTGTCTGTAACTTTCGTATTGCTCCAACTGTTAGACTCCATGTCTCTGATCCATAAGAGAGGACTGGCAATACACACTGGTTGAAGACCTTTCTTTTTAGACACAAAGGCAATTTCCCCTTCAGGATAAAACTGTTTCTTCCAAATGCACTCCAGCCAAGTTTAATACGTCTGTTGAGTTCTTTCATAATGTTGCCATCCATTGAAATCAGCTGGCCAAGGTAAATATATGAATCAGCAATTTCTAGCTCAATGTTGTCAACTTGTATTTTTGTTTCCTCTACGAAATTATTGAACATGATCTTAGTTTTTTGTAGGTTCATCTTGAGTCCAACTTCTTTACTTCTAGTTGAGAGCTCCTGTACCATGTCTTGGAGTTCTGATGGGTTCGTTGAAAAAATAACAATGTCATCAGCAAACCGCAAATGATTTAAATATTCACCATTTATTTTTATTCCCCTGTTATTCCAATTTATCTGCTGAAAAATCATCTGTAAAGCTGAAGTAAAAAGTTTTGGAGAAATGGTATCTCCCTGCCTCACACCTTTACCAATTTTGATAGCTTCGGTATCTTTATGTAACCGAAATTTTGCACTTGCATTTTTATACACACGTTTCACCATGTCAATGTACACATCCTCAATGTCTGTTGATCTTAAAGAGTTGATGACTGCTGATGTTTTAATAGAGTCAAAGGCCTTCTCATAGTCAATAAATGCAACACACAATGGAAGTTCATATTCATGTGTTCTTTCAATTAATTCTCTTAATACTTGAATATGGTCCACTGTACTGAATCCACTTCGAAATCCAGCTTGTTCTCTTGGTTGAGCTGCATCTAATTTTTTCTGCAGGCGATGTGTTAGCACTTTTGTGAAGATTTTATAAATAGCAGGTAACAAGCTAATTGGTCGGTAATTTTTTAAATCCTCTTTATCACCTTTTTTATGCAAAAGAATTACTGTTGCAGAATCCCATTGGTTTGGTATGTTACCGCTGTTAAGACATTTGGTAAAGAATTTTGCAAGTATGTCTTCTACATATTCTCCAGCTTCTTTTAGGATATCTAATGTAATACCATCATCACCAGGGGCTCTTCCTTTCTTCATATTTTTTATTGCAAATGAAACTTCTTCTTTTAAGATTTTAGGAGCTGTTCCTTCGACTATTTCAGTGTCTTCGTTTAATCCACTGTTACTTTCATATAGTTTTTTGTAGAATTCTTCAACTCTTCTAAGTATTTCTTCCCTATTTCTTGTTACGGTGCCATCCTCTCCTTTTAATGCAATGATGTGTTTCTTCCCAACAGATAAACTTCCTTTAACAACCCTAAGGCTCTTGTTATTTTCAATGGCTTTCCTTACTAGCTCACAGTTGAATTTTCTTATGTCTTCTTTCATGCTTTTGCGCAGAGTTTTACAAAGTTCTATGTACTCAATCCTGGAACTGGTATTTCGATTGTCCACCTTCATATCTCTTCGCCTTTTCATGAGCTGTTTCGTCTTCTCAGATAATTTGCTATTGTGCTTTTTACAGGTTACACCACCAATTTCCCCAGCAGTTTCAACTATTGTCTTAACAATGTTTTCATTTGCTTCTGAGATATCACTTTCATCAATAAGTCCTTCCAGTGCAGAAAAGCGATTTTTTAATTCCAACTTGAATGCCTCGGTATTTACTTTCAGTTTCATTAGATCCACCCTCTTACTTACTTGTTTCCTAATGAGCTTCTGTCTTTCTAATTTTATAGCCTTTTTATCTAATGCACGCATTTCAATAATCCAATAATGGCAAGACCATATACTTTGGGTCCGTTGAGCTGGGTTCGACATCTAATAAGTTTGATTGGATGGAATTTTATCCTTGTTCCGAAGTCACATTAAATCATTGGTTACACCTCTGCTTACACCTGGGTGTGATTCCCAAGGCAACAGAGAGGTTTGAATTCCTTGAAAACGATAGATCAAAGCTGACCATAGCCTTAGTTGTCCTTGCACATAAAACACGAAACAAACCCTAAATAAACTGTCAAGATTATGTTTGTGTTTATATTCTATCAATATGTTTATGTTTATATTTCTTTAACTATCCTTCAAATCGTTCTTATTCCTAACAATATCCAAAGACTTAAGTTGGTCGTAAGAAGAAAGCAAGTTCCAAAGAAATTTAATTAATTTAGTACCAACGAAACTTTAATAGAAATAAAGAAAACTCTCTGCATACTTGTAACAGCAGAAGTATATACTATAATAGTAGCCTATATAGTAGAAAAAATTGCCAATTGTGGCAGTCGAATTAACTTTACGTCACAATATGTCATTCATCTCACGTCATTATTTCAGTTTTCAGAGGAAAAGTGGGTTGCATGTGTGTGTGTGTGTGTGTGTGAGAGAGAGAGAGAGAGATAACAGAACGACATCATTCTTCACTTAAACTATAATGGTTTTCAATGATGTATATCTTTATTAGTTTTATATTATCTCTCTTCTGTTTATATCTTGTGGTTTCTATACTGGTTTTTATTATCATTATTTCTCAACTAGTTTCTTATTGTTACATCTCTACTAATTTCTTATTATTATTCCTTACTCTTTGTTTATTGTTATTTCTCCATTATTTTTTATTGTTACTTATACACTAATTTCTTATTGTCTAGCAAATGAATATATTTCAAGTGCCTACTGCTAAGAAAGTTTCTTTTTATGACACACTTCTACTAGCTTCTTTTTAGTACACTTCTACTAGTTTCTGTTTAGTACACTTCCACTAGTTTCTTATTATTACTTCTCCGCTGGTTTCGCATTATTACTTCTTTATTATATTCTTTCCATTAACTTCCCTACTAGTCTCTTATTATTACCTCGCTCTGTGTTTCTTGTTTGTGGACTTTGAGATGATCCTCTTTGTAAATTTTCATCATGCATATAATCCTTCAGAAAATAATAAGAGTACCTTTTCGTTGAGAAAGTTCGCATCATAATCTAAATCTAAATTATTATTTACCACCTTATTAAGAAGATTAGAATTTTTGAAAACTCTCATTACTTTTCAATGCTCCCACTTGTTATCTTTGTTTGTAGAAGCAGCTTATATTCTCTGGTAATAAAAATGATCCTTCATTAAATGCTCAAAAACCTAATTAGCGATGCTTGCTTCTTTTAAGAAAACAAAACTCAATTTTGAAAGTGACAGCAAAAGAAACATTGTCAATTACTTGTTAAAAACAAAACACGGTTTAGCATTTCGCAAAGAAGTCAGGAGATTAATAGGCAGAAAATTGTCGTAAATGCAAAAAATGCTGTGAATGAATGAATGCAATGAATCAGCCGGTCATCTTGCAATATCCACAAAAAATCAAATTCTTCTTAAAAAGCGAATCCTTAGAAAGCGAAAAAAAGGCCAATGAAGCCAAATTTGCTGATTTTCCGTTTTTTGGGGAAAGGGGAAAGGGAATATTGCATACGAGTCCTCATTTGATGGAAAAAATGAAAGGATGTATTGCAAGAAAAAAGACTAAAATTATTTTTCGTGGGGACTTTTCTTTCGTTAGAATATGCAGCTGCAAATAATCCCATCTTATTTGACAATACATTTTGTCTTTTAACATTTCTTCGATCATACGAATTTTTTGTATTTCTATTTAGTTTTGTTTTCGTAAAAATGAGAAAAACTCTGGAAGTTTCATCAAAGCTTTCGCCTTTTATTTTCTGCATTAACTACAGAATTGTAGTAAATGAACAACTAAACTATCGGGCATTAAAAATTATTAATTATATATATATATATATATATATATATCATCATCATCATCATCATATTCAACCATTATCTATCCACTGCTGGATGAAGGTCTCTCCAAATGCTTTCCACACAAGTCTATCCTGAGCAATTCGCTTCCACGTCACCCCAACCTGTTTTCTTATTTCATCCACCCATCTAGTTTGAGGACGTTTTCTAGGTCTTCGGTGGTCTCTTGGAATCCAGTTCAGAATTTCTGTTGTCCATCGTTGATCAGTTCTTCTTGCAATATGCCCAGCCCATCGCCATTTCAGCCCTTTTACTTTAACAATGATGTCCTCTACTCTAGTTTGCTCTCTCACCCAAGTGTTTCTTTTTCGATCTCTCCTAGTTATTCCAAGCATGCACCTCTCCATGCTCCTTTGCGTTGTCTGTAACTTTCGTATTGCTCCAACTGTTAGACTCCATGTCTCTGATCCATAAGAGAGGACTGGCAATACACACTGGTTGAAGACCTTTCTTTTTAGACACAAAGGCAATTTCCCCTTCAGGATAAAACTGTTTCTTCCAAATGCACTCCAGCCAAGTTTAATACGTCTGTTGAGTTCTTTCATAATGTTGCCATCCATTGAAATCAGCTGGCCAAGGTAAATATATGAATCAGCAATTTCTAGCTCAGTGTTGTCAACTTGTATTTTTGTTTCCTCTACAAAATTATTGAACATGATCTTAGTTTTTTGTAGGTTCATCTTGAGTCCAACTTCTTCACTTCTAGTTGAGAGCTCTTGTACCATGTCTTGGAGTTCTAATGGGTCCGTTGAAAAAATAACAATGTCATCAGCAAACCGCAGATGATTTAAATATTCACCATTTATTTTTATTCCCTTGTTATTCCAATTTATCAGCTGAAAAATCATCTGTAAAGCAGAAGTAAAAAGTTTTGGAGAAATGGTATCTCCCTGCCTCACCCCTTTGCCAAGTTTGATAGTTTTGGTATCTTTATGTAACCGAAATTTTGCACTTGCATTTTTATACACACGTTTCACCATGTCAATGTACACATCCTCAATGTCTGTTGATCTTAAAGAGTTGATGACTGCTGATGTTTTTATAGAGTCAAAGGCCTTCTCATAGTCAATAAATGCAACACACAATGGAAGTTCATATTCATGTGTTCTTTCAATTAATTCTCTTAATACTTGAATATGGTCCACTGTACTGAATCCACTTCGAAATCCAGCTTGTTCTCTTGGTTGAGCTGCATCTAATTTTTTCTGCAGGCGATGTGTTAGCACTTTTGTGAAGATTTTATAAATAGCAGGTAACAAGCTAATTGGTCGGTAATTTTTCAAATCCTCTTTATCACCTTTTTTATGCAAAAGAATTACTGTTGCAGAATCCCATTGGTTTGGTATGTTACCACTGTTGAGGCATTTGGTAAAGAATTTTGCGAGTATGTCTTCTACATGTTCTCCAGCTTCTTTTAAGATATCTAATGTAATGCCATCATCGCCAGGGGATCTTCCTTTCTTCATACTTTTTATTGCAAATGCTACTTCTTCTTTTAAGATTTTAGGAGCTGTTCCTTCGACTATCTCAGAGTCTTCGTTTAATCCACTGTTTCCCTCATACAGCTTTCTGTAGAATTCTTCAACTCTTCTAAGTATTTCTTCCCTATTTCTTGTTACAGTGCCATCCTCTCCTTTTAATGCAATGATGTGTTTCTTCCCAATAGACAAACTCCCTTTAACAACCCTAAGGCTCTTGTTGCTTTCAATGGCCTTCCTTACTAACTCACAATTGAATTTTCTTATATCTTCTTTCATGTTTTTGCGCAAAGTTTTGCAAAGTTCTACATACTCGATCCTGCAACTGGTATTTTGATTGTCCACCTTCATAAGTCTTCGCCTTTTCATGAGTTGTTTCGTCTTCTCAGATAATTTGCTATTCTGCTTTTTACAGGTTACACCACCAATTTCCCCAGCAGTTTCAATTATTGTCTTAACAATGTTTTCATTTGCTTCTGAGATGTCAACTTCTTCAATAAGTCCTTCCAGTGCAGAAAAGCGATTTTTTAATTCCAACTTGAATGCCTCGGTATTTTCTTTTAATTTCTTTAAATCCACCCTCTTACATACTTGTTTCCTAATGAGCTTCTGCCTTTCTAGTTTAGTATTTAAGTGCATTTTACATCTCACCATTCGATGATCACTTCCAGTATTAAATCTGTTCAGTACACTGCAATCTTCAATAATTGATTTCTTGTTTGCCAGGATATAGTCAATTTCACTAGTTCCCCCATTTGGGTGTTTCCATGTCCATTTTCTTTGCGGTTTCTTCTTAAAAAATGAATTCATGATGCTAAGGTTTTCAGCTTCTGCAAATTCGATGAGTTGATCGCCACGTTCATTCCTTTCCCCATATCCGTATTTACCAACCGATGTCTCTCCTTGTTCCTGTTGTCCAATTCTTGCATTGAAATCCCCCATGATGAGCTTGATATGTTGTTTCCCTTTGGTGTGTAACTCTTTGATTTCTTCATAAAATTCTTCAACCTCTTCGTCGGTATGGCTTGATGTTGGTGCATATACCTGTACTATTTGAAGTTGGTATCGCTGGGTTAGTTGAACAACGAGCCTCGCTGCTCGATCTGATGTACTTTCAACTTCCAGAAGACAGTCTTTAATTCTTTTGTTGATTAAGAAGCCAACACCACTTGTTCTTCCAGTTTCCGTTCCTCTATAATAAAACAAATGTCCACTTTTAAGTTCCACCAACTCTTCACCTTTTCTTCTAACTTCACTGAGTCCTACAATGTCCCATTTGATCTTGTCTGCCTTATATGGTGGCGGCTGGTGGGTTATTCAAATGGGGAGGGGGTTCACCAGTGGCAGAGCTAGTACCTTTGTTCCCCGGGCAAACCAAGATTCTCCCGCCCCTCTGGCACGGCGCCCGCCCTTTCACTGGTCTCCCTACCAACAATCAAAGCATGTGCCCAGCTTTCCCCCCATGTCTAGTTGAGGCTCTGGGTTTACCATACATAAATCACGGAAACAAATTTTCACAGGTCAACAAAACCTACAGATTAAAATATATTGTGTTTTCTTGGCATAAGATTGAACGAACTTGTAATGCAACTTAAAAAATGCACTGTCAAGCTGTTGACGAATACCAAGCAAACAGAATTCTAATGTGGAGTTTAAATGTGACTGCGAGTATTCATGCTAATTTAGTTTTGGAGTTATATGTGACAAATCAGCCACACTGTACTTCACCCAACTGAAATCACCACTTCGTTTTGCAAACAGGAGACAGTAAAAATAAAGCAGCCAATTAGTTAATTCACATCGACAAATCTATAGATTTTTCTCATATAATATATATATATATATAGTTTTTTATTCTATTACCTGGATAAGGTCAAGACTAGTGTTTGCCTAAGCAGTTTTATTTCTATTTTGATTTCCAACGGTAATGTTGAAAATATAATTGTTTCAGCTCCAAGACACCTATTTTTCTAAATTCCATGTTAACTATTAACACACAATAATGTTAGATGATAAATCGTTTTGTATATATGAGATTATTACCTTTCACAGGGTTCGCACAATTGCAAAATGATCGGCACACACACAGGCTTTTAGCGCCGCCACCATGCGGAAAATTGTTGTATAAACCAGTTGTAATTCAGGCGCCGACTGCGTCGACCGCATTGCAATTCTTTAAAGCGATGATTTCATCAGCCAACACCATTCTCCCAGTAAAGCGGAGAAAATTAGAAATAAACATATATAATTTTATTATATTCTGGTCCGTCGTCATGAATACTTTATTCAGCGCCACCATATAGTGGTCCGTGTCGAGTCGGAGTAGTAATCATAATGGATTCAAAGTTAAAGTCCTTAAATCGAGCAGGCGGTCGCGTCAAAGCGAAACTAACCAAAACCAAAAGCTTCTTAGAAGAATTTGTGGAAAAAGAAGATTCAGTGATACACCTCACACAAAAACTGGATAACCTTCAAGATGCGAAGGAGGAAATAAATCGACTGTTTACAGACTACGAGGCAACTCTGGAAAAAGGCGAAGACATCGTGGATATGGAAGCCGAGTTATCGGAATTGGAAGACCAACGGGAAAATCTTGAAGTAAGACTTAAATATATTCTATCAACGTTAAATTCTAAAGCAGTTAACTATTAAAAAAATACTAAGTAAGATAATGCTAGTTTAAATTTATAATCTAAATTACCGAATATTCCATTACCGATTTTTTACGATAAAATCTAATAATTCTCTAATTTTAAAATCAATTTGTAAAAATAATTGCTGAAAATGATAAATTATCAACCACGCAGAAGTTATTTTATTTAAAATCAGCTTTGCGCGGTGATGCTAAAAACGTTGAAACGAGCGAAGACGATTTTGAGTCACTGTTTCATGCCCTTGAGCAGAGATATGAAAATAAACGGGCAGTTGTTGATACACATATACAGGCAATATTAAAATTAGAGACAATTTCGCACGAATCATCAAAATGTTTAAAAAACCTCACAGATACCGTAAAAAAGAGTTTAAGAGCCCTAAAGGTTTTGAAATTGGAGTGTAACGAGCTTACCGAAGCAATGCTTGTTAATATTATCCTGCAAAAACTTGATAAAGAAAGCAGGAGAACGTACGAATTATCGTTAAATTCCAAGAAAATTCCTTCTTTGACCGAGTTAATAGAATTTCTTGATAATAGGTCAATGGTTTTAGAAAATTTAAAAAAATGTTCGCCTTCCAAACCATCAAAGTGGTTTCACAATACTATGACTAAACCTAAAATTTGTTTGTAAGTTCAAATAAAAACATTTGTAAAAATTCCATTAAGGCATGCATCTTATGTAAAGAATTTCACAATTTATACAAGTGTTCAAAATTTTTAAATATGTCTGTGCCTCAAAGGCTGGATACCATAAAAATATTCAAACTGTGCAGAAATTGTTTAAAGGCGCACAGTTTGCCTTGCACTTCGTACTTCTCATGTAGGATATGTAATAAAAAGCATAACACACTAATCCACAGCGAGCAGGAAGTTCAGCAGACAGAAATAGTTAACCAACAAGTGGACTCTGAACTTCCAAGCAGGGTTTGTAGTTTCGGTTCTTCACTGTCTAGACAGCAGAATTCAAAATCGTCTCTTATCAGCACCGTTCAAGGACAAATATCAGGCTTGTTTTGTACAGCAATAGTTACGACGCAGAACACTTCTGGTCAATCCATAAAGCTTCGAGCTATATTAGATAGCGGGAGTTCTGTTAATTGTTTAACAACTGAAGCTGCCAATGTTTTGGGTTTAAAAAGGGAACGTGTAAATACTTCTATTACAGGAATTAATGGCGGTGAACATTTTATTAAAAACAAAGTTACTGCGATAATTTCTAACGAAGAAGGTGATTTTTTGAGGTCACTGACCTGCCTAGTGTTGCCAAAAATCACAGATTTTATTCCAAATCACAAATTAGATATCTCACAAGTTAAATTACCCAGCGAAATTAAATTAGCGGATCCCACATTTTGTGTTCCAGGCAAAGTCCACCTATTAATAGGTTGCGAGTTATTCTTCGAATTATTGAAGCCCGAAAAGCTTCGAATTGAAAACGAGTCATTACTGCTACAAAATACAGTGTTTGGTTATTTAGTCACAGGAAGTTTAACTCAATTTTGCCAAAATTCATTTTCTGGCTTTATTTCAGAACAGGATAACCTAGACATTACGGTAAAGAAATTTTTCGAATTGGAATCTTTTCCCAGTGATAATAATGAAAGTTTAAAAAATACTAAAAGTGTACAACAACAATTTTGTGAAGAACATTTTGTTCAAACTCACACAAGAGATGAAACCGGGGGGTACATTGTAAAGTTACCGATAAAGGATAATGCGCGATCTAAATTAGGATATTCTAGGGAAAACGCAGAAAAGCGATTAAATCTTGTTTGGAAAAGATTAGATGAACACAAGGACATGGCTAACTTGTATAAGGAATTTATGAATGAATATTCGATACTTTATCATATGGAGAAAATTGAGGACAATAAATGTTCTCACAACCAAACTGAATATTATATTCCACACCATGCAGTTTTTCGCCCCGATAGTGCGTCTACTCCTCTGAGAGTGGTCTTCGATGCCTCTGCAAAATCAAGCAGTGGCATTTCACTTAACTCCATATTGTTAAACGGAGGTACTATACAACAGGATCTTTTTTCAATTGTGACACGTTTTCGAAAGCATTTATTTGCATTTAGTGCAGACATCACTAAAATGTATAGACAAATACTTGTCGATCCTTCCAATAGAGACTTACAAAGAATTCTATGGAAGTCAAGTCGTTTTGCCCCAATTGAGATTTATAGACTGAAAACAGTGACATATGGAACGTCTTGTGCACCGTTCCTGGCTACAAGAACATTAAGGGCGTTAGCGGAAGATGAATGTAAAGACTTTCCCAATGCAGCTGATGTGACTTGCAACGACGTATATATGGATGATATACTGTAAGGTGCAGCGACCCTAGAAGAAATAAAACAGTTACAGCTTCAACTTATTCAGCTATTGAAACGAGGTGGAATGGAACTATACAAATGGGTGTCAAGTCATCCACAGCTATTCCAAGACAACCCCAATTTGGAGTCAAATCATCCACAGCTATTCCAAGACAACCCCAATTTGGAATACGCATTTGATTCGCAGCACGATACAGTGAAAACTCTAGGAATGCTCTGGCGACCTCAGTCAGATTACTTCACTTATAAGGTAGCTACAAACCTCCAGGATAGCTTCACAAAACGGGACGTCCTGTCTACAATAGCAAGACTGTTCGATCCATTAGGTCTCATCGGACCCGTGATATCTAGAGCTAAAATCTTCTTACAAGGACTCTGGACACTTAAACTAAATTGGTCGGATCCAATCCCGCCAAAGGAAGCTAAAGACTGGATCAACTTCCTGAAACAACTTTCCGAGATAAACGAATTACAAATACCTAGACATGTTGTTGTTGCCAATGCCATCAAAATTGAGCTTCATGGCTTCTGCGATGCTTCAGAACGGGCCTTCGGTGCAGTCATTTACCTGCGCTCAATCAGTGATCAAGGAGCTGTTCAGACCTCACTGTTGTGCAGCAAATCCAAGGTAGCGCCCATAAAGCAATTGACAATTCCTCGTTTGGAATTATTTGCAGCATTACTTCTCTCACGACTTGTGTCAAGGGTAATACCTATCCTTCAGCTACAATTCACCCACATATACATGTGGACAGATTCTACCATTACATTGGCCTGGATCAACACACCTCCACCTGACTAACTTAAAACATTTGTGGCAAATGGAGTTTCAGAAATTCAGACTCTATGTAAAGACTATAA
>QLNU02014176.1:112671419-112686632 GCA_006491805.2 Dysdera silvatica
TCGAACTACATTAAGCAGTTCATTGATGAGATCGTTTTCACCATCCTGGTCTTTTAAGGCCTAGGAAACCAACTTTTGAACTACATTGAGCAGTTAGTTGGTAAGATTTTTTTCACCATTGGGGATCGAACCCGGATGAACGGCACATTAAGTAACACGTTACCACTATGTCGCCATAGGGCGCGATCATATTATAGATCAGGTAGAGTATTGACACAACATAGGCAAATAATGTAACTACAAAAAGGTTTTGCATATTTTGGGTCTCGTGACTAAGCTACGAGTCATTTGGGACGAGACCCACAGCTTAAAAGGACCTCCAAAAACCCTACGAATTAATACATAATCAAGCTCACAGGGAGTCGAACTCAGTTCAGTGGGATCGAAGGCGATGGTTATAACCGTTGGAGCGCCAACTAGTGGCAGAGCAACAACATGTTAGTGAACAAGGTCTTGAGGAGTAACAAATGTCGTGGGTGTTGAGGTATAAAAAATTTTAAGCCATTCTGATGCGATATTCTCGGTATTGTCTTTTTAATGGCCAATAGTGTGCCTTTAAGTTAACATTTGATATATTTGACGCATCATTAGTTGTGCATTTTTTTTTTATTTTTCAGTGGCAGTCTTTGATAGCCAATATCGGAGGAAACATAGGATTGTTTTTAGGACTCTCCCTAGTGACCTTTCTGGAGATTTTTGAGTTCTTGATGGACACTCTATGGTCCGCGTTGATTACTAAGAAGAGGATGAGGAAAAAGAACTTAAAAAAACATCTTCATAAAATTCACCCAAGACAAATTATAGTGTGGAATTCGAAGAGAAGGATTCACTTCAAATAAAGCATATATAAATCAAATATATTTTGTGAAACATACTTTTATTTCTTTCATTCTAAAGGAAATGATTATCTGAAAATTATTTCTTATAAAGGTAATATAGACAAAAGAATTTTTTTAAGAATTTAATAAAGTAAAAATTAAGTAATTTTATGACTATTTGCTAAAAGTTCTTTTCAGTAAGTAGAGTAATTTTTTTTGCCACAACGTTTTTTTTTTCTGAAGATATTGGGATGTTAGACCTAGATGGAGCTAATTTGCCTGCCTAATCGACCTCTCTATGTATATAACTATGTATATATCTCTATGTATATAACTATGTATATATCTCTATGTATATAACTTGCGTATATAGGATATTACGAGTAATCAAACCAAATTTTATTCAGACGGATTCACAGTAATTTTACACATAAAGTGATGATTATCTATAATTTATTTATCAGCTAGGTTAATCCGTCTTGACAGCAAAGGGTAAAGACTTTAGGGTCTGACAAAGCCCCCGCTGCCCAGGATTGGATATAATAAGCGGAAGTCATAAATACAATATACAAACTAAACATACAATAAATAAACTAAATACAATAAGATAAAAGACTTGGTTGTTTAGCAAAAGTATGGAAGGTATAAATAGAGAAAGACGTAGTGATATTATAATTCTCTATCCAATAGATGTCTGCGGATGAGTTTTTTATATTGAGCAAAAGAATAAATAGATTTAAGTGAGTTAGGAAGAAGATCCCACACCCTAGGGCCAAAGCAACAGATGAGCGAGAGTCCAAGTTTCGTTTGTGAATACTCTGGTATTCGATCGTTAAGATTTCTTATAAAGTGTGTACGATCAGGAAAACGCAGTGAAATGAAATCAGAATGAGCGCCATTTTGAATAATGTTAAACATGAAGATGGAAGTTTTGTACGTAAATAATTTACAATTAATAATATCTGATGATCGTAAGCTAGTTCAATAGTTCTAGAAGTATGAGATTGATAATTTAGGAGGCGGTGTAATCTTTTTTGCAGTCTGGTAAGTCTGATGACATTAGACTTGGAAGTGTTTACCCATATCAGAAGGCAATAGTAATGGAAAGAATAAATCATAGAACAGTAAAGTTCAAGTAGAATCGAGACGGGTAAGTAGTAGCTGATGTTTTGAACCACTCCAATACAGGGCTGTGGTTACGGTGTTAGCGGCCCTGGGCAAAGCAGAGTTTAGCGGCCCTTAAAAACGTTTTGACTTAACACAACGATAAAAAGATTTACCAGGGTTTAGCATTACAAAATAAAGTCCTTCACTTGTCTGAACGCTGTAGGTAAAGGTAAGATAATGAAGTTAAATTGAAAATAGAGGATAAAAATTAATTAAAATACGAATCATTGTAATTTATTATTATAATTATAATGAATTAATGAAAAGCTCCCAATGAGCAAAGCCGCTTTTATTATGCTATTAGAATTTGCAAAGTAAATTTTTTATCTTTTTGTGTAGCCAAGTGTCGGAAACCAGGTGTCTTTGCATTGGCTACATGGCCAGCACACTGAACATGACGACGTACATAAGCTACTGATGCTAACGTAATTGACTAATAACATATGTATTTATTTTGACCACCATTTAGAAGCTGCATTATGGGAAGTATGACGTCACACACAAAAGGTCAATTGACCAAATACTCTGTCGAACGTGTAAGGGCCGCTACAACCGATTTTTTATACTTGCATTACACTTTTTTGGCGGCCCTGGGCGGCCGCCCAGCTTGCACCTCCCTAGAAACGGTCCTGCTCCAATATTTCTACTAATTATTTTACAGATATTGTTAACGTGAATATCCTATTTAAGGTTGGATTGAAGAGTTACACAAAGAAAGTTTATATTTTGTGAAATTGAAAGCATTATATTATTTATACTGAGATTAAAATGTTTAGGGTTTATATTTTTTTGTTGGTAAAAAGAAGGCGTTTAGTCTTTGAGGTATTGAGTATTAGACAGTTACTTTTAAAGAAGTTAGTAAAATTCTTTGTATTTGTAATCAACAACGAATTTTCAGGTAGTCAGCTGTATAGCAAAAAGATTATTTATTGCTAAAACTTTACGTTTCGATTCGAGCTGTGCGAATCATCATCAGAAGAGGTTAAATTACATGAAAAACTTTTGAGAAAATTGTAGAATATACATAAGTTGCGGAAACAGTATAAATACGTTAAAAGAAATTATTATGAAATTTTAGAGACGAATATAAAAGCCAAAACAGAAGAAAAAAAACTTTTCTTCTGTTCTGGCTTTTATATTCATCTCTAAAATTTCATAATAATTTATTTCAACGTATTTATACTGTTTCCGCAACTTACGTATATTCTACAATTTTCTCAAAAGTTTTTTATTTAATTTAACCTCTTCTGATGATGATTCGCACAGCTCGAATCGAAACGTAAAGTTTTAGCAATAAATAACCGTTTTGCTACACAGCTGACTACCTGAAAATTTGTTGTTGATTATTATAATGGGCTGTGAAAGTCTACGTGAAACTACCTTTGTATTTGTATTTACCAAACAGTTTAGTGTGTTGATTTCAGTGCTTTTAATGAAGATACAGGTATCATCAGCAAAACAGATAAGTTTGTAAGGAGTTGGTAGGTAGAAGATATCATTAATGTAGAAGTTGAATAGTAGAGGCCCCAAGATCGATCCCTGTGGAACACCTCAGAGTGTATGACGTAATGCAGAGCGGCAGCCACTCATGTGCACAAATTGTTCTCTGTTGGTCATGTGGTTTCTGGAAAGGGTGTTGAGAAGACCATGGACACCGGCCAATTCAAGTTTGAAAAGAAGTCTCTTGTGATTGATAGTATAGAAAGCTCTTGACAAATCGAAGAATTCGCCAACAGCAGACTGTTTAGAATTTATAGCTGAATAAATAAAATTAGTATCTGAAATGAGGGCCTGATCAGTGGATTTGCCTTAATGAATCCAAATTGATTTTGATGGGTTATTTTATGGGACGAGAAGTAAGAATGAAGTCTTTTAAAGAGTAAATTCTCGAAATTTTGTTTTAAAAATTGTCGGTACTGAAATTGGCATATGGTTGGGAATGTCAGTTCTAGAACCCTTTTTATACATATGAGAGTAACAGCAGCAACTTTAAAATCATGCGGCATGATTTCTGTAGAGTTATAAATATGAAGTAGAGGTATTTCGATGATATCCGAAACGTATTTTACAACAATGGTGTGAATCTGGTCATGAGCTAGTCCTATTTTGGGATTAGTTTTTTTGAGTATCACCGACAGTTCATGAATTGTGATTGCAGATAGAAATATTGAGTCTTTTACGTTGTAATTAAAGCAATCTTTCTTTATAAGCGATACATCACTTTGATACTTAATTAGACTAAAAGGAAAGTCAATAAAATAATTATTAAATGCTATGAGTATTTGTTTCTGATTAGTGAAAGTTTGAGTATCGTCGTGAAGATTTGAAATTGGATTGTTGATGGTTTTAGTTTTACCTAAAAGTTTGTTGGGCTTTCACCAGATCTTTTTATTTTTATTTTTTTTTATTCGAGTTAATGAAAAATTTATTGGGGTAGGAACGTTTGGCCAATTTAAATTTAATTTATTTTGATATGTACGAAATGCGGAAAGATGATCTAAAGACTTGCTTTTAAAGAATTTTGAAAACAGTTTGTTTTTAATTCTGATTTCTCTCAAAAGTTGACTGGTGATCCAGGGGTTTCTAGTTCGTTTACATGTTTTTATTATTTTTTTTATGTGGAAGAATGTGCTGTATAAATCATTGGAAATTTGGAAAAAAAAGTCTGTAGGAGTCTTGGGCAATGTTCCATGCAAGTACTGGTGACCATTCAACAAGTGAAAGTTCATTTTTGAAGAGGGTTAAGTTAGTATCAGAAAGATCCCTAATAAAGAATTCATTTTTAGCCTTTGAGTAGTGCAAATTTTGGGCCTTAGTGGTAAGAAAGATTGGAAGATGATCGCTAAGGGTATATGTGAGTATTCCAGAAAGTTGAAATGAGGTGTTTGGTATACAATAATCGAGCAAAGTTTCAGAACTAACTGTGATTCTGGTAGGGGATTTTATAGTAAATTCAAATCCGCATGTGAAAACAAGATCTTTGAGTTTATTGGCATTGGAATTATAATCGGAGCTAATATCGATATTAAAATCGTCCATGATGATTAAAATTGATTTGTAATCGTTAATATAATCAAAGAGGTTTTGAAGAAATTTAAAGAAGTCTTCCACATTCCCATTTGGCGGTCTATATACTGAAGTGACAAAAAGTCCACAAGATTTTATAGTGATAATTTCTATCTCTCGAAATATACCACACCATTGAGGAATGATGGAGTAAGTTAGTGATTGGTGCACGTAAATCGCTACACCTCCACCACGGCACTTGCATCAGTTCCATGAAACTAATTCATACTGGCCAATGTCAATCAAGTATTCCTGAGGAAACCATGTCTCAGTAATGCACATGAAGTGTGTGAGAAGGCCGATTTCAATTAGTAAATCATTAAGTAGGAGAACTTATTATACAGACTACATGCGTTTAAATGGAGGAGAATTAAATCATCACGAAGATTCTGCATACCGGCAAGTTTTGAAGGTTCGAAATAATGATCATTGGAGCTAATGATGGAATAGTGGAGGAAAAAAAGGGGAGATTAGTGAAGAATCAGAGAAGTAGTTAAAAGTTGAGAAAAGTGAGGAAATTTGAGTAGAAAATACAATAGATTAAAGAAAGTTGAGAAAAGATGCTAAAAAGGCTGTTAATCGGTAGTAAGTTGAAATACAGTGTAAGAATAACAAGTTCGATAATATAAACAAGTTTTAAGATGAACAGAGATCAGTTAAATAAGACAAAAGGATAGAGGAGGTCCATTGGGCGCATTCGAGCATGATCATAGTATAAACGCTGATATTCTAAACCATTGGTAAAGGAAATTCAGCATCATCTGGCTATATTACATGTACATTGGAAAACAATATAGATATCTTAAATATCAATAACAACATAAATACTTGTTTCACACAATATAACTCAATTATTTCAAAATCATTGTAATTGGTTATCACACGTTAAATGAAGAAGATTAAAGTTAAATAAATGGATCATAAGATATGTGTGATATATATTAAATGACTAGATATCAAAACAGGTCGCTGAATCCATATACACTAACACTTTGTGATAGCCAGCAAATGGCGATATCATGAAAAATAATAAAATTATAGAAAAAAAAAATAATTCCGTTAAAAGTGGAGTAAAATTATTAATTGGATGAACTATTAAGTGCGGTAAAGGATTAAAGGTTGTTGCACTAGGAAAACCCAATAGGGAAGATGCATACCAAAACTCTTATGGTGCAAGGATAGTGGCTCAAGAACACCCAGAGCCATAGATTCCGGATAATATGAAAGGTAGTCATAAGATACATGGAAAATAATGGAATAAAAATTGATTTTAAAAATAGTCATATGATAAAAATATAACCAGGAAATGAACAAGTAAGAAAAATAAAATAAGGATGAAAATAAACACAGTTTTTAGATTCATGTGCATGTTTTTTTTAAAAACAGATTACGCTTTTGTAAAAAGTGAAACACTGAAAACATTATAACATTGGGTAAAATGAGTAGGGTAAAGAATAGGTAAATGCATCCAAAAAGAGCCAATATGGAGGGAGCAGTAGAAAAAAATTTTAGGGCGCAAAGATTATGGCTCACGAATATCTCGAGTCGCAGGGTCCAGATAATATGAAAAAACAATCACATGATATATGGAAAATAATGAGATAAAAACTGATTAGTAAAATAGTTATTTAACAACATTAAAATAAACTAAAAAACGAACAATTTCGATAAAATACGGCTAAAAAAAAACAGAGATTTTAGAGCCATGTGTCAAACGTGTAGGGGCGCCGCGGCAGTTTGGAAAGATAATTGTGGGAGATCTTTTCCCTTGAAGAGGAATAGCTTGTTTCTCATCGTTAACCCGATCATTTAACTGATTAATATTTTTTAATATGTAAAAGACAGTATTATGAGTATAGAGCTTTATATTATATCAAATTATATTTATTCATAGGCATGCGCAGAAAGTTCATTAAGGGAATTACATGCGTATGCTTACATGCTTAGCATGCTTATGCATGCTTACATGCTTATGGGGTTACAGAAATACATTTATATATTCATCAATTCATATACCCATCAATCCCCCCCACGCCTGTATATTTATATATTTGGAGGCTATGCATTTGTTTCCTGCCAAAGTATTATTCTAATTATTATCCAATTAATTATTATAGTGTGTTCTATATATTTGGATATTAAATGTAATATATTGGTCTAATTAAATGCAATATTCAGTTGATGCACTAAAATGCTATCGAATATTATATATTTGTATATATGAAAACTTGGATATTCATTTAATGTGTTTCTTATTAGATTTAGCATAGTTGTTAAGCAAATAAACAAATTGCATGCTTTTCATTAAATTTTCCGATATTCAATATATCTAACCAACCAATAGACTTGACTCTTCTAATGGAGTTATCTTCTCGGTAAACTGATTAACTATTCCGGTTCTATCGATCAAGACGGACTATAAACTATGACTCCAAGCATTTGTCGCGTGAGCAAGTCTTTATATTGGATTTCTTTTTACATAATATGCAAAAGCGCTTTACAAGTTTTATTCTGTTTACTAACGAAGAGCTTGTTTTCGTCACCATTATCGACATAATTCTTCATGAAAGCTTGTCATAGAACAATATTTTCGGAATCTTACGATAGGTGATAAACCACTATAATTTACATTAAAGAGACGGTGGCATAGCAACGCTCATCGCCGTAATGTATACACTTAAACGCACTATTTTCTAACCATAAATATCGTATCGAACTATTCCTTTCCTATTCTCGGTTAGAAAAGCTTTCCTGTGGTTGGAAGAAAATAAATGTACATCGAATGATAGTTGTTCCTGTAAACAAGTCAATAGCAACGTGACCTGTAAGTAGCCTTAAAATTACCTTTTGACATGTTTCGCGACAAAAAAGCTGTTGGGGCAGAAACTGAAAATGACTAATTTGTCAATATCATGAATGACCCGTTTTCTTTTATATTGTGGATGATATTCCAGAGTTCTGACATGTCATTTTTTCTTGTGACGTTACTGCAGCGAAGTAATATCCACTGTTGCGTTTTCCTTAGCATGACAGATCTTTCGAAAGTAATGTCGAATGTAGTGATCTGCCCTGCAATGTCGACGTGTACTGTCTTGCACCTTTAAGAGAATTTGACCTAACTCTATATCATAGGTAACTATTTGTTCTTAAAAACGTCTATTTCAGTATTATTTATTTCAATACCCCGTAAACAAATATGATACATGATTTTAAATTTCACAATTATCTTAATTTTACTTGTATTAAAGCCAATTCTCTCCCAATTGGACCAGAATTTATGAGAGGATGAACTGTTTGCTATAAATAAAAGATAACGTTGCGATAGAGCGTAATAGTAATACAAGAAAATGAGAAAAGAGCAATTATGGAATGGATTTTGAGAGAGAGAGAGAGAGAGAGTGATTCAGTGACCAAATGATGATCAGTTGCAGCGTCTATCGAACTTTATGAAATAATAATTAATAGATGTTGTAACCGAGAAAAATGAATGGGAAGAATAAAGACGGAAAACTTTACTCTTTTCCGACTCAAAAGAATGATCCCATTATTATTATATTTGTTATTTATATTTATTTATTATTATTATTTATATTTAATTATTAATTATTATCATTATTTATATTTAATTATTATTCATTAATTATTAATTATTATCATTATTATATATTTAATTATTTATTAATTATTAATTATTATCATTATTTATATTTAATTATTATTTATTAATTATTATCATTATTTATATTTAATTATTATTATTATTATTATTATTATTATTATTATTTATATTATTATTATTTATTATTATTATTTTATTATTATTATTATTTATTATTATTATTATTATTTATATTTAATTATTATATTATTATTTATTATTATTATTTATTATTATATTATTATTTATTATTATTATTATTATTATTATATTATTATTTATTATTATTATTATATTATATTATTTATTATTATTATTTATATTTATTATTATTATTATTATTTATATTTAATTATTAATTATTATCATTATTTATATTTATTTTATTATTTATATTTATTTATCATTTATATTTATTTATCATTTATATTTATTTATCATTTATATTTATTTTATTATTTATATTTATTTATTATTATTGTTTATACATAGTTTATCATGTGTGTTCTAAGACACTTAAGTATACATTTAGCTGTTCATTTATTTCTCCCAGATAATAGAAAATGTGCTGTTTAATCGAATAATATTTGCTGGAACCATCGATAATCGTTGAAGCCGGATTGACCGAAATAAGAACACATTGTTTGGCGCAGTATAGTCCAGATGCTCTTGCGCCATAAAAATTCAAACAAACAAACAAGAACACATTGTAGTGTTTGTTTTATTACGGCGCAAGGATAGCTAATTCATGCTGCACCGTGGCATGAGGAATTTGAACCTCTGCTTTCGAGGGAACCAAACCCCGGAGAACGATGGGTAGGAAAACGGCGCTCGTTTTACAAAATCATTGGGAGTCGAACCGGAGTTAATAATGGGATATAAGATTGCGTCATCCAGTGACGGATTTACATATAGGCCAATATTGGAATTGGACTTTAGTAAAACGCTCTATAAATGGCGATTTTTATCATGGCGGCTGCGCATGCGCGTTGCAAGTCTGCCACGATGGAAAGTTTGGAAAAATTGCCAGTTGCTGTCTCGTGAAGTAGCATCCGAAAATGTAAGAAAATATTGAAATTCATGTAAAAATTGTATAGTGCTTTTTCTTAACTTTTATCGGGGTCAAGATAGGGTAGCCGAACAGTTGGTGAAACAATATTATTTTAAGTTGATTACAATTAATTTAAAACTGGTTACCGTTATTCTATTTCTGGTTACAATTTTAATTTCAAACTGATTAACATTAAGGGGGTTCATTTCCCCAAAACTGACCACCTTGAATAAAAATTTATTTGCTTAAAAAAAATATGAATCTGTACAAATCTAATGATTGATTGATTGTTTGGCTTTTTTATGGCGTAAGAGCATCTGGGCTATACTGCGCCAGCAAATCTAATAAGATCAAAATTTTGTTTCTAGGTCAAGCGGAACACCATCATGTCGAAACTTTTACTAATGATATATAACAATAAAAAGAGAGCATTTTTAATTTCAAGTTCACCTTACTCGGAATTTCAATTTTGCAATTTCTTCAATTTCAAAATGTTAAGGTTTTTAAACCGTTCAAGATATGGTCTTGAAATTTCGTAAATATATTATATGTACAGATATAAACAAACTATTTGAACAGAATTTTGATATTTTAATTTTAAGTACACATTTTATCCTGTTTTATGTTTCTCACTACGAAATATTCTTAAAATATAAATAAATTTTTTTTCTCTGGTTCTATGCAAGTTAACAAAAAAAAAATCATTCAGAAAAAAAATGCTTTACTTAATTTTTAACAAGATAAAATATTAAAAATATAAAAATGTGGAAAACTAAACGACAAGTGGAAAAAATGGTTAACGTCCTTTTTTCAGCACGTTGTAAATTTTTTCTTAAAAAGTAAGTTAGTTGCAAATTATATTTTCTCCTAATGTCAATACTGTATGCCCTATAAACGTACACTCAAAAAATTAAATCATAATTTTAATAAATAAATTTTTTTTCTGAAGGGGAACGGACCCCCCCTAAACCCGCGAGCATGCACGCGGATTAGAGGAACACGAGAACGCGCGCGGGGTGCTTTACACCCCATGATACATTCTTATACCCCAGCCTGCTCCAGATTCCCCTATATGGAAAATTCGACATAAAGAAACACTTTTCAAATGCAATAAACAAGGATTTCAAATCACACAAACTTCGATACATAGGAAGAATTTTCGATGTACGGAAATTTTCTTCTGTATAATTCATTATTTCAATCATCAGTTTATTTAAATTTAATTGTGACAAGACTTCTAAAGCTTTTGCTTGTGTTTTTATGGCGTAAAGACAGCAAGGGTCATGCTGCGCCGGAATATATGGGTTTCTGAGGAACTCTAACCTCCTCTGCAAAGGGAATCAACCGCGGGATTAGAGGGAGCAATGGGTGGATAAGTTTTTTTTGCATTGCTGGGAATCGAAATCAGATTAGCGGAATGCTGAGTGAACGTTTCACCTGCACTCCCAAACGCCGCCATTGCTAAAGTTATGTACAGGGTGTTCTGATAAAGCCGGTGACAAATTTGGAGGGGCGTTAATAGCTATCAAGAGGAACAAAAATTGCCATAAAACCCAAAGTCGAATTTTATCCTTAGTGACAGAAAAGAGAAGGATTGGAAAAAGTCCAGTATGCACAAGTCCTCACAGCCAGCACATGAAAAGCCCCAAAATTGGCGCAGTATAGCCCAGATGCTCTTGCGCCATAAAAAATCCAAACAAACAAAAGCCCAAAATGCAAATCAGGTCAGCTAAACAAGTGTATAGGTTAGGAGTTCTCGAACTTTTTCTCCCGCGTACCCTTTCGTCCTGCCAGAGTGTGCTGGCATATCCTCTGAGAAGAATGTGATATAAAATGTGTGGGTACCATACAATATGTAACAGATGCACAGTATTTCTTTATAATTTTAGTTAATACATAGTTATACATTTAATGAGATGGATCAGCTTGGCTCTTTTCAATAAGTAAATCAATTTTGGGAACCGTTTCTGAGAGAGGCACAGGCGTATAATTTTCAATCGACAGTTTTGCACGGTATTTGGTTTCGATCACATACATTGTTAAAAAATCTTGTTTGCAACGATAAATCGATGGGAACAGTAAAAGGTAGTAATGGAGAAGTGAGGTGAGGGGAACGAATTTATAAAGCAAATTGTCTATTTCTATTTTGGAAGGAAACAAAAACAAAAATGCTATGAACTTCAAATTATAAAAAGGGGCAAAATGCTAACACGTTCACGTATACGATTTGAGAACCCCTGGTATATACGAGGGCGAATCAGAAAGTCTTTGCCCCTATTTTTTATTAGCCAAAATAAGGTACATACAGGTAATTACAAATATACGTACTATTCTACGTACCTTACACTATTTTTCCACATAGTCCCCACACCGGTTCAGACATTTGTCCCATCGCAGCACTAAATTTGAGATGCCCCTGTGGTAGAATTCGTCCGGCTGACTGTGGAACCACCGTCGGACTGCTGTCTTGGCTTCATCGTTGCACGTGAATCGCTGTCCTGCCAGGAACTTCTTCAGCGGACCGAAAACGTGGAAATCACTAGGGGCGAGGTCCGGACTGTATGCAATCAGAACCGCCGACAAGCTCCGGTCATTTCACTGGGAGAGTCTGGACCACCCACCATACAGTCCGGACCTCGTCCCTAGTGATTTCCACGTTTTCGGTCCGCTGAAGAAGTTCCTGGCAGGACAGCGGTCGGGTGCACTGGCTGGTGGCGCCAGACAACCCGGCGGTGGTTCCCTAGTCAGCCGGACAGGCTCACAGAGGCATCTGAGGCTGATGCTACTGTCAGGCTGGCGATGAACTTTATGTGAAAATAGTGTAGGCCTGATATATATAACATAATACCTCTTAATATCTTATTACAGCTAATAAAAATAGGGAGCAAAGACTTCTGGTCACTTCTAAATATAACCAGAACATCATCGCTTTTTTATGAGAATTGTTGTAGCTTTATTTGTGTACACTGAATGTTTTCTAAACTTATTTCTTTCATGTACTAAGCTTCTGTCACGGATCACTTTAGGCTTTGCTTTACTCATTGCAGACCACTAGATCTGGAGATCTTCTCATGGATAAAATTAAAAATTTTATGATCTGAAATACTTTGGTTGTCGTTTCTGGTTGATAATGTTAGGTTTCAATGATTACTCTCAGTTTCAAATTAAATAATTTTGTTTTATTCATCGTTATTGAAACATTAAAAACATCCGGTAACAGTTTTTTATAACGTGACATAGATTTTTTAAAAAATATTTAGATATTTCAAGGGACTATAATTTGGTGGACTTCATCGAATTTTTACATGTTGCGTACCAGCACCTTTGGCGACGTTATATTAAATGTATTATTTTTTTCCTGAAGTTTTCTGAAAATTCAGTAGACCGTTTGGCAGGTTGGTGTGGACCACCTTTTAAGAACCATTTTAAGCGTTGTTTTTAATGATGAATACTATAATAGTATAATGATAATCATTATACTATTGATCATTATTTATATTGGCGATCATCATTATATTGATGATCACCATTATATTGATGATCATCATCATTATTTATATTGGTGATCATTATTATTATTTATATTGATCATCATAGTTATTATTTATATTGGTGATCATTATTATCATTAAATTGCTGATTATCATTATATGTTACAATCTATGGGATTAGTTCATCACTAGCACCTGCCGCCTACAGAATTCCTTCAATCATCAGATGGCGACTTACAGTCATTATCTGGTTGTTTACCATGTGGTACTCCAGCAACAGTTTATATAAGCACATTTTAAACGTTTTACATTTACTTTGAATGGAAAGTATAGTTTGTCTATCATGAGAAATTATCTCATCGTCATGTCTGCGCCTATTTGTTACCGTGGTAACGAGCCTATCCCACTGTCAATTGTGGGCAGGTTGCTAAAATGAGAATGGATTTCTTCAACCACCCTTTATTGAAAAACAGGAGAGGCCTGTATCTGCGGCAATAGACAGATGCAGATAAGGGCGAAAGTCTTCTTCGCAGTAAACAGATGGTATTTGAGGCGGATAATCATTTATAATGTTAAAGCAACTTTTCTATAAAATTGTAAAAAAAAATATTGTTGTACAACCATGTTTTTTATTGTAAAATGCTACTTCCTTAATTTCAGCATGAAGAAGAAGAAACGCAGTCAATCTGCGTCACAAGAACTTGGAATCTTTAAAAATTTTTTGGTGAACCGTCTCACGGCTGCTGGAGTATCACACGTCGTGACGTCACCACGGGTTTGGAAACGGTGTGCCTGGTTTTTCGCCTTATGCGCCATTTTCCTTGGAATGAGCTACATGACATTTCAAGTAGTGCAAGAGTATCTTAAATATCCCAAGGCATACAAAACAGAGGTAAGATTTTCAGCAATGATCTTCCAAAGTTTCAGTGGTCTGTGAACTGAGTTTCAGAAGATATCAAGAACCTGTTCGCTGAGAGCATGAGTGGCTTCTTCAACGTACGGTTAAGAATTTAACACTCGGTTCTCATTTCAGAAACATTCTATTTACTGGCTTGCGTTAACCCGAGAGAACGATATCCAGACCACTGTTGAAGATACATGAAAAATTAAGTTACCTTTCGAAGTTTTTTCATGTATATCTGCATCAACAGAACAGGTGTGTCACGTGTTTTACGAAATGACTAAAGGAACTACGAGTATCATAAACTTATTAGCACGTATCACTACGTATCATAAACGAGCAGACCCATTCACTGCTTAGGCAATTGAACGATACCGCACATTGATACGTTATACCAAACAAATTTATACTTTCCCCGCTAAATGCGGACTCCTTATAAGTAAGTATGTATGAGGATAAGGAAAGAAGAACCATATATACGTGTCTTCCCTGCATGTATTGAAGAACATTTTTGTGGGCTTCTCTAATAGAAATACTACTCGTTTGCCTAGGATGTGCTTCTTTGCCTCTTAAGTGGCAAACACGAATGAAGCCAATAAAGTAAATAAGTAGTATTTCTATCGTGGAACTCTACGATTTCTAAGGAAAAACCATGAAAATTGATTTCGCGACTCCATTTTCGCTATCGACTTGAAAATTATTTTCAATAAGGTCAAATTATAATTGTTTGTTTTCATATTTGTCGTTTGTCTCAGAGGAAGTCCGCAACAGTATTGGAGTTTCCAGCAGTAACCGTATGTGGTTTGAACATTATTCCAAGATCCAATGCCATCCCAGCCGACTTACAGTATCTGATAGACCTCCAAGAAAAACTTTTCAAATTAAAAATGTACAAGTAAGTTTTGTAGTATTTTTTGCATCATTTCATTTAAAAGTATGTTAGATAGATAGATAGGTAGGTAGGTAGGTAGGTAGGTAGGTAGGTAGGTAGGTAGGTAGGTAGGTAGGTAGGTAGGCAGGCAGGCAGGCAGACAGACAGACAGACAGATAGATAGATAGAT
>QLNU02014176.1:112686732-112698031 GCA_006491805.2 Dysdera silvatica
GATGGATGGAGAGAGAGAGAGAGAGAGAGAGAGATAATATGCAGAGGATGGAAGTAAAAAGGGTGGCTGCTGGAAGCTGTGCTGTATTCCCAGCAAAAATAAGCACGTTTTCACAGTGATGATTAGAAGTACTAACTAATCAGGTGCATTTTCGTGATACATAGTTCTCTCATACCCCAGTCATATTTGTATTATGTAATTCGGGGCCGGAAACAACGGGGGTGGGGAGAAAATGGCCAAGGGCTCGAGATACTAAGGGATTCGGCTCAAAGCGTTTATAATATAGCAAACACAATTTGTCACAAAACATAATTTGTTCGGGCCCGATCTGCTGAACTACCTAAGGACCGGCAAATATGTTCCCCGGCCTTGATGTAAGTTTCAGCGAATCTCAGCGATTTTCGAATGCACATCACGTGGTTTTATACATAGACTATGATACTAATATTAAAGTTTCATACACCGCTTGTGATTCCAATATTAAAGCTTCACATATGACAACAGTTTTGAAAGCACTTTAAATTCATTAAAAATAAGAGAGAAACTCTGTTTATTAATGACGTGCATCCTGAATTATTAATGAATTACTAATATATGGAATTTACATGTACATTAGTAATAGTCCTGAAAATAAACTAATTTCGAGATACCTCGAAAAATGGCCATAATTGGTTACTTTGTTTTATAGTATTAATGTTCATTTACTTCTCGTCGTAAAATATTCAGCACATTAAATATATAGTGATTAGAATAAGCTATTGCTTCAAAAAGCGTTTATTATGAACTCCTTACTATTAATTATGCAACATTGTAAAAGCAATGAGCAATCGTTGTAAAGCAATCCATTTTTGCTTTGCACAACTCTTCATACTGTTTTCTTTTCCTATGCAGTAACCGTATTTCATTTTAATATCCAAACAGTTTTATCCACTGGCGCACCCACTTTGTGATCCGAGAGGGCCCGCCCCTTGGGCTAACGAAACGAAAATTTATTACGCGAACAGACACTGAAATTATTTTTTTAAAGGTAGTAAATTGAAAGTACTGACGATCCCAACGACATTTTTCTGAACTCTGCCGGCATTGATGAGGCTGCTGTTGAGGCAAACAACAGCAGTGGCTAGGCTGTCTTCAAACGCTTTCCAGGAGGTAAAGATATGGTTATTTTTTATGGAAGACAAGAGCTGGCCATTGTAAAATTGTAAAAGCAAAATCTCCGCTACTATTTCTAATTATTTAAGTACCTTGTGCTGTACAATTACTAGTAATTTAATAACGATAAACGCGCACAAAAACAGCAACAACCGTAATTAATATGGCCCCTGGGTATTTTTTCCACCAAATATTCCGTGTGCTACTGACCCCTCTTGGGAATATTTTGGGTGCGCCATTGGTTTTATCCATAATTCCTTCAACCGTTAGTCAATTCATCTAACATGTAGAATTGTTTAAAAAACAACTTGCATTTTTAGGGTTAGTATCGAAGAAAAGCAAAAGTGTGCAGACCATCCTTTATGTTACTGGTCGTGGACTTTGAATAAATGCCACTGTGTAGCCTCGCCCTGTGACACGGCCCTCTGTTTTCCACACGACGATGACAATGGTGCTCCAACTTGCTTGTGCTCGATGCTGATCTGCAAGCTGGAGGAGAAGGAAATGGATGGCGCATGCCACTTGTCAGAGATTAGCAAATATCATGAACATGGTGCCAGTGGAGAAAAGATCCCGATTTGTGTTTGTCTCAAAGATTTTCATTACCCGGGCTTTACAGTTGAGTATTACACGATATTCTGTAGAATATAGGGCTTGAAGTAAACGTGATCACTAATTTCATCATGGATTTTGATGTGACGTTTTCTTGTGTTTTACTGCGCAAAAAGTCATTTTTACTGCGCAGAAGGTCATTTTTACTGCGCAGAAGGTCATTTTTACTGCGCAAAAGGTTATGCTTACAATTTTCCAAGGAATCCTGACTTCTGCCATGACAAGAGAACCAAACCTCGGAATACGGTAGGCAGCAAAATGGCGTACCTTCCACGACATTGCTGGGAGTCGAACCCGGGTTAATTGAACGGCACATCAATGTAAATAATTTAATCCCTCTATAGTTTTCTACATTAATTGGGAAATTTCTACCTTCTTTCTTACCTAATTAATATCTTACCTTATTACAATTTATCCGATTATTTCCCTACCTAGTTATAAACTTATGTGATTATATTTTACCCGATTAATATCTTACCTCATTATAAATTTACCTGATTGTAAATATTTTTGATTATAAACTTACTTGATTATAAATTTACTTGATTGTGAACGTACTTGATTATAAACTTAGTTGATTGCATCTACCTAACTGCTGGTTCATCTGACGATATTTTTCCTGATTATTGTCGTCTCTGATGACATTTTGCCTGATTACAATCGTCTCTGATTATATTTTGCCTGATTACAATCGTCTCTGATTATATTTTGCCTGATTATTATCGTTGTTGATAAATGTAAGAACTGTAATATTGATTATCGACAATTAAGTAATAAAACTGTATGTGCCAATAACTTGAATCCACTGAATCAATTAATCATTATCATTTCGTTTTTCAATTACCTTTTTTTCTTTCAGAACGTATCAGTCAAAATTCCACTAAAGCCGCCTTATGATGACACTGATCCACATGTTACTATGCGAGAAAGCCATAAACAATGCTTTTCTGAAGAGCACATGACAACAGAGAAATGCCAATTGCGGGAGGCATTGATGTCCCACGGATTTGAAGAACGTGCAGCGAATTTGATAAACTATATACGAGAATCCCACAACGACGACCTTCAAGATATTAAGAGGTTATTTTATCCATCTCTACAAGCCTCTGCGGAATACGGAAACTCATTCGATAATGTCATTTTGTCTTGCAGTTTTGGACATGAGGAATGTGATAGAAGGTACGCTTTGGTTATATACATAGCTTTTAAAGGAAATGATGAAATAAGCGCTATTAACCTGCATATAGGCTGTAAAAAGTAAAAAAAAAAGATTACTGTATGTTTTTTGGTAGAAAAGAGGATGTTATACTGTAGGCTTGTTGTAGAAAAGGAGACGTTAGTTTTTTACATGTTAGTTAGTAGCATAAGAAAAAGGGTGTTATACTGTAAATGGGCTGTGGAAAGATGATCTCTCTCTCTCTCTCTCTATATATATATATATACAGGGTGTCTCAGCACCAGGGTTACAAACTTCTAGGAGGGGTAGGGTACACCTAGATGACTCGGAATCACATAGCAATGCTGGTCGCAAACCACTCACAGCGCTAGTTCTAAAACCGTCCAGCATGCACAAATAGTGACAACCAGTGCATGAGAAGCGCAAAATGCGATGTCCTAATCATCTATACACTTGAGCAGCTGACCTGAGTTTTATCTGGTGCTTTTCATGAACTGGTTGTAAATATTTGTGTATGCTGGAAGGTTTTAGAACTAGCTCTGTGAGTGGTTTGCGACCATCATTGCTATGTGATCCCGAGTCGTCTAGGTGTACCCTACCCTACTCCTCACAGAAGTTTATACACCTGCTGTTGAGACACCCAGTATATGAATAAATAAATATAATATAATTGCATAAATTTTATTATGGGTTTTTGCAAATTTGGTTTGGGTGTAAATTGCCTCCAGTATGGTAAAACAATCGTTTTCCATACCTTTGATGACTAAATGGCAACAGTACTCAGTGCCAGAGAAGGGAATTTTTTAATTTTTTTTAATCTGCTGCATTATTAGGTCAATCACTTAAATTATGTGTCAAAAAAATTTTTTTGTTCATGTAATTGCCTACGTAGCAACGATGTGGATTTATATAATAAAGCCACCCTAGAACCAAATCGGGTCACTTGCGCACATAGAGATTTCGCCAAATATGGCTTATTTGGCGTTCCTTCCAGTTTGTTTCATTAGCTCTCAATCACCCTGTGTAGGTTGTGGAAAAAGGATGCTATATGTATATATAGGTTGTGGAAAGATTATGCCATATGTATATGGGTTGTAGAAAGAGGATGCATATGTATATAGGTTGTAGAAAGAGGATGCCATATGTATATAGGTTGTAGAAAGAGGATGCCATATACTATATATGTTGTGGAAAGAGGATGCTATACTCTGTATACAGGATGGTAAGTAAAGTCTTTATACACGCAGATAACTGGCAAACGGAAAAAGCTATATGCATTAACGTGATGTATAGGTATAGTAGAGTGACTATGGCTACAAGATCAGACTGCGTACAGCGTCCCTAGCGGAAAAATTCAGAACTTAGAACTGCTATCTCGAAAACTATTCAAGATACGGGGAAAAGTCAATTACAAAGTTGTTAAGCACCAGCTAGTTAGTACGAAACGATTTTTTTTTTTTTCACCACCTTAATAGGGCAAAAATCGTGATTTAGGAAGTTTAAGGGATACAGGACGCCCCTACGTGACAGCTTTCCCTTCGTACAGCTCTGCGTGGAGGGGAAGCTTCAGGTAGGGGCGATACTTTCATTGCACACACAATCTCGTCACAAAGCGCATGATATGCAAATGTGTACGCTACGTCATACGTTATCGGTAAGCATAAAATAGTGGACAGGAAAGGAGTGTAAGACAGTGTGAGAAGTGAAACGGTGCGTTAAATGTCTGTAGTTACATAGTATATGGCGAATTATTCCAACAACGAGTATTGCGAGATGGTGCTGTTATATGGGGAATGTGGTCGTAATGCAAGAGAAAGTGCATGACAATATGCCGTACGTTTTATTTTGGGACCCCATCCGACTGCAATAACCATCACTAATGTGGTTCGACGGTTGAAAGAGACGGGTAGCGTTACACCTCGTCCCCGTTCAGGTCGCCACGCATGTGTAAGTCAGAGTGTGCAACCAGAGGACGTTTTAGCTTATGTTCTGATCCACCCACGGTGCAGTTCAAGAGAAGTTGGTATGATGTGTGGCCTAACAGGCTGCCGTGTGCGGCAAATCTTGCAGCAAGTGGGAGCTCACCCCTACTATGGAATACTGCTGCAGTCACTAGTTCCAGGGGATGCTGAGCGACGTTTTTGTTGGTGAAACTTCGTTACGAACACCTTAGATATGCAGCCGAATTTTTTAGTGTACGTCCTTTGGACGGAAGAGTCAAAATTCACCCGCAACGGGGTGTTAAATAGACACAACGGACATTATTGGGCTCTCGAAAATCCTTTATGGAGACGACCAGTCCGACATCAGGTGCGGTGGTCTGTTGATGTGTGGTGCGGTATTATGAACAACAGACCCATTGGACCTATGTACTACGAGGGCACATTAACGGGACGTCGATATTTGCAGCTGCTACATGGCGTACTATCGGATATTTTGCATGATGTTCCATTGAGTGAGCGGAGAACCATGTGGTTCCAACATGACGGCGCTCCTCCTCACCATCCAACAGAAGTACAATTATTATTATCCCAAACCTTCCGCCAACAGGTCATTGGCTAGGGTGGTAGTGTGAGCTGACCTGCACGGTCACCGGACCTTACCCCATTAGACTTCTTCCTTTGAGGCATCTCAAAAGACAGGTCTATCACACCTAACCGACGACTGTGGACAATGTCCGCAGTCGCATTACCGATGCCTGTACAAGCGTCATACCTGCAATGCTGCTGAATGTGCAAGAAGAAACGCTTTTCCCGATACAAACGCGTATTGTGGCCGACGGTGGCCACACGTAATGAGCACACATAATGACACACAGTAATACGCTGTTCACATTTGCCGAACCAAATACTCACATATTAGCGTTTGACGTGTTCTATTCCCGCAATTCATGTACCATTTCGTACTGCATCAGTGATGCTGGACAACTTTGGAATTAACTTTTTTTTTTCCGTTTCTTGAATAGTTTTCGAGATAGCAGATCTACGTTCTGAATTTTTCCGCTAGGTATGTAATGTCAACTGATGATGTTAGAATGGAAAATATAAATGTAAAAATGGCATGAAAATAAAATTTGTATTTGTACGCTGCACGCAGTCTCACCTTGTAGCGCATAGTCACTTCACTACGTATACAGATCGTACATACATATCATATTCATACATCTATCTCTCGCAGTTTGACAGTTATCAACGTGTATAATGACTTTACTAAACCACCCTTAAAGTTGTGTGCGCAATGAAAGAATCGCCCCTACCTGAAGCTTTCCCTCTATACATAGCTATATGAAGGAAAAGCTGTCACGCAGGGGCATCCTGTAGCACTTAAACTTCCTAAATCACGATTTTTGCCTTATTATAGTAGTAAAAGAAAATTGTTTCGTACTAACTAGCTGGTGCTTAGCAACTTTATGATTGACTTTTTTCCCGTATCTTGAACAGTTTTCGAGATAGCAACTCTGAGTTCTCAATTATTCCGCTAGGGGCGCTGCACGCAGTCTCATCTTGTAGCCCATAGTCACTTTACTATACCTATATATCACGTTCATACATATAGCTCTCTCTGTTCGACAGTTATCTGCGTGTATAAGGACTTTACTAACCACCCTGTATAGGTTGTAGAAAAAGGATGCCATGACATATAGGTTGTGGAAAGAAGATGCCATGACATATAGATTGTGGAAAGAGGATGCTATACCCTATCTAGGATGTAGAATGATCTGTGTATGTGTGTGCGCACACGCGTAAAGATTTTAATAAAAATTGAAAAGATTGTCTAATAATTTAGAAAGGTACATTCCCTATTTTTAGTTTCTGTCAAGATATTGAGGTTTAAAATATTGTTTTTTTAAAAGTCAAGACCTTTTCCATATGCTTAGAATATTAAATGAGAATGAAAAAATTACATGCATATATTGTGATAATTATATCTATGTATAAAAGTATCGACTCTATCATTAATCATCATCCTCAATTAATTATAATTAATTATCATCAATTAATCATCAATTAATTATCATCAATTAATCATCAATTAATTATCATCAATTAATCATCAATTAATTATCATTCTCGTTTTTATCATAAGGAATTTCTCCACGTTGTTCAGTCCATCCTATGGCAAATGTTATATGTTCAACTATGTAGGATCAGCCGACGACAGAAAGCCCTATGGCGTCAAACACGCAGGTAGAAGATATGGTGAGTAATATATATATCTGCACTGGGTATAACTTACAAATAACATGTGCGTATTCTTTAATAATTCCAATTTACTATTTATATGCTCGCTTGTAAATTGCAGTAGACATTTTCTCTTATTCCATGATGTAATATATATATATATATATATACATGTACGTGTTCGCGCGTACATAGAAACTTTAATGAGAGAGAAGTTGAGTATAGAGCATTCGACATGTGATCGAAAGGGCCTGTGTTCATACCGCAGTAGTTTCAGTATTCTTCTTTTCTCTCACGTTTATGTGTGATTTTTAACTTACGTTATATATATCCATACGGATCCAACAAATTTACGGCAATATTTAAAAACGATTTCGGTTAATTTCATTTCATGCAGAATATAATGGAACATACATATTATATATAATATAATGGGAAATATATTGTATGAAATAATAATGGGATATGTTGCATATAATGTAATATGTGATATAATGGAATATATTGTATGAAATATACGGACTATTGCATACAATGTAATATGTAATATAATGGAATATATTGTATGAAATACAATGGAATACATTGCATGTACAATGTAATATGTAATATAATGAACATATTGTATGAAATACAATGGAATGTATTGTATGAAATACAATGGAATACATTGCATACAATGTAATATGTAATATAATGGAATACACGTTTCCTAGATAATTGCAACTAAAAATAGTTACGGTGACCCCCCCAGAAACTTGTTCGCGACCCCCAGGTTGGGAACCAATGCTTTAGTCGATAAGTAGTGCTAGATCAAATAGCTAGATCAAACCCCAGTTCGAACCTAGGGCTGGGATGGCGTCTCTATTTCTCCTATACCTAAAAAAAGCTCTAGCTTTAGCTTATACGTGGATGTCGAAAAATATTAAGTAAAGTATAGACACATGTTATAGAAAATGGGGTTATGTTTTGCATGTTGTACAATCGTTTCAGCAAACGGAAGGTGATTGAATATAAGTGTACAAGGTGGACCACGAGAAGTTGATAATATAAAATATCTCATAAAATAAGAGTTTTACAAAAAAAAAAATGTTTGAAACGAAAGTTGCTTGTTTTGAAGTGGGGGAAAGTGTTTTTCATTATCTATGTCTTACTTGGGGGTTGTTTTAATGTCGTTTGAAGGACAAAATTGTTTTTTTTAGAGGGAACCATTATTTATTTTTTATTCTTATTCCTCCTAAAAAAATAAACAACATTTGTAGAAAGCATTTTTTAGCTTTAGCGTTTAACTTCCGAGATACTTGAACAATAAGCTTGAATAAAGAAATTCATGCTATATCATAGAACACTGATTTAATATTTAAAAAATGAAAAAAATTAAGTATGCAGTAGTTGGGGAGGCATTGTACACACAAATAAATATGATTCGTTGATAAGTCATACAATCGATTTATATTCCATAGAAAAATGAGATATTGCGCGTGGTGTTAAAATTGGTACCGAAACAAGATGGCCGCTTGTTACGAGCATTCAGCCTTTCCTCTTCTTCCGTCTAACAGTTGTTCGTTTAATGTGGCTAAGCCATTTAAAAGTTAAGGCTTAAGTGTTAAGATAAATTAGTTTATTGTGTGTTAAAAATGACGAATCTGTCTGTAGAGGAAAAGTCGAAATGGTTCTTATTTATGGGGAACTTCGGGAAAATTCAGCATGCATGATATGTCATAAATGTCTTTTTTTCAAACTTATTTTTTAAATATCTCGGAAATTAATAACTAAATCGAAAAAACACTTCTACGAAAGTTGTTTATTTTCTTACGAAGAATAAAAATAAAAAATAAAAAATACAGATTTCCCTTTAGAAAAAGGAGTTGGACATTCAAATGGCATTGAAAATGACCCCTCACCAATTAAAATATAGATAATGAAAAACACTTTCCCTCCAGTGGCGGTTTTAGTGGGTGGGCTTGGTGCCCACCTAAATATTTTGGCTATTTTTTTGTCAAAGTAAAAAGTTTAAACGTTTATCAATGTGTAAATAGGCTTTTTTTAATATAATTGCAATAGAGCTGTTTTTAGATACAATTTTTATACGTGGGTATGTATTTATTAATAAATAATATGTAATTTGTAAAACGTTTATTCCTTCACGAGGATATTTCAAAAGTGTGGGAATAATTAAAAGGGTATATATAGATTGAAACGCTATCAGATTTCATCTTAACGCAAATACAAGCTGGACTAAGTTGAAAAAATAACTCTGGATTTAAGTGAAAATTGTGATAAAGTGCCAACACAGCCAGAACTTGACTTTTCCCACCGACAAATGGGTGATAAGTGTAGGTCATTTCACAGTACCTGGCATGAAAAGCATGAATGGATTGAGCACTCTTTTATAAAAAAAGCAATATTTTGTTTTGTTGGCCGCCATTTCTCATTACCAAAAAAAAAAAAAGCGATGTACTATTAGTAAATAAGGGGGTAGTCAGACTGAAAACGAACCTAGGAAAAAAGGGCCGATGGAAGGAAGGGCACAGAAGAAATGGCCTGGAAAAAGGGCTGATGGAAAAAATGTCCGAGGAAAGAAGGGCCGACCACAGAGAAGGGTGACATTCACAAATTTTATAATTTTACTTGCAATTGAAATAACTGCAATGTTCACAGCTGCAACCCTCTTAAAACGATTATCATCATCATGGATGTATTGAGGGGTCTTTTATCTCGGATGCTACTAAAGTCACATCTACCAAATTTTATAGACAGATAGTACACATGAGTGTCTTTATACATGACAACATATCAGAAGAGCATCGAGAAGTGCCGTAGCCCCCATTATTTATTTCGGCTCCTACTGAAGCTATATTTACCAAATTTCATAGACAGAGAACACACGAGTACCTTTAACATGCAACCTATCAGGGGCATATCGAGTGGTATCGCATCCCCCTATTATTTATCTCGGCTGCTATTGAAGCCACGTCTACTAAATTCCATGTACATTTCTGTATCAAATCTTACTGATTTGTGTAGTTATATTTTCATGATAGCAATATGCAAATCGAGAGGGTTTGATAAGGATGATTTCCTTTGATGTATCAAATGATGTACCAACTAATTTCTATAGCTATTTATTAAGAAATTTCATTTAATAATTATGCATTTCCTCAATTAGGAAATTAAAGACCATTACCATACTTCTGTTTCCATAACTATTTTGCCATTGTCTATTTTATCCAACCCATTTTTTCCGCTTACCATGATTATCCAAATTGTATGATATACAATTTAACTGTTAAATGTTCTATTTTTATTGCCGTAAATCCATTTTTTAACTTCTTTCTATAATGAAGAAAATAAGCGAGAAAGGTACAGACATGAACATAAACATTCACATGGATCGTGCAAATGCTTAGGTTAATGTATTCAGAATGCAGTTAAACCTGTGTAAATCAATATAAGGGCTATATGAAATATTTCTTTATTTCAGCCTCGGCTGAACGGAGTTCTTCCACTACGAAGCTTATTAAAACATGCTTACAAGCAAACATGGCTGGGAAATGCCTTCGTAACTTAGCCGTTATATCCATTGAGCGTCATTTCAGCAATGCCCTCATGATTAATCCTGACACCGCAATTGACAAATCCGCATCTCAAAAAAGACGACGGCTTCAGTTTTCGTTGTAAATATTCATTAAATGAAAGAATATGTTGAAAGAAATAGCGAAAATGGAGATAAAGAGGATAATAAATAGTAGGGAATAGAAAGATAATAGGATAGTGGAGAGCAGAGATATAAGAGGATAGTAGAGATTGAAGAAAAAACAGAAATAGAGATAAAATTGCGAAGAAATATGAGAAAGTATTAATTGAAAATATCCATTTTTTCATCACTTCAGAGCCTAAATAGGCTTTGCTAAAATATTAAAACACAAGTTGATTCTGAAGCGTGTTATTTTTTTTATTAGGTATTGTATAGTAGACTTCGGAGTATAACCATGAGATATATGGTGTAATTCAAATATGTATTTAAGTATTTGTTTATGTAAAATAAATACCGAAAACTATTATGCATGTTAAAATAACATATACGTTTTCTATGGCAGTTATTCTACATTGTCCCAGAGATAGGTTCCTTATTCGGAGGATTTCGTTCTTCAAAGGTGTCCGTTAATGGAGGTTT
>QLNU02014176.1:112698131-112711977 GCA_006491805.2 Dysdera silvatica
CACTTTCTTTTAAATGTTCTATTTTGGTTGCCTTAACTCCATTTTTTAACTTTTTTCTCTAATGAAGAAAATACGCGAGAAAGGTACAGACATGAACATACATATTAACATAGACCGTACGAATGTTTGGGTTAATGTATGAAGAATGCAGTTTAAACCTGTTTAAACCTGTAGTTTAAACCTGCAGTTTAAACCAGTTTAAACCTGTTTAAACCAATATGAGGGTTATATGTAATATTTCGTTATTTCAGCCTCAGATGAACGGAGTTTTTCCACCATGAAGCGTATTAAAATGTGCCTATGAGTAAAAATGGCTGGGAAAAGCCTTCATAATTCAGCCGTTATATCCAAAGAGCGTGTACTCAGCAATGCCCTCATGATTAATCCTGACACCGCAATTGACAAATCCGCATCTCAAAAAAGACGACGGCTTCAGTTTTCATTGTAAATATTCATTAAATGAAGAAATATGTTGAAAGAAATAGCGAAAATAGAGATAAAGAGGATAATAAATAGTAGAGAATAGAAAGATAATAGGAGAGTGGAGAGTAGAGAGATGATAGGATAGTGGAGAGTAGAGAGATAATAGGATAGTAGAGATTGAAGAAAAAAAAAAGAAATAGAGATACAGTTACGAAGAAATGTGAGAAAGTATTAATTGTAAATATTCATTTTTTCATCACTTCAGAGCCTAAATAGGCTTTGCTAAAATATTAAAACACAAGTTGATTTTGAAGCCTTTTATTTTTTTTAATTAAGTATTGTGTAGTACAGTTCAGAGTAAAACCGTGAGACATATGGTGTAATTCAAATATGTATTTAAGTATTTGTTTATGTAATATAAATACCGAAAACTATTATGCATGTCAAAATAACATACGTTTTCTATCGGAGTGTTTCTCAATTGTCCCAGAGATAGATTCCTTATTCGGAGGTTTTCGTTCTTCAAAGGTGTCCGTTAATGGAGGTTTTATTTTATATTTGTTAAAGCTAATGTACCAAAGTGACGTCCTCCTCTTCTGTGGCACTCACTGCGGACAGATCCCCCTCATGGTCCGCCACTGGCAAAAACTCCCTTTCCCCAGTTACCCCAATGAAGGCCCACCCATAAAAAAATTCTGAAACCGCTCCTGGCCCCCCTCCTTCGAAACAAGTAACTTTTGTTTCAAACATTTTTTGTAAAACGTTTATTTTTAGATATTTTACACCATCAACTTCTCGTGGTCCACCCTGTTTATAAGGATAGTTATAATGTAAGCATTTATATCTATAATACAATATAAATGCAATTCTCACAGATTAAACGTGGCGGATATGGGAGGCTGGGGGGTTTTGGACTTCTCGGGGAACAAAAATTCAAGTGAACAATGTGTACCGAACACTGGGTTGAGCTATGGCTCCCCAGGTTTTAAGTCTGTGCGTGCCTGCGTCAATGATTAAATAAATCATTTAAAATGTCGCATCAAATTATTGAACTGATATTTCTTGGCAGAAAGAATATCAAGTTTTAAGTAAATTTTCAAATATGAAGTGAAAAATGTAAGTAATATTCAAAAGGTGTCTTCCCCAACGTCACATCGAAGTTTGTTTGAATGTGGTTTCCATTTGATGTCGCTATGAGATCCAGATGTTGGGACCATTCAAAATCATTGCTATGGTCAGTACCGTAGCAGTTCAAAAATCATGTGGCTCGAGTGGAGTTTAGGGGGTTAAGTGGCTTTAAAGAAGACTATGTGATGAAATGTGATAGAATAATGTGATGAAATGTGATAAAACGATGTGATGAAATGTGATAAAACAATGTGATGAAATGTGAGAAAATAACATAATGAAACGTATGAATGTTATATATATATAATAGGATATTATATAATATAGTATATAATCATATATATAATATATATTATATGATTTATAAAAAATATTATGATGAAAGTATAATGATTATATATATATATGTATATATATATATATACATATATATATAATCATAACATGTATATAATAACATAACATATATATAATTATATGTGTGTACAGAAAAATGTTTTATATTTTATAAAGTGGTTATTTCAAAGCTCTCCACTTTACCTGTGCTATTGATGACGGTCTCAAAGCTGTTGCAATATATTAATCAAATAGAAGCTTGTAGTTTTCGATTTGAGTATAAGAATGAATATACTGCTAAATAGCTTTGAAAATACATATAGCTGTTTAATTTCAACATTTTATTAAGTGGTAAAATTGAGTAATATAAAATAGTTAAATGTCCAGTATCGTAAAGACCTTGCCTGTTAGTCGTGCAATGTTAATATCCAAAATACGATGGTCACAATGTTTTTAAAACATTGCGGTCATATGATATAAGAATATATAAGAAGATATATAATACGATATATAAGATGCGCGTTACTTAGATTTATGGTAAACAGCACATATTGAATCATAAGAATAAGTTATATACCTATTAGATCCTACATATTGGATTCAAAATAATATTGGATCCTAACGAATGTTTTTCTTTGTGGTAGGTTTACAGCTGTACTTGCAGACTCCACGAACAGACTCTATAGACCTGCTAAATCCTCAAATAGGTGCACGAGTGATTGTCCACGACCCACACATGCTTCCATTCGCAACAGAACATGGCATCGATATTAGACCTGGAGATATGACAGCTGTAGACGTTGAATATGTGAATATTAGCCGATTGGGAGAACCATGGGGTGACTGTGTTCAGGATGGATCGTCATTGAGCTTCGAGTATAATGATAAAATTTATAATCGTATTGTAAGTAAATATTTAACGTTTGAATTATTATTTCCTCATAATAATCAATATGTATTTTATCGTTCCATTATAAACACCTTAAACATTCATAAGATAACTTAAGCCTCATTAAAAATTTTAATCAAAATTTTTATTTAATAATTTTATTTTTGGAGAGATCATAAACATTTCCACAGAGATATAGTGTAATTATATTTAGTGGTACGTGGTTCATGTCCACCCGGGCAACGATAGGTAAAGACAAAATCTGACGAAGCCCATCCTGCCCGAGAGAATATATATTGAATTATTTTGCAAATAAGTATAACTTAAATTATAAAAGGAAAATAAAAACATCTTTTACAACTCATTATAATATTAAGTGCTTTCATTATCTTTTTCCCCCATTCTCACTTTACCTTTATAAACAATACATTCCAAATATTATGCAACGAAATTAAGTTGCCTTGTTTAATAATTTGCAAGTGGGTCCAAACTGAAAAAAAAGTTGCTTAGAACCTATGTTGTATGTAGTACCTAATAAATTTCTTATTTCATGTTTGTATTTGTTTGACGATAGAGAAGATTTGATCGTTTGCGGCATAGAACTCCATGCATTTATGCCAGCATGATTTAGTTTTCTGTATGCTAAACCAATTTTAGCTCGCTGTTTTCTGTAATCGTTTCTGATTGTAGTTGTATATTGGTGCTGAGGTAGATGAATGTCAAAATAGAATGCATTATTTGATATCTTTTAACTGTGAGAACATAATTAATTCAAGTTTCTAGTTTAGTAATTTGTTGATCGGTAAGATTTTATATATGCTCAATATTTTAGAATCAGTTAAGCTCAATGATTGCTTTAGTTTTATCACATCTAAGAATCCATTTTGTAGGGTTTGAATTCCTCGTATCTTCGCTTACGGTTCTTCATGGTACCATTGGTTTTCTGCCACCTTTCACTATTCGTACGATGTTAACGTATTCTGAAATATACGAGTATGTTATTATTATTATTTTGGTAATGATATACTCAAATAATTCGTCTTGATTTGATGACTGCTGTTATACTCTAATATCGAGTCTGAGCTGAGATATTATAGGTGAAGTCTAACTTCGATTTATCAATATTTATCGATTTTTATATTAGATATCGATTTTTATTTAGATATCGATTTTTTATTTAGATATCGATTTTTAACGATTTCTTTGATTTCATCTGTGTGTTTTTATAGGTCCGAACTGAGTATCATTGAGTGCAGTGTTCTATTTTCCTTGCTTTAAAGATAACATTTCGTTATCGTTAAAGGATGCAAGTAGAATTTCAGTAAAAAAACAAACTGTTGCCAGAATAACTTAATTGAGTTCATCACTCAATTGAAGTGAAACATAGTTTACAGTGTGTAAAGAAGCATTTACTGCTTTTTTTTTTTTGAGGTGAAAGATAATTTTTTCGATGTATTTGAAAAAATCGAGAAAGCTATGTTAATGCCACCTCCCGAGAAAAATCAAAGGAAACGTCAATCAACTTTTCCTCTTCGAAGTAGTAATTATATACGTATGTCTTATATTTATTAAAATGCACAGGTATTCTTGGAGAATGCTGGTATGGGTGTCCACACATCCTTTGGGTTTGTTCAGTGTCCATAAGAGCTGCAGAGATGTAGCACACCATGTGCTTTATTTAAAAAACCATACGGTCAATAGACCATCCATCCAATATTTGAAAAAGCAATTGAAAATATCCGTGTCCTGCCAAAGTGAATCTTAAAAGGTTTCTCAGTACAGAATGTGCAAGCAAGGAAGATCGCACACATTGTTTTGTTTTTTCTTTGTAGTTAGAAGTCCAACATTTTGAAATAATTTTTTCAATGTAGGAGAAGGTTGGTATTAATCTAATTTTGTTATCCGGCTGATTTATTTTACTTCTTGTCTTTACCAGATCATCGACTCCATTATATCCATTACCAATGATACCAAAACCATACATTGCTATTTCGATGATGCCATACTATTATGAATAATAGTCTACCTAAATATGCGGATATTTGCATATAAGTGAAATTTGCTCTTTTATACGTGTCTTAATCCCGTTTACTTAACAACTGGCACTTGCTTTAAAAAAATTAAAATATTTTTTTTCAAATTGTGATTTTGTTCGTCATTGAAGGCAGCGACCCGCCGAAAGAAGCTCTGTTTTCCCAGAGAAGGATCGATATTCAGTAGAATAGAAAGCTTTTGTCAACTATTTTAAACTATTATTATTATTATTTTATTAATATTTTAAACTATTATTATTATTTATTAATATTTTAAACTAGTATTATTATTTTATTAATATTTTAAACTAGTATTATTATTTTATTAATATTATTATTATTTTATTAATATTATTATTATTTTATTAATATTATTATTATTTTATTAATATTATTATTATTTTATTAATATTATTATTATTTTATTAATATTTTAAACTATTATTATTATTATTTTATTACTATTTTAAACTATTACTATTTTTTACTAAGCTTAGATTAGTTTATAATATTGAGATGATGGGTGATTCATAATTGACATTTGAATTTTTCCAGGGTTGTGAACGAGAATGTATGAACGATGAGGTAATGAAACGTTGTAATTGCCATCACACGATGTTTATGTCGGGTACGACCACACCCCATCGGTCTATAAATCTATGCAATACCACACACAAGAAAGCTGACGGTGAGTTTGAGGCGACAAACATGTGAAATTAATAATAATTTCACGTATATGATAATCTATGATATCTTATCCAGTTATCCACAATCCTGTATCAGTAATATATGCTTATCGTGCGTTGCCAATTAAGAATATTTCATGGTGCAAAATCATACATAACGTATCGCTTGAATCTAGTGGATGCAAGGAGACTAAAGGGTTTCTATTATACACAAATAAGCACAGCCTATGTGTACACAGCAACGGTACCATTGGTCAACTTTCCGCGAACGACCTATATACTCGTATATCAGGTGAGACACCTTAATTTCGTCCGGTTCACGCATTTTAATTATTAATAATTATCTCACAGAACAGCGAGTTTTTTCCTGCTCACGGAGGATGTGAATAGCAATGGCGTCCCGGGATGGCCTCGAATCAGGGGCCTCCAGGTTTTTGTCCTTGTCCCGATGCTACTAAAGATAGTTAAGTGGGCATGGCCTTAATTCCATATTTGAAACTTGTATATATATACAGGAAGTAATACATATAGTCCATTCGCGAAAAATTGTCCATCAGTCCCGTTAGAATTTAAGGGAGCCGACGTCACAGACGGCTTGTTTCATTTCAGTAGAGGGAAGGGCGTCTTGCATAACTGGTTTTCGCATGAAAACCAGTTATCAAGACGCCCTTCCTCTACTCAAATGGAACAACCCGACTGTTACTTCAGCTCCCTTGAATTCTAACAGGACTGGTGGACAATTTTCCGCGAACGGATTATATTTCAATTCTCCAAAACAAGTAAATTTAAGGGTAAACATCCATTTACACTTATTCAAATAGTGATTCTAAAACTATTAGAAAACAACACATATTGTATTTTTGTCACAAAAAGATGTTATACAGGGCTCCATTGAAAGTTAAATAATAATAATAATAGTAATAATAATACATGAAATTGGTCCAGTTGCAGCAATCTAATACAGCTTTAAACAGTTTCCGATGGTTTGCCGCATCGTTCACCGCAACGTTCATAATATTATAATCATTAAGCCTGGAAGCTAGAACAACAGGGTAAGCTTTGTTATTATGAACGCTTATGTGGAAGATGGCGACAAGCCATCGAAAAATGTTTAAACCTGTAATAAATTGTCGCAACTGTGTTTATTATTATTTCGTAAGTATATCAGTACCAAAGTGAGTGGATCTCTAAAGCCATAGTAGTCATTAAAGATAGTACGAATGTGTTAAGGATAGTACGAATTTGTTAAAAATAGTTCGATTTTTGTTGAGAAACATTGCAAATTTATTAAAATATTTGCAAAAATTACGAATTTCTTAAAAATTATATAGATTTGTTAAAATAATATTAATTTTTAAAATACTATGGGTTTGTTAAACAAGCAAGTGAAAGAAAATCGTCAAAGGTCGATATTTAAATTTAGCGAGTTTCAATTAACATTAATTCGCAACTCTCTAATCCTCCACTCTCTAATTCGTCACTCTCTAATTCTCAAGTAACTCGGTAGGTTTTCCACGTTAACAATAACCATCATTATTGCATTTACGGAAGACCTTTACCTTGTCCTTTTTATTGCGTATAGACAGGCAGACAGGAAAGCCAAAAGCAATAGCGGGTTCAATATCTATTGAAACCTGCTAAATACTATGAATTTTCCAAAATACTATGAATTTGTTAAAATGCTATGAATTTGCTAAAATACTATGTATTTTTTAAAACACAATGAATTTTTTAAAATACTATGAATTTTTTAAAATATTAAGAACGTTTATTTCCGTTTCTGCCCCAAGGAATACATGCACAATGTAGTTTTCACTGTAATCATTATAACTGCTTCGAAAAATGCACGAGAGGAAATACAACTATTTACATGATAGAGGCTTTACTATATTTTAGTGGTCAGTATATTTGTTGGGCAACCCGAAAGTCGTTGATTTGAGTCCAGCCTGAGGAATGAATGCTTTCATTCCCGGATCTTATGGATCAGATAAAAGAGTTACTTTAATGTAACCATATACATATGTACAAAAAATTATTTCGAGTGATGGGTATCTTATTTTATATTCATGTATCTCTGCGGTGCTATAGTGGTAATTTATTTCCCGATGGCGCCGAAATTCCCTATTTGATTCCTGAAGGTGCGATAGATGGCAGGACGTGTAGAAAAACAGCTCGTACTTCGTTTTCTATGCGACAGAGGTTCGGATTTATTGGAAACTGCAGGTCTTCGTGCAGCACAATCTTAGTTTCACTTGCGCCAGAAAATAAAACTAAACTAAATTTACACTGATTAAAAGTACTTTTCTAATGGATCGCGTTGGTTGGTTGTGTTTTTGTGGCGCAAGGACAGCAAGGGTCATTCTGCACCAAACAAGGTGAGAATATGGATTGCGTTAGAAGAAGCACTACATTACAGCAGCTTTCCGTTTAATTCATAAAGCAGCTGACTAAATTTCAGTGGTGCAATTAGTGTGGGGGGGGATTAGGGGCACGGCATCCTCCTGCTCAGATCTCAAGGCTGGTCACGTAGTTGGTGGTGAATATTCTTTTGTCTAAGAAAACACAAGGAAAAGGGCATATATTCAAGACACAACTATATGCAAAATGAAAATACATAAATACTGGTACGTATTTATGTAAATACTGGTACGTATTTTATTCGAAAACTTGATTCATGAAAACACATGAATAACGTTCCTGCGACAATTTGCGGTGCTAACATTATTTAATTTTCAGTATGTTATGCATTTATATAAATATTAATATTTAAAGAATTTTTAGAATTAATATTTGTACATACTGTATATTGCATATACTGTTTTCATTGTAATTTTATTATTCCCTTTCACTGCATTTTACATAACCATTTCCGTAAATTTGAAGATTTTTACAATTATTTGTTTATATTTTCGTTATCGTATTTTATATTTTGTAACTTACTTTCGATTGTATATATTTTAAGTTATGACGCCAACCTACTCTATATTTATTCACATATATTTATATTCATCCATACTTGTATTTTCTTTATCGCTTTGTATATTTTGTAATTTGCTCTTGATTGTGTATATTTATAATTTTAATTTATGATGCGAACTTGATCCACCTTGTCTTGGACATGTCTTCATATTTCTCACACATTAAACAAACAAAGCGCTCTGCTTGTCTCACCATGTATAACTTTATACTAAGGGCTATTTTTCTAGCCAATTCCGACAAATTCTTTTTGTGCCCTATCAACTTTTTTTTACTCTTGAAATTCTAAACAATCAGAAGTTGTGCAGCATTATTGTGGCACTCAGAGTAAAAACATGAAATCTCCTTCAACAAGCGTGTTATGAGAAGAATCAAGAAATCGCATGTTTCAGTTTAAAATTTATTTTTCAGGATGTTTAGCTTCTTATCAGTATTAGATTTGTTACTAAGAACTCGTGAAGTCGGTGACAAAATTGAGAAATTATTCAAAGAGCACTCTTTTGTAAATTTAAAACACTTATTTCTAATTAACACTTAAATTTTCAGATGACTGTTTCGTAGAAATACTGAGAGACCGGGATGCTGGTAACATCAACTGTCGCTGCCCTCCACCATGCAAGTACGATTAATCTTTGTCATCTCCATAATTATTAATAACCATTAATTCGTTTCGGAGTATTTATTGACCGCATGTATCCATATTAATATTTCATTGCAATCAATATATAACATATTATTAAGATTGAGTGAAAGGTGCAGGTGATGGTATATTCTGATAAATAATTTTATCAAGCACCCATCAATCAAAGCATCATGTTCATATTTTCTAGAAACTTTATTTAACCACATTTTTGATGAGACGTCTTGTAGCTGGGATAGTACCGAATCTAGTAAACACACTGTATATGCCTTCAATTATTTTATTTAAGCTACTTTAGCTGATGGTTAATTTTTACACGGTGCAAGAGCAATAAGATCTTGTCCGTAGTAAGGCCTTGTATACTCTTCCAAAGAGGAAGAGCGTCAGACGCCTGTAGCTCAATGGTAAAGCACTTGACCGGAAATCAATTGACCATGGGTTCGTGTCCCACCACGATACCCACGATAAATCATTCTTTTCTTTACGAGTAATTCATCATCTAATAAGATCTTGCTACCACAAGCGGAAGCTGGGGAAATTGACGTTGATAAGCGAAGTTCATCGAGATCAGTGAATTCCTGACATGATTCAAGTTTTGACGTTTACAGACAAAAAAAGGGGTATTTCAACTACGCAGAAACATAGAGCAAATATATATTTTTTAATCTTTTATACACAACTAAAATTTTGTGATACTGGAATTGTTTTGCTAAAAAGATTTTGAGTCCACTAAGTAATATAGCCATCACAAAGAGTAACACACAAGTAATCGAAGCAACCAGTTAGTTGAACCTAAAAGATCGAGATAGCCAAAGAGATCAAGTATCGAGAAAGTTGGGGAATTCAAAATTTTTAAGAGAACAAAGCTTTCATCATAATTTCCTGATCTTCCATAATTGGAATTAGGAGTTGTAATGATGTTTCAGGTCATAAAACCTATGACCTGAATAAATCTACATCACACTTTCATGATCATTTAATCACAACTTCAATGGTTGTCACAATGTTTTAGCTCATGAAAAGAGCCCAAAAGTATTGTGAGAAAGAAACCTTTATCCCGATTTTATGGCAATTAATTCACAGATAAGGGGGCTGTTCAGAGGCGGATACAGACTTTCCTTTTGGAGGGGATCACGGACAGAATTTGCCATGGTCTTGGAATAACACTCTTCATTTATCATGAAAGTTGGAATTTTTTACAGTGAAAAAATATGTTTTTGAGGGGTCATGACCCCTGTGACTACCCCCTGTGTTCGTCCTTGGGGCTGCTACATAATGTTTCAACTCATGAAAAGAATACAAAGATATTTACTAGAATAAAGTTCTTAAGACCGCTCTAACATGTGTATACATTGAGGTCGACATAATATATGCTACCATAATAACAATTCATGAAAGCACAGTAAATGCATGATCAGTAGTTTACGAAGAGGTATCACAGATTCCCAGTTAAAAGAATATTATATTGAGTAAATTTGATTTACGCCGTCGCTTATGATTAGTTTAATCAAATGCCTTTAACTTTATTTACCCTGCTCTGTCTTGGTCTTATTTTATTATTTAATTCTTTTTTTAAATTTTTTTTATTTCATGTAGGGAGACAACGTACGTTACCAACTTGTCGGCTGGTAAAGTAAATCAAGATTTTTTCAAAGTCGTGCGGTCCGTGAAGTCCATTCAAATGGAAAATGGAACACCCCATATCCCAAAAATTGTCGACAAGTACGTGTTTAGAATGTTAAGTCCTACGTTTCTTTTTAAAAAGAATTTTTAAATTTTAAGCTCGCATTTTTATATTTTAATGATTTAAAATTAATATCCCTTTTTCATTTACGTTTAACATTATTGAGATATGAGGTCAAACCACAGGCAAATTGCACTTGTGCATAAAGAAAGAAGTTGCATAACTTCTATATGAAATTATATATAAAATTGTTAGCAATGAAGTTTAGTAGAGTAGAAAACATTTTCGAGTGCATTGTGTTTATTAATGGCTCTGCATTGGTTCAGGGGTAACGCATTCGCTTATTTTCCTGTTACCTCGCTATAGTCTGTACGGTATTTTAGTATCTGGGATTGGTAACCCAGGCCTTAAAAGGTTTAGATTCCTCTATGCCCTGGCTCATCAAAACTTTCGCTTTTATTGTGCTTCAAATACAAGCATGCATCAGGCCCGTAGCTACAGAGAGTGATCCGGTTCGCTTGTTACAGAGGGCTCTGAAAGTTACAGGGGGTTCTGAAAGTTACAGGGGGCTCAGAAAGCTACAGGGGCTTAAAATTCGTAAATGTTTTGATGTATTTTATTAATATATTTAATAATACTAAATATAAGCAGACTGATATATTTAACGTTAATAAATAAATTTCTTAACAATTAATTTATTAATTAATTATTTAATTATTTATTATAAATTAATTAATAATTTTTTATTATAAATTAATTGTGTAATTTTTATTATAAATTAATTGTGTAATTTTATTATAATAGTATTAATAATTTTGTATAAGTTAATTATCATTAATTTTTATTATAAATTAATTATTAATAATTTTTATTATGTAATTGAGTATTAATAATTTTATATTAGTATTAATAATTTTTTGTATAAATAATTTTTAATAATAAATTTGGTATAATAGAATTAATAAATACATTTATTAACATAAATTTTCATTAAAAATTTGTAATATATTTTGGTATGCTTCTATAATTTCCTCTATCCTTATTATAAAGAAATCGAAGCGAAGCAGTCAGGAATGCTGCCCGTTTCGCTTCAATTCTTTCGCTGTTGCTGAAGCGAATCTGTGCTGTACGTTTATGTGAGGAACATTGCATAATTATTTGTTATTGTACTTTCATTAAAACACTGCGATCCTCATTTAAAATGTCCGTAATTTGGATTTTTTTTCTACTGAGCTTTCCACAACAAACTAAGGATTCGAGAACCGGTTCTGTCACGCACTGTCATGTGTCATACGCAATGCATCGGAAGGTTTCGAGATGTTCAAATAATCGAGAAAATCGACTAAAACATCTGGCAATTTTGCATTACTAGTGGTTTTTCAATTTCTATATTTAAATGCATATATCATGATTCACTTTCATCGACTTGATGCCTTATGAATCGTATTAATAACAATATTTTTCTTTGTCAGCTTTGAAATTATGGGCCTAAGGGTTTACTACAAGGAGATGTTCTTCAGCACTATCATCGAAACGGAAGCATACAGTGTAAGCGTCTTTAACTTAATTATAAACGCCTAAGATACACTCTATAACAAAAAAAATCGACGCACCAAGAAGGAGTTGTCCGATTGCGATAAAAATTGGTGGATGTGAAGAACATACATAGAAAAAGAAACGATTAAAATTTCAGAACAATTGAATGATTTATTGCAGAGTTTGACCGTTACAAAGGGAGGAAGTCAATAAGGCGTTGGTCCACCTCTGGCCTGGATGCAAGCTGTCACCCGGCGTGGCATAGACTGATAAAGATCCCGGATGGTGTCCTGCGGAATTTCTTGCCAAATTGTCTCCAACTGTCGGGCTAAATCGTCAACATTCCGGGATGGTTGCAATCGCCTTCCCATAGCGTCCCAAATGTGCTCTATGGGAGAGAGATCAGGAGACCTAGCTTGCCAAGGAAGTGTTGGGCAAGCTTGAAGACAATTCATAGCAACACGTGCCGTGTGCGGCCGGGCATTGTCTTGTTGAAACGTAAGTCCAGGGTGTCGCAAAAGGAACGGTAACACAACCGGTCGTAGAATGTCGTCTACGTACCGCTGTGCTGTAAGTGTGCCAGAAATGACCACCAAAGGGGTCCGGCTATCAAAGGAGATGGCACCCCCTGACCATAACGCCCTGTTGTGGGCATGTGTGGCGTGCGATAGTAAGGGCAGGATCCCCACGCTGCCCTGGACGTCTCCAGACACGTCTGCGGTTGTCGTCAGGACACAGTTGGAAACGGGACTCGTCACTAAAGACTATACGTCCCCAGTCAGCGCAGTTCCAAGTTGATCGAGCCCGGCACCACTGTAATCGGACTTGACGGTGTAAAGGCGTGAGAGGTAAGCGGCGTAACGGTCGGCGCGAGCGTAAATTCCGCTCTCTCAGTCGTCTGCAGAGGGTCATGTTGGACACATGTGTGCGGGACACACATTGTATAGTTGACAACGACGAATCCGGTGCTGTGACAGCTGCTCTGACAATCGCTCTGTCTTCCCGTTCTGTTGTGGCCCTAGGTCGACCGCTGCCGTCCCGACGCTGACATCTGCCGTTGTTGACCCACTCTTGCCAGCACCGTCCAATCGCCGCATCGCTTCGACCCACATGTCCAGCGATTCTTCGATTCGTCCAACCAGCCTCTTTCAATCCGATAGCACGACCTCTTTCAAACTCTGACATATGCTCGTAATGAGCACGAATCTTTCGGCGAGGCATTGTTACAGTCGACGTAAGATATCCGCAGTCAAAATGCAACAGAAATTTTGACCACATATTGAGAATCGCTCCTTATATACACCTGCTGAATGCGCAGTTCCGATGCGCTGGAGTTCCCGCTATTCATTCATTGGACACCAAATTTTAATCATTTGCATGTTCGGTCAAAATGTCTTTGCATACGAAATTTCATTACAATCGGACAACTCTTTCTTGGTGCATCGATTTTTTTGTTATAGAGTGCATTTTCATTTATAATCGAAAATAAGGCAATTATAACATATATGTTTAAGG